>JAWLRI010000094.1:829215-894258 GCA_034781795.1 Crypturellus tataupa
GGTAGAATCACCTCCCTCGACCTGCTGGAGACGCTCCTCTTGATGCACCCCAGGATCCCATTGGCCTTCTTGGCCACAAGGGCACATTGGCCTTCTTCCAGTCCTCCGGTACCTCCCCCATTCTCCAGGATCTTTCAAAGATGATGGAGAGTGGCTCGGCTACGACATCCGCCAGCTCACACAGTGCATCCCATCAGGGCCCATGGATTTGTGGGTATCAAGGTTCCTCAGGTGATCTCTTACCCAATCTTCCTCTACCCAGGGCAAGTCTTCCTCTCTGCCGGCTTCTTCTCTTGTCCCTAGGGCCTGGGACTCTAAAGGACTGCCCTTGGTAAACACCAAAGCAAGGAAGGCATTCCACAACTCTGCTTTTTCTGTATTATTCATAACCAAGGTGCCCATCCCATTCACCAGCGGACCCACATTTCCCCTGGTCTTCCTTTTGCTGTTTTCTACCTGTAAATGTTTTATCGTGAATGAAAAACACCATATTGCTTCTAAATCCACTCACAGTAATTATTTTCTTTTTAATCGAGTTTTAGTACGTGCTTTATCCAAGGCACGCTAAAGGATCCTGCTGTTCAGAAGGTGGGCTCTGTTCCTCAAAATTAGAAGCTTTTAAAATGCCTCAATTTAAACCTCCAAAATTATAAGGTATTTTCAAAAATCTTGATCTCTGTTTACATCTTACTGTCCTAAGAAATATTTTATCCTTCAAATGTGCTGACAACTTAGTAACCTAGTGGTTTTCATGTAATTTACATAAATTCACATTCATACTGTGTACCAGTATGTTGAGTGGTGAGGCAGATGGCTCAAATTCCAACAGTTGGCTTCATCTTCATGGTGGCTGTCACTGCTCTTACTTGTAGTTCATGCAAAATAATATACTTCCCATTAATACACAGACAGAGCCATTATTTTTAACCAAAACATATATTACTTCCAAGTTCAATTAGCGCCAAGAAAGTCTCCAAATTATTTATATTCTGCATCTCTCAGAGGCTATGTACAAAACATGTTAATGGAAGGTGAAAAACAGGCCCTTCTTAATAGGAGTAGATTTCTATGAAGGAAAATAGGCTTTACCCAAAGTAAACGTTCTCATCAACCTAAAGAAATATGGTTTTACATCTCAGACTTCCCTTCTGAAGAATTTGTCATGGTGCTCAGTCTTTAGTTGCCCATATTGCTCTTGAGAAAGATGTAAGGAAAGAAGAGATTAATCTCTGAAAGTGAAGAGCAGCCTGAGGAAATGAAATAGATCTCTCCAAGTTATTTGTAATGCTAACAACCCACAAAGAGTGGTGGGAAGATTCTGGCTTCCAATGGGGGATGACCAAAGGAGAGTACTGGGAGATGCCCCTCTCATGTGTGGTTAGAGTGCTCACTTGCAGGTCTGTTTAAGCTCTTCTTAAAGGTAGCACCTTCATATATTTTTCCAGCATAGATTGCCTAGATCTTTTACCTGAGGTATTGCTTTAAGTGACTTTAAAACCTGATTGTAACTTATATGGAATTCTGCTGTTACAGGCCTGTAGAAGACACTATTGGACTGTCTCCCGACAAGTCTTGCTGAAGCCCTCGCTGAGGGTGGAGAGGGACATTTCCATGGAGGTTTCATTATGGTGCTGCAGCAATTCTGTGCCACACTCTGATCCCAGACGCATCCAGAAGCCTTCCTGGATTTGGACCCTCACAGCTACTGAAAGGGTCAGAGAAGGGGATAATTCCTGGCTTTTCAGCAGCACTAGAAAGGCTTGAGGCCATCTGAACCCACCCTTGCTCAGAGGAAAAATGAATCAAGAAGACTTTAGCTAGTAGCGGATATAAAGCTTCAGAGTACTTAAAGAAGCAGGGAACATTCTGGTATATTTTGAACCACTTAACATATTTATTAGTATGTAAGCACAGTAATAAATGCATGGAGCTCTATTTGTAAACAGAAAGTATGTGAATACGCCGGTCCAGGGTGTCTGGGTTCGTTTCTAACCAGCTGCCCTCAGCTTGTAGCAAATGTCAAAAGCTGAAGAAGCTGAAGTTTTCATCCCTTCAGAGTAAGGAGAGGTATCCAAGTCTAGTATACTTGGATAGAACGTATACTGCTGACAGTCAACATCAAGAGATGTTGATGTCCCCTCTAGGACAATGTCAAGGCAGTGGATAATGAAAAAGGCGAATAAATTGAAGATGACCATCAAAGCTGTAAATAAAAAAAAAATGAAAAAACCTTTCAAACACACCCTGGCAAACAAGAAAACTGGGTCTGTCCCATTTTTGCTTCATTACTTTCCTCACTGAGGTCCAGAAAAGGCAGCAATTCACAGAATATTAGTCAGTCTGAGATATTATTCTTTTAGTGACTAATTAGTAAAGTATTCTTTTGAAGCAGAGTGCATTAAAACCTAATGGAATGAATGAGCTGATGTACAATGAAATCAGTTCTGAAACAGAAGTTCTTATCTATTGGGACTTTCTTTATGGGTGCTTTAGGATCGTTATTATCTGGCAGTAAGGCTCACATGATGCTTTCTCCTGGTGTTTGATATATGTGTTAAACTATAAATTATAACTGCTGCGCTGGGGAAAATGTATCAGCCAAGAGCTGGGTGTTCTGTGGGAACCACCTCATTATCCCCATGCATAACTTGCTGCTGTAACAACAGCAGTGATCTGGAGATGAGATCAAATGAGGAAAATAGCTTTACCTGGGTGAGAATTTCCATGCACGCGTTAATCATATCATGGAATGGGAGTTGCGAGAGGGAAATCCTGGCTCTGCTAAAATCGGCAGCAAAACTGCCCATTGAAAAGTGTGCCTGTGTTTCCCCTGTGAGTCTTTTATGAGATCAGCCATTGTTTCCATGTTTGCAAACCTTCTTCTATGTCTGAGTTTCCCCCTTTTAAAATGCAAATTTTGATGCAGACTCTGTGTAGCAAAGCAGCCAGAGATGGAGAGCGGCGAGGATGTTGAAGCGCTGTCAAGTTCATTAGGAGGGATAGTCTCATCAGATAAGTAGTTGCAGTTAGTGAAAACAGGTGAGCTTTCAGACATGCAGTTATGCCATTTAATTAGGCTTCTTTTTTCTTTGGGTTGTAAAGGCTTTCCTTTGAACAGCAAATTTTGATATATTCTGTGTTGTGGAAGCAGAGCTGCTATAGTTGTAAAGGTCCAAAGACAGAAATGAGGTGGTTTGTAAAGGGTAGTAATCTTGTGGTTTGCTGGATACTAGCGAATACAGAGACCTGAATTTAACTGAAAAAAAGGCATTTAAAGGTACTGTCACATCCCTAATTCTTTACCAATTCTCTTTCAGTCCATTCACATACTGAGATTGGTTTAGATTTTCCTGGAATTTTCCTTTTTATTTTTACAAAACAACAAACCAAAGAAGGAAGTATGATGGCAGAGTGCAAAGGTTAAAAACAGACTTAGCATGACCAAAATGAGTAATTAGGTAAACATTGTGAGATTTTGGTTGGCAGGAGTTGCTAAATTCTATTTATTTTTTTCCTGTACCTGTTTTTACTTCTGTGTCAAGATAAATATGCACATATCCATGTGCTGCATTCTGTTTATTATCAATATTTCATGTTGTATTGCAAAATGAGGGAAAAAAGAATGCTCTTGAAGCTCCCAGGAGTGCCAGATTTCCTTGCAAGGGAGATTTTTCTCCACATGTGACTTCATTAATAAAGTCAGTTTGATGGTATATCCAGAAATTATTCTTTTAGTGTTTCTGTACTAAAAAGCAGCATTATTAAGCTGTATTCTAGCAGCTGCATTGAATTCTACATTTTAGACTCCAGACCAGACAGGAAATCTAAAAATAGGACATCTGAATTATTGAATGCAAAGCAAGGAGAATCAGAATTTCAGAATGCACTGCTCAGTTTGTCTGGTTAGCACTGATCATGTCACCTGGAAAATGAGCATAATGTTAAGCAGGATTCTTTGCAGTATTAAGAAGAGGCTTAATTCCTGTTTGCTAAGTTATTGAGCGGTAGAACAAAAGCTATAAATGCAAAAGATGCTAATTATTAACATCATTTGAAAGTCATAATCAAAATGTTAATTATCATTTGCTATAGGTTTTTACAGTGTTTTGTGTTATAAATTGAAAAAAACAGCACAAAATAGAAGTTAATTTATTTGCTTTTTTCCTGTACAGTTGTGTGAAAGGGCAAACCTAAAAATAATCAAACTGAAAATATACAACAAAATATTGATCTAGAAGTGTTTCCAAGAAAACAGATTGGGGAAAAGAAAAGTAGGATCAGCAATGTAAGTTGTCATCTTCACTTAATATTAGTCTTCCCAAAGTAACACGATCTCTTTTTGTTCATCAGGAGGAAAAAAAGAGTTGCCCCTGGAGAGTGATTTTTGGCTGACAATTTACATTTACCTTGAAACAGTAGAGTGAATCATCCCTTTTTAATAGTTCAGAAATCTATTGGGAAAAATGCCTACCTGCCCCCAAAAAGGTCTTGATCCTAGGAACACCTGAGCAACTGCACAGGGCAACCCACGTTGCTGTTGGTAGGACTGCCCTGTGTGTTCAGCTACTGGGGCAGCTTTGGAAGAGTTCCTGAGCTGAAGCACAGCAACCAAAATCTAACAACTCTGCCAGCCTAAAGAAGACTCTAGGGGGGGGAAATGTTGATGCTGTGCATAGAGGGGGGAAAAATGTTGATGCTGTGCACAGAGATTTAGCTGATTAGCTGCTGTTAGCATTAACTGAAGACAGCAAGCTAAGTGCCTGGGCTGGAAATGTCTCCTGAGCCCGCCTTAAACATAGGTCATTTGAGAAACTATGTCTAGAGTATTTGGTCCAAGGATCACATGAAAGTAAGAAGCGGGGGAAGAGGAGAGCTGGCAGAGGAAGGAAAAGACACAAGTGATTTTTTTTTCTTTTCTAGTATGTATTCTGACAAGTGCTCTTGCCGTTAGAAAGGGCCAGCAGGCAGCAGCGGGCCCTGACGCTGCTGAGAGCAGGAGGCACGGGGGGACCTCAAGCCCTTTAGAGCCGAATGGCGCTCACCCCGTTCTCGGTTCTGCTGTCAGGTTCCCTGGCCGCATGCCCGAGAGGCTGAACCTGCCGTCGAGGTGTTGGAAATGTCAGCACCCCGCGAGTTCAGCCTGCCCTTGCAAAATGGGAGAGTGGTCAGAAAGAAAGTGAGCGCCTTCCAAAACGCCCCAGACACTCAGCAAGGGCAAATCAGCAGCCCGTCGCGGACACCACTTAGGCATTCACCCTACGTGACAGCAGCAGCTGTGGTGACCATCACCGTGGCCTGGTGGCTCTTCATCCCTCATATATCCCTGCTGGGGAGCCCCCCACCATGCTCTGCCACTGCATGTTTCATTCCTGCAAGAGGAGCATTTCTTTTCCTTTGAGAGGATTATTTTTGTTCAGAGTTAAATGGGCTTTTTCAGTTTTCCTTTAAATAAAATAAACCACTGCATGTCCTGGTCACCAGTCCTTCTCATTCAGATCTGCTCATTCTTCAACTCTTTCCTTGGCGTTTGTTTTCTACCTTTTTCAGCAGAGCTGTACAGTAACCTAGGAGAAAGCTAGTAAAAGCTTTGAAAAAAAAAATGAGAAGCAGAAAAATTGAGAATTGTTCTGTGTTGACAGGCACTTTAAGAGTTTCCACTCGTCCACATTAATGATACATTTGATCCAATGTTGTTTACCCTATAATTAGACTGTGTAAGGAAAAGTGACAGGTAATGCAGGAGACTTGGGTGCTGTTACCTATTCCTGGCAGAAGAGAGCAAAATAAATAGTAAACACAAGTTTTACATTCTGGTTCCCTCTCTGAGGCCATCCCCAATGCATGCAGAGAGGCAAGGGGATGTATCTGCTTGGCTGCTTTGTGTGTGTGTGTGTCTGTGTGTGTCTGTGTGTGTTTTCAAAGCGAAATTGCAGACTGAATCTAGGTTGAGCCAGATGACAGCCCGAATGAATAATTTAGAGCTCAGAGGAGGGAAGGAGCCACAGTGGAGGCAGGCGGTGGATGTGCATCACGGAAATGAAGGCAAGGAGAAGCTTTAAAGCTACTGCAGCATGAAGATGTAAAGATGGCCTCGTGAGTAGGAAACTTCAGTGCTAGGGAAATTGAACTCATTTGCTAAACTTCTTCACTTTATGTATGCCCTAAAGAGATGGAGGCAAAAATAATTCAGTCTGTAGTAGACATGTGGCCACCTGATCTGGTGTGCCTAGAGCACTTGAGTTTGCACTAATGCTGGCCTCAAGCAAAAGATTTAATTAGCCCAGATGCTAGAAAAGCCTCCGTACTTTTCCTGTCAGCTCTTTGAGGTGTTCCTAGTGATAAACATGGGATAAAGGGACATAGTAGTGGTGAAAACTGACTAAGTCTGTTTAGAGCAAAAGACAGAAAAAAGAGAAACAAATTTATGAGGTTAATAGCTCTTAATAAAGAACCACAGATTTATTTCATTTTTTCTCTTGTCCTTTTTCTTTTTTTTTTTTCAATTTTGCTTGGAAGAAATCTTTTGGTTCCACATAAAATCAATATGAAACTGCAGAATAAAATAATATTTTCCCCAGAAGCCCCAGCCACGGGAAAGCTGCAGTGTTTGATGTCCGTGTGTTTTGTGGGTCAGTAAAGTTCTAAAGCCCCTGGGAACTTGGTAGGTCGCTCTATCAAGAGACCTCCCACAAGGTGCTCATCTCACGCTGGTTCTCACACCATGAAGCATCAGGAGGCAGCTCGGGAGGTGCTTTAATTATTAATTGCAATTTCTGTGCTCCGTGTTTACTTGTAATTTTGTCTCAGTGAGGCTCGTCCTGGATGACTTTCTCTGCGTTATCGCCTGCATTTCCAAAACCTTCAGTAGGTGAAAAACAGTGGTCACGTTTTCATGCCAGGGCACTTTGGTTCTCCTAACATATATGAATGTGTTGGACATTTTCTCTCGGCGTAGCAGCCCTTCAGCAGTGGGGCTGCCAGCCGGGGGAAAGAGCCTTGTTTCTCTATGCAGTGTCCTGTTGCCCTCCTGTCTGCTGTGGCTCTTTGGATCAGTTTCTCTCAGTAAAACCTAATACTAAAAATACTTCATTGTTTTTTGAAAACTGGTGAGAACAACATACTTAGTCTTCGGAAAAGAAAACAAAGCATTTTAAGTCTTCTGCCTAGCAGATTTCTAGCTCGAGGCTAATCTATGAAGGATTTACCTATTTGATAAGGTTAAATTAGCTAGGGAAAACTCTTGCATAAAAAAGTAGCTTTAGGGAAAAGATAATGACTCGGCAGCATTTAGATAATAATACAAATTACTAGTGCACTTCATGAGCAGCAAGCCTGATGCTGTTGCTTAAGGGTTTGATTCCTTGGCAGAAGGAAACCACCACTTTTGGGAAGTCCTCAAAACCTCTCATAAGATTTCTAATTCAAGAGGTGTATTTTTCCTTCAAAGCAAACCTGGTAGCTCACAAATAAAAGAAACCTATATTGATTTATTTAATTTAGAAATTAATTATCTTCAGAGAATTAAAGAAAAAAAATGTGGTGTGTTCAAAAACTATTTAACCCTTTTTAGTGTTATGTTTTTGGGAAGGAGTTATTGCAATATTGCTTTATTGATGTGTCTCTGCAGAAATAAACAAATCTCTCCTCACTGCATGTCAACCAAAAATTTTTTAATATGGCTACAAAATATTAAGATCTTTTGATACCTTTTCAATTTTGCAGACGTGTTGGCATCTCCGGTCTTTCGCTTCTGCTGCCAGCATTAACTTCATGCTTTTTTGTTGAGCCATAGGGAACACTCCAACATCATGAGTTTCCCTTGGACTCCTTTCGCTGAAATTTCCCTTCAGGCAGCAATGCCTTAACAAACTCAGGTGGTTTCCCTTACTTGTACCTTTGCGCAACTGATCATATTCACAGTTTTAACCTTTTGGCTCAGAGTCAGCTCTTCACCATGCAGAGAAAAATTACCTGCATGAAATGGCAAAGAACTCTTCCAGGGGCCCTTCCTCAACAACACTGGGCTTCCTGGAGCCTTCTTTTAGGAGCTAGTTTCCTTTAAGCAAAAGTAACAGAGGAAAATTAAAGGTGGTAGCCAAATACTGGGAGATCTAGACCCAACACAATACAGTACGTGTAGCTTTCACTTCTTCTGCTTTGAGGAGGAATTTAAAGCCTGTGAAGCTGCATTAGTCTTGTTTTCATCACCTTTGCAAACCCTCTTGCGTTTCTTCATCTTCCATCTCCTTTACCTAAAGACAGCTGGCAAGTCAGCTCCATACACTGCCTCCGGATGAGCTACCATGCTCTACTGGGGTAAGGTGAAGAGACCGAGATTAGGTCTACTGTAAAGCACTGAATAAATCCCAGTCTTTGGCAATAATCCACTGATTTCTGTAACACCTTCTTGATTTGGACAAGGGTACCATCTGAAACATGTCTTTATACAAGGCCAGAGCAATTCACTTGGCCAGGGATTTTTTTTGCAGCTACTGCGTGGGAGTGAACAAGCTGGCTATAAATGAGCGCAAAGGTGTCTTGTTAACATTATCCAGGTCTCTTCACAAAGCACAGGCAAGGAAACTGAGCTTCAAACATGTCATCAAAAGGCTCACAGGCAAATCAGCCGTGAAGATGGAAGCAGGACGCAAACTTTATTCCCATTTCTGTGTTGCTCAAGTGGATACATCCCCAAGTGCATCTTTCCCTAATGGACTCTTCTACTAAGTCAACAACCCATTTCTGGGTAGTATTTTTGTGCATTGAATACCAACCAATAAGGGGTTTGTTGGTCATATAAATGCCACAATTCAAAACACTTAAACACAATTAGCAGGTTCTGAACTCTCTGCTTTGGAGCCAACAGGCATTTTGAAAAGCATTAAGTAGTCTACCACAATACTTTGGTCTTCCCTCTTTGAGTTTCTATATGAGATCTTTTTTTGAATCTGTATCTGTATTGATTTTGGTGTTCTGCCATTCTCAAAGTTTTCTTCTGAAATTTTCTGCTGAAGTAGTTGCTTATTCAGATGCGTGGGTTAGGGAGGAATCCACTCCAAGTGCCACACGCTTGGCTATCGCTTCCCTGTTGCTCTTTCTAAAGGGCAAGACAGGAAGCCGGCCCCTAACCACACGTGCGGGGAACATGTGGGAAAGGATGCGAGTATTTTGCCTGGGTGTCTTCTCCACTCCCGCAAAAAATATTCTAAGAAGTTTTACTATAGAGAAGTTGTTTTTACTTAAGAAAAAATATGGCTCGTATTAGTTTCAAAGACTTTTTCCAGGATGATCTGAGTAGGTCAAGTTAAAAGAAGTATTTTTTTCTTTCAACTTGAAAGCAGCAGAAGAAGAAATCTCACAACTTTTCATAATTAACTGGTATCTGAGAATTACTGTAGCAATAGTTTCAGATAGAATAGAATAGAATAGAATAGAATAGAATAGAATAGAATAGAATAGAATAGAATAGAATAGAATAGAATAGAAGCAAGTGGATGCAAGAGAAAATGTTTCTGACTTAGTTCCTTCTTGTCTAGTACTCAGGCACAGTGTTAAAGAAGTGTCATGTAGGTCGTGTAGCAGCGGTTACTGGATTCACTTGAAGTTCCCGTGTCAGGTCTTACCACTCCTTAGAGAATGGAAAGCAGAGCTTCACAGTTGAGTTTCCTCTCTGACTCACTGCTCGCATGGCCTAACTCCCCGAAGCATTTTCTATTTGCAGGCGCTCAGTGTGGGCTGTCTTAGCCTGCTGTTTGAGGCTGTCGGGATCCCCAGAGCTCAGGCTGACATTTCTTCTGCGATTTCACCAAAATCTAAACAAAATTGTGTCTTTATTGTTCATTTTAGCAAGGTAATTGCAGTGGTTTATCTTTGTCTTCTCATGAAACTAATCAAGTTTTAAAACAAGCTTTAAAAAGGGAGAAATGAGCTTTGTCTAGCAGGCACACGAGACCTTCGGAGGAAATAGCACTGCAGAGAGATTCTCTGTAGTGACATTAGCATCACCCTTGCCAAAAGATGGTAATATTTTAAAGTCCAATTTCACCTGGCTTTGATAAGGTGCACATAAGTAGCACTGTCACAGATGGCTCCACTAGGCCATCTCCAAAGTGTTTAGTTGGGAATTTTTCTCTATATCTCACTGTATATCTGTTAGCTCTGTTATAGGAGATTCTCCATCAGAGTTTGTCTCCTTATCAGTGCATTCAGGACCTGAATGCAGATTTCAGGGATGTTTACAGAATTACCACAGAGCCTTTTCAATTTTAGTGAAATTTGGCTGTCCCAAGAGACTCTTGGACAATGGAAATTATACTGCAGTTGTCCAGCCTAGCATAAATCTTTCATAGCAAATCCCCAAACTGGAGACAAAGAGGTAGAAGTTTTTTGTGTTGCTTGTCTTCATTTCTTTTTGGTATAATTATTGTACAAGTTACTTAACTTCAAGAATTCTTTGAAGGGGAAAGTTGATTATTAGATGCATAAGAATAATGTATCTCACTTGATGGAAAATGCATTTTTCCCTTCTTTTTGTGTCACATTATCAAGACCATCAATTATGAAAACATTTCTGACACATCAAGAAATTTATCATAGATAACTTAGAGAAAAACAGCATGAACACACTATTCATCTTATAAGTAGGAAGCAAAAATGAGTTTTCAATGACAGGATAATGATATTAGCTCTTGTAGGCTTTCATGGAGTTTTCATAAAGTTGCAGGCTGTTATTATGAAATTGTTTCCCAGTTACCTCTATTTAAAGAAGCACCTTGTTCTTGGGTGTGTGCAAAGAAAGCAACATCTCTGAAAAATAGATGTGGGTGTGTAAAGAGGCTGCCAATGTCAGAACAGGAATGCCTGTAACTGTACTTTTTCAGAATAAAAAAAATGGATATGAAAAATGGTCAAATTTTTAGTCAAATCCTCCAAATTAGCTGTATGTCCTGGTTCTTTTTTCCTTGCTGAGACAATGTTTTTGATACAGAAAACACAGTGAGCCTTATTTTTGTGTGCATACGAATGTAACACATGGACAAAACTGCTCATATCTGCAGGTCTAGTGCTTATAGCAAGTTCTGTCTGGAATAAAAGGAGGCACAAAATAAGGCTGCAGGGCAGTACAGAGTTATTTTTTGTACTAGCTTGGGCGAAAGCTACTGCTGGGGACGAGGAGCCCATGGCGTTTTGTCTTTTGAAGAGTGCCAGTAGCTGGTCATGGAAACTGTTTGCATGATTTGTTTCTCTAGACAAGATTGGCCTTGTGAAGGAAGAGGGTGAAACTTACACTCTTCTGTTGAGAGCTGTGCTGTTTCGGTACTGGGAACAAAAGCCAATAATTGTCTTAAATGACTCCAGATAATAAGGTTTAGTAATGAGCTTTTGTTTAAATACAGCTTGGAACGGCTAAGCCACATAAACCTGTGTGATATATCCGAATAAGGGACAGTTAAGGTAGCAGGTATGTTAGTACTGACCACCAACACATGTACAAATTGGGTAAGACCATAAGAATTCAGTTATTTCAATGGTTAGTTGATGTTAACAATATTTTTAAAATTACTCTGTGGATTTGTTTGAACATTTTGGGGTACAGCATGCTTCTATGGAAAATAAGGTAGTTCTTGTAGGTGCATTATTCTAATATTTTGCTACTGGAACCCAACTGAGATTTCTGTGTCTTAACAAGTGTGAAATTCACCTAAGTGATAGACTGTGCCATCAGTTTTCTCTGAAGAACCCATACTGCCACTTGCTCTTACAAGAGCTGTATGTGTGTCTGAAATCACATAGAAGATGTTTCTATGCAGTGATACTCTAATATCATATGAAAGATCATCAGGGGATGCATCCTCATTTGAGTGTAACTTCGGATCAGAATTTCCCCTTCTTTTTTACTGGGGAAACTGCTGATAAATGTATATGCTAATATGTGCACCATTAGTGAAGGGTACCACAAGCTGGCTGTGAGGTGCCCTTTGCAATGTCTAGGCTGGTTCTGCTTCTGAAGACACCTGTGGCGTTGCACAGTGAGGGAAATCCCCCTGCCAAAACCACGCGAGAACACTTCCCCAGACAGAATGCAGCCCTGAGGTAAAATCAAGACAAGTCATTGTATGTTGCTCAAAACTCTAAAATCTGCAGGGGAGAAATGTATATTGAAAGTGGTTTAGAGTAATTTGCAAGCATATTAATTCTAGAAGGACTAAGGTTGAAAGAGTGTTGCAAGAAAAGCTAACCAAGAACTGACTATCAGCCAGCTTTTACACATACTGCATTTCTCAATATAGGTATTACTTATCTTTAAGGAGAAATAATTTAAGGGAACTCGGTACTTCATTTTTCATGTCTCACTCTGCCCAGCTTTTCCCTCCCATTCCTGTATTATTAATACTAATATTTTGCTGTTAGCATTTGAAGACTGTGCGGGTCCTGAAGAAAAGCACAGCAGCGCAGTCCCTTCCCTGGAGAATAGGTCCAAGTAAATTAGAATAGCAGGGCTGAAGAAGATAGAGGTACTTAGAAAGTGCTTTGCCCATGTCAGGAACAAAGCAGGAACAAAACCCAATTTCAGGATGCAGGCTAAGGGCTCTAAGGTCCCAGGAAATTATTTTGTCTGCAAAAAATTTAGGGTGTGTGTAGTCTGCTTTTTCTTCTTTTTTTTTTTTCAGGGTTTTTGCTGCCAATGTATTTGCAAATTCTAGTGCTCAGTCAGTATACCCTGCAATTAACAGGAGCTGTGTAATTAACTCATGTCATCAGGGCATTGTGAAAGTGAGAGGAAATATCCCCATCCTTTGGCAGGGGTGAGGAGGTGGCAGCATATTTGCATTATAATAGCTACTTTCTTGGAGGAAAGCGGCTCTTTTTTTCTCCATACTTACATAGGCTCCAAATCTACAAGGTAGAGAGCTCATTATCTCCAGTGAGCTCCATGACAAATGAAACAGCAGAACCCTGTGCTTGAGTCTGTCCATCCTCAGCTGGGTTTAGTAGGGGAATTCACAGGAGAGAATGATTTTATTGGGATTGCAGCAGTGGATACTCTTCCTGTAAATCCAACCTGTCTGTTCCGGAGGCAAGTGCAGCAGCTGCCTTTAGGGGCTGCAGAAACCCTGGAGTCTACAGCCAGGTCTGTTCAAGGGGTTACCTCAATGCAGTGTGGTTTTGTGGCTGCCATTTCTTCCATGGGAGCAGGAAATACTGAGATAAAAACAGTTGGGGCTGGGTTTACTGGTATCTTGTAAGAAGTGTCTTAATTTAATTGAGACAAGGCTTTTAGAGTGTATCTGATACCAAGGAATAACTTATTGACAGTACCACTTTCCAAAAGGACCAAAATTTTCAGTGCTGCCAGTTATTACTTTTGTCAGTGAAAGATACCCAATGAAAGATAATATAAAAATTCACTTTTTGCATTCATCCTGCCTGTGCCATTTCTTCTGCTCCTTTTTCTTTTGTTTTGCTATTTCCATCTCTTTTATTTTTCTTCCTACACATTATTTTTTATTGCCATTCCATTTTTCATTTTGTTTAATTTTATGCCTATCTCATCTCTCTCCAGTCTGGTTTTCCTTTCTTGTTCTGTTTCTCTGGTTTCACATAGTGAAATCACAGTAGTGTCTAAGTGTTTTTTTTTCTGTCTTCTAGATCTTGTTTCTGTGCCTTACCTGTATGTCAAAGTTCTCCTTCCAAAACATGTCCAGATTTTTCTCCAACTTTTTTCCTAGCTTCACCCACCTTTTTTTTTTTTTTTTCTTTAAACTTTTCCAGAATTTTGGTTGGTGGGAGGGAGGTCCGAGTGTGCTGCTCTTTCAGGCTGGGCTTTAACTCTGCTACTTACCCATTGTCTCCGTAGGCAGAGCTTGGTGAAAGTGCCCTTCTCTAGGGTTAGCAGAGGCCATTGGGTACCTGAAGGAAGAGGCAGCTTTTGGTGTATCGCCGTTTTTGCTCACCTGGGCCCTGATTCACTGGGAGCAACAGACGGAATCCACTGCTCCCTGGATTCAGCTCCGAGTGTCTTGACCACCGTGACCCTCATTCAGCCTCTTGCCTTAGGATGAGAACTGGTAGTTGAGCCCAGACCGTGGTGTCTGCATGTCCTTGAGCTCAACACAGAGGCGCCCATTGTGTCTGCCCGTGGTGACCCGCGTCTGTCCCCAAGAGACGAGGCCTGTCAGGCTCAGAAAACAGATGTACGCAGAGGCCTCAAAGAAGGAAGTTCGTACAATTTGCAACAGCCCAATTAAAATGAAACTTGCTCTGCAGCAGTCTTAAACTTCTGAAAGTTTCCTTCTTCACTGGTGATTTCTTTGAAAATTCTGAAATAACAAAAAAAAAATATAGCAGGAGCTTCCCAGGGAAAACCCTGGAGTATTTTTTTTTTTTTTTGAGACTGTGGCCCATGTTCACTGTAAAGCTGGTGAGAGTTCTTTGAATTTATTTAGAGCTGGAGGCCATCATAGTGTAGAGTGTATAGTCCAGCATGACCTGAGCATATTTTCCCCAAAATAATTGCTTTTGGTGTATGGGTATTCTCTATATTAATGGATCTATTAAAATAAAGAGTATAGAGGTCTCCATAGTGGGAAAGAGGAATTTTATGCATTTATTACCGCAAGTTTGTTGAACTTTAACTCACCAGCTTTGTTCATGCTTGGGTGGAAGAGTCCAATATGATTTCGATAAATTTGCTTCAGAGGGGTCATATTAATTCCTGCTGAGGCCAGTTTGAAATGCACCAGTCATCCCTGCCCCCTCCAGAGCAGCAGCTTCCACAGAGCCTCGCAGGGAGGAGCAGCCAGGTCACCACATGCGAGACTGTCACCAGCAGCTTTCTTGGCTTGTCACCTTTATAAAGGAGTGGGGTTCCTGGTGCTGGTGTTTTAAGCAGTTCTGCATATAAAGCAAATATCTTTATGGAGGATGGAGACAGAAGATACTGTGAAATTTCTTAGCCACATGGGTGTTAAAACGACAATGACATAAAGAGCTGTCATGCACGAACAAGGGCTGGGTGGCCACTGCCTGGTCTCATTTTCTGACTACTGACCTTGTCTCACCTAAAAGCACAGAGGTTCCAAACCGGCTGTGTCTTAATGTGTATTTCAGCTTATTCGAATTTCTGACATTTGATCTTTAGATCTGGGTCTGTAGTGCATTTTGTTATTTACTGCAAGGTATTGGCATATATTTAAATTTAGCTCATTTTTAAGATAAAATTTTGCCTAGGGAATTATTTTTCCACCCAAGAGGTAGCATAAAAGGATGCAGTTCTTTCATTGCTTGATCTCATTGTGTGATTTGTTTTAAAACTGCTATTTCATTTTTTATTAGCAAATTATTGAGCAAGTACTGTAGTCTCACATCCAGAAGTAGGTAGTGGTGCTATCGGTGTAGGAGATGCTCAAGGGGGACAGTAGGTAGTTGGCAGTGCTCCCACCTCTACAGATCCTCTGGTGTGAATTATTTGATACCGCGGCTTGCAGATTCTTCAGCCAGTATCATTCCTCGTATTGTGCCTCTTCACATGCTTGGAATTAAAATGCCTCAAGTCTTTGAAGGACTTTGTAATGCACTGTAGTGCTCTGTTACCTTGAGTGACACTTTTTAGTGTTTTGGGGGATTTTGTGACTTGAAAAATACCTGGATATTTTTTTCTTGTTTATGATTCATTCTGAACGTGGAGTAAATATTGGAATAAAATGAATAAGATATATAACAGTAGTGAAATGGCATCAACTTCTGAGAAAATTTCAATCACCTCTTCAGATGAGCCTCAACAGAAAATACTAGATATGGCTTGTGTGGTTTTGTTCAGCAGTCTGACACAAATGAATATAAATTCACCTCTGTGAGCATGCACAGTTGAAAAATAAATAATAATAATTCCCTAGATATTATACAATAGAATGGAATGATTTATGAATGTAATGTAGGCAGTACTGGAAATAGAAATAGTACCTATTCTGGATGACTCAAATATAATTAAGATGTACACAATAAAGAGAAGGGAAGAAAAGGGCTTCTTATCTCTAAGGCCAGGACATACTTGGCTTGTTTAGATAGCATTCACAGATCTTGCTGGTTTTCTTTACAAAAAAATGTGCTGTATTCCATCATCTCAATAAACACACCAAAAATGAATCACTCATCGTCAAAAGCCTGTGGAAATAATTGGAATTAAACAGTAATTTCACATAGCTTGGCACTGTGTGAGAATCAGGCAATGGGTGTTAAATTGGCAATTTTCTGTCTCTGTTGGGATGTTCATTGAGTGCCCCTTTAAGGTGTTCTTCAGTCCCGGACATGAGCGAACGCGCAAGATGAGGAACAACATCATCCTCCTCGCATCGCGGCAGCGCTTGGGTGAACGCACGAGGAAGGGCCCTGAGGCTGCCCCTCCTGCTCCTTGGCTCCTTCCTTCTGAAGTTCTCTTCTGCTAGTGTATTCACCTTTTTCATTTCGCTGTAATATCTGCCTGCTGCTATTTTATCAAATGGAAATGTATCACAAAGGAGAAATACTGCTGTGCACATCTGGGCAGATGGACCATTAACATCTGTAATGGTTCTAAATTACTGCAATGTCCCGAAGGAAACCTAAGTCCATTATGGGAAGCAGGAAGGGAAGATTATCTTTAAAAGTATAGATTTTTGGATAGCTACCACAAATAATGATTTATCCAGTGTCAGAATGCTGCCTGTAAACAGAAGCTCCTTTTTCTTTTTTGGACAATGATAAAAATATAATTCAAGATTGGACTGATTTTTATCCTGGGGATTAATGTTATGGGAACAAGGCCTTGGTGTAGTTTCCACTGAAACAAAGGCAGAATTCCCATTGACTTAGGAGTAAAAACAGTCTGACCACAGATCCTGCAGTGCATATTTCTACTGTTTTGGAAATATGTATCTTATTGGAAAATGTTTGCTTTTGTTAATAATATTTATGGAGACAAAGGGAGGAGGAAGGTACTCGGTAGCTGGCAGAATTTGATAGTTTTCTTAATGGAATAGAAGATTCTTCTATTTAACCAAAAGGAAGAAAAGCAGCAAAATATTTGAGATACAGACCAGATAAGTAGCACTTGTAATTGAGTGCAAATGTAGCAAATCACCATTGCTATTCCAGTTAGCTGGGAGTCTGACTCCAACAATCCAAAAGTGTCCGATATTGTGGCTTTTCCCCTTGCCAATCCCTCTGACTAAGTTTTAAGAGTGAACAGCTGTAGCAGCTTGTAGTTAAGGGCATGAATGAGCAACCACTTACAAGTAGGTGAAGAAGGAAGCAGTAATGAAAAAAAAGATGCATCAAATCCTATCTCTGCCTAGATGCAATTATATGTCTACAAGTCAGTATAAATTGCTTGTAAAAGATGTGGTGACAGACAAAAGCTAGTAGCGTTGCTCATGCATGCAGTACCTCTTTGGACTCTCACTCATTCTGCTATATTGATGATTGATTTTGATTTGTGGAAAGGATTCCGTATGATTCCTCCGAATGTGACCGCAATCCTCAAGGGAAGTATCTTAATGGCAGTCAGATAAATCAGTATCTGATCACTGTTTATTTAAGATACTTTGCCATCTTTGCAGCATTTCTTTGTCAACATTTAGAATACCCTAAAACACAGAGGCCTAGATAGCTTTACAGCTTTGGTGAATGTACTTCATACTCTTAGAAATAAAGTTTGCCCCAGGGTTAATGTTGCTAGTTGGACATGAGGGATTGCCACCCTGGGGAGCTGTGCGGCGATGGCAGGGCTGGGAGCCGCTGCCAAAGCCGCTGCTTGCGCGGGAATATCCTGACCTATGCCGAGCAAACCATTTCCCTGGCACTCTAACATACCCCCAGTGACCCAGCTGATGTGTCTGGTTTACATTTGCATTCCAGGAGGAGGAATGTTGCTTTTAAAGGACTCACGAGTGGTTTGGAGAAGCCAAAGCTATTTCAGATTCTCTATCTCTTAACTGAGGCTACAGTAAGCAGGGACCACCATTTCAAAATCAGTTTGTATTAGATATTAAAAATACATATAATAAAAGGAAAGAATGAATGAGAACAGAAAGAAAGTAGGTAGGATTTGGAAAAATCCCAGCTGCTGAGGCAGAACTGGTATATAACTGTGTAGCTGTACTGCACACAACCAAATTTGAATATTACGGCAATTTATACTAGCTGAGAATTTGGCATATAACTCATTTGTGAAAGAAAATGTAAGATGGAATTAAAAAACACCAGACAAGCTCTTCACTTTATCAGCGTGATGCTTAATGCTACTCCGATGGAGCAGAAAATTACACTTCCACTTTAGCGATTATGACTCTTTCATGAAAAAAATAAAAGCTCCAGCCAGAGCCAAAACAGATCAGCTGAGCTGCAGGTCTGAAGTCTCTTTTAGTGATGTGTTTCTGAATTCTCTTTTTATTGGTTATGGAAAATTAATCTAATGTTTCATCATTTGTAACCTGCTTTCTCTTCTCTTCATTTTTGTTACCATATTATTTAATATGTGTCATTTCTAAAAATAACAGAATGAGCAGAGGACTCCGCAGCTGTTTATCCATATCTTTCCTCAGGCTTTTAACTATTTGATAATTTGCTACAAATCTTTATATTTACTTTATACATTTTGTTAAGGCCTTCATCAGTTATGGATGCAGACGACTGGAATATTTTTGTCTATACATGTGTATATATGTAAAATATATGCATATATGCATATCTAAATAAAAATATACACACGTGTATATGTGTGTGTGTTTGTATATATATACACACATATATGCATACATATAAGAAATTCTTTGATATCGGATAAGAGTGAAACCAGTGGATTTTTTAAAGACGATATTCTGAACTTCCTTGTAGTTTAACAGAGAATGATTTCCTTCACAGAAGACAGAGGTGGTGGCTAGTTGAAGGTTTTGTTCAAGAGTTTAGTGAAAGAGCTGTAATTTCCACTACTAGCCTCCAGAGCATCATTCAAAACGGTCAAAAAATTACTTTATTCTCTGAAGTCGATAGGAATTTTCTACCGGGGAGGCTAAGGGAGAACCCACGGCGATTGTCCCAGCAGCTCCCAAAACAGATGTAAGATGACTGGAAGAGAAATGCCATTCCTTGCAGCTTCTCCGGATTTGCTTCTGACCTGGACTCCAGATAATTTGGAGTAACCGAGGCCTTATTCAGACTAGTTATTAGGCCTTTTTTCCCTCATGAATCAGAAGGCCTGTTTATTTCCAAATGTGTTTTATATTCCTGCATGCAGTGATTACTGTCACACTATCTGAGGGCTGCAGCATATTTAATGCAAGGTAACATGTTAGGGAAGTGCTTTTATCTCCTACTGTGTAAGTGAGGAACCGAGGTAAAGAGAAGCAAAAGACTTTTAAAAAATCTGGCCCAGATGATTTGATCAAGATCACACAGGAGGCTAGGCATTCTGAAATGCAGGGCACTGGGACAGACTCCTGCAGACCTCTAACAGCAGCAGGTCAGACACTGCAGTCATGGAGAATTTGGGAATGGGGGTCCGGAGGGCACTGCCTAGAATGGGAAGGACGTAGGCCCGGGTGCAAGTGGTTTGTGGCGTCTGGTCACCGCCTCTTCTGTGGAAACAGAATCCTGCATGTGGCATCCAGTGTTCTGCTTCTCACATGTGAGGTAGATGAAACAGGATGTTCTTTAACCTGTTTTTTTAATCAAAATTAAGTTAATAACTTATTTAAATCTGAAAAACAGTAGGGAGGAGGAGGGGACACATGGGGAGAACATGTCCTGAACCTGTACTCATGGTTTCCTCTCTTTCTTTTTCAGTGAGTATGTTTTTGAACACATTAACCCCCAAGTTCTATGTTGCCCTGACAGGCACTTCCTCTTTAATCTCGGGACTTATTTTGGTAAGTACTAGATATATTAATATTGCTTTACATATTGCATCTGTTACCCAGAATGTGATTTTAGGCTTTATCCAGATTAATAGTGTCTTTGTTTTTTCCCTAAATTTATATTTCAGCTGTCCATAATTTCCTTTACTGCTTTTCACTTCAAAAAAAAAGTGTTGGGTGTCTTTGAAGAAAATCTTGAATGACAATGTGTCCAGCAGCAAACAGCCAAATAATGATTCAGAACAAGTGTTTGCATGCTGTGCATTTCCACCAACAAGTACTGCAATAATAGAGAGACCAGGAAAAAGAAGAGAGAGAGAGAGTGAGAAGAAGAAACTACCTCAGTTTAGCAAGCGCTTTTGAGAATATTACAGCAGGACTCATTAGGGAACAGCAAGTGCAATATAGCAATGAAGGCAGTTTTAGTGCCAGGTTACCAAGGGATAATTATTTGAGCTGTTCAGTTCTAAAATCTTTCTCAGTATATGTCTATCCTTTTGTTTTTAGACCTACAGAATATTTCTAAACCTTGTAGGGAGGAAAAGAAGTCCTCCCTTAAATAATCCCTGAGGGCTTCTTTGTGCAAACTGATGCAATGGAGTTAATCATAATGCCATCACAGGGCAGAAGTCCAAAGCAGAGCATTTGTGCTGGATTTTATTCCATGTCTGCACAGAAACAAACTTAAGCAAAATACCTAAGAATCTTCAAGAGGTACTTAGGGACTTCAGGCTATACTGGGCGGTTCTGCATCTTAGATGATGAGAGTTTGTTTTCTGCATATACAAATCAAGGTTGTGTTCATTTTACTCTAGTTCGTTCAAGGAGTGTTAAGTCCTTTAGTTTAAAAGGACTTTATTTAGAAGGAAGCTGTGTGTCTCTAAAGTTTGCTGGGTAAGAATGGTGGACACTTTCCTCACCACGACAAACAAGGCACATAATTGGGAGATCAGTTTTTGGGAGCGGAGTGATCCCAGTAGAGGAAACACCTCTTGGGGCTGGTTCCCTTTGCCTCAGACCTGCTTCCCGCAGAGGAGCCCTAACGAGGCTCCTCACTAGGACTCTCAGTTCAATGGCGGGGGGGACTCAGGGCCTCTCTCTTCAACATGGCCGACTGTAGACGTAGACAGAGAAATTCCCTCCTTACCCCCTGGCATGCTCGCAAGCCTCTCGCTCGCTGCGTGGAAGGTGCCAGCTGTAGCGCCTCAGGCGCACCGTGCTTCTGCCTTGCTCTGGGGCCTACTTGCAGCAGAAGGCAATTACTTAATGTTTACACCTTGGGTATTCATCAAGCTTGTATGGATTGAGCCCCAAAGCACAAGGCAGTGCTCCAGAGAAATCACCGTTCTTTTAAAATACGAACACTGAGGTCCAGGGGCCAAACCGGTGGGACTTGGATTCAGTTCAGGGTAACTACAGCGCATGGGAGGAAAATGCTGCATGTTAAAATCAGTAATCTCACCCATTAAGTAATACTCAAAGACGCCCACCATTGTGATGAGGAGGAGCGAGAGGAGTATATCTACTGTTGGAAAGTGAAGACAGGTGGAAGAAATGGCAAGAGAAAGACACGTCTGTGCCCTGTGGAAACATTTAACAGAATTAAATCCAGGGAATCTGAAGAGAGATGCAACTATGTGTAGCATGACTGCAAATGCAGTTGTATTTTGTACTGTAGTCTACAAGGCATTTTTGAGGAATGAACTCAGTAGGAGACTTTGAGGGAAAAAAAAGTCTAGATACTGTATTTTGATGGAAAATACAAGAAGGAGATGGGAATGAGTTTCTAAGACCATGATACGAAGAAGGAGAAAAAGGGCAGATACAGGAGGAAAAGAAAAGAAACAAAAAATAGAAGGATTCAAGATTATTAGACAGGTAATGTTGGAAGAAAGGCAGCAGCCTGAGGGGATGGAGGAGCCAATCAATCCATGACTCACTAAGACACTGAAAGAAGGCACAACACAGCAAAATACCTGGCAATGACCTGCTCTTAGTGATAAATCCACTGGTAGAAGCCTTCCTAGAAGAGATTAGAGTAAGCCTTAATTGAAGATATTCACTGAATGCTTATTATCAACAAGCTAATAGCGGAGTAGGAGGTGTAGTTAGTATAACTGGGAGGATTTACAAGAAGATTCAAAAGCTTTCTCGTGTACCTTCACAACTGCTGCCCCGTGCTCTCTGTTGCTTTTATGCCTCAATCCTAAATGTTCACAGACAAACAAGCCATGAACTTGTTTCAGTTTCATGGACTGCTGAGACGATCATGTGATCTGTGAACTGAGTGGTGGAAAAGGAACTCAATGGAGATGGACATGGAAGGGGAAATCTACAACTCAGACTGTACCAGTCACTAGCCCAATTATTCTTCAAATTTATTATTTCTAAATAATCTTGCTGTTTACCAAAGGCCCTGTACCATTCTGAGTTGTTTACACCACAGCCCAGTTACCGGGGCATTACACAGCATCTACAGTTCTAAAGATTTCTTAGTTCTGCTAGTGGTATTAGATGAAACTCTTTTATAAAACAAACATTCTCTACTCAAATCTACATCACTAGGGTATTTGTCAGACTAGATGTGCTAATATTCCTTGAATTTTTCCACCATATGGTCTGGCAGATCTCTTTCTATTATCAGTTGGCTGCAATTCCTAATCAGAAGAAGAAATCACAGTACTGCAGGTTCTGAAATGATGGAATTTTCCATCACTTCAGAAGTGTGGTGCCTGATGGAAAAGAGAGTGCTTTTCCTATTTCATGTTTAGGTCATGAAACAGTGACTCTGCAAAGTTCAACTTCGGGGGAATTGTACACTATATGACAACTTTGCAAAACATTCATTACTCTTGCATCTTATTTCATCTCTTATTTTGCTTTCCTTTTTTTGGGTCACATTCTGGCTTCACTGTAGGAAATGGCACTTTAACAACACAAGGATTTCAAACATCTTTACTTTGCTCAATAGCACACAACAGTACAGAAGGGTCTTTTTTTATCTCAGCTATTCTCCTTCATAATTACTTGACTACAGCACATAGCTTAAATGAAAAACTCAAAACAAATTTAATTCTTCCCTGCAGCATTTCAAACATTAAAAAAGTCCCAGTCTGCATTAAAAATAACGTAGTAGAAATTGGTTCCACCACAGTCACTTTTAATTCAGTAAGAGACAGGATTCTAACTTAGAGAATAAAACGGGCCTGCATTTTATGTCTAAGGAAGCCTGAAGTTTTTTCACAAGAAGGGTAACATACCTGTCTCATGAAACACAGCTGATCAAGGAAGTGCTGTGAGCTGGAATTATTTTTGTAAGACTGCATATCTAAAATATTTATCACCAGAGTGAATGTTGGGTAGCAAATGCAGGTGGTGTTTGTGTTGCAAACTGTCTCCGTCTCAGTTCTAAAAAATCACAGGCAAAATTGAACCCTAGTCTTAAATCTCCATTAGGAATGTCTTGTTACACTGCTTCAGAGCTCAAAACAAATATTAAAGAGTTTTCTGCTGAATGATAAGGAACGAACTAATAAAAAATACCAGGCCTTTCAGAGAGGAGAATTCAGTCAGGCAGTCAGTGCACAGAGACCAAGCATGGGCCCTGCTGCTGCAGGCCATATAGGACATGTGAGAGACTCAGCACTTTGTAAGCGATAGTACCAGGACAGGCAGCCTTAGAGAGGGTTTCAGTAACACTGAGGAGAGCTGCATTATTTTCTGTTAATATTAATTGTTCTTCTGTTTTATTACCTTTGTGTAGCCCCTGCAGAGGGGCTGAAAGGTGACTGAGTTTGGGGTATTTCCACATACTAGAGAAAGTCTGATAATTTTACAGGGACACTCTTTGGCAGTTTGTGTGTGATATGTGTGAATTGTTCAAAGTTTCCACTCTGCTCAGAGGAGGTCAGGGAAAGCAAAATCCATGCTGGGAGCTCCCAAAAAGCTGGAATTTGCCAGGGAGGAGAGGGAGAAAAGGGCTGCAGGAAGGCAGGTTGGTGCACAGACAGGAGACAGGTAGCATCGAAAACTGGGGTCTGCCCAGTGTTGAGAGAAATACTACACTTATTCCAGACAATATATTATTTTCCTTCCCCATTCCTATATTTTTAGAGTTAGATGTGTAAGTAGATCATTGTTTTGAATAAGCTGTTTGTTTTCAAGCTTGGCCTTGAACTTTCTCACTCTAAACTCCCTGTTACGGACAAGTGGCAGCTTTCATAATCCAAAAATAGAGCTTAAGTGGGTGCCAAATTGTTATATTTTATCCAAAAGGAATTGGGTTGCATAGCCTTCCACACAGAAGGATGCCATTGAAGACACTGAAAGCCTGACACTGAGACAAGTCTTTCCAAGACAGAGCTGGGCAGGACTGGAGCATCCATTTGAGTCACTGGCTAAATTGCTAAATAAAATAATGCTTGCCCCCTTGCTTCATGAGGGGTAATCATGAGTGTCACAGCTCATCCCTATGGATGAGCACTCTTAACCTGCCAAATAGGATGATCTTTCCCATATTGCCTGCTGAAAACAAACCACGTCATGGGCATTGGCCCAGGCCGAACAGGCAAGACAGTTGACACATAAACAGCACAGATTACTGGGCAGTCAGTCACACCTGTCTGTTTTATTTACCGAATAGACATAACCACTGAATGCAGGTCTGCTGCTGTGTGTCTGCCTCAAAGAAGTAACCTTCATGTTACACTCATTAGACTGAGTGACTATCCCTCATATCTGAGTAGTATTCTGACTCTTCAGAAGGCTGGAAGCCCAGTTGCAAGGTTGAATGAAAACCCTGAGCTGCAAGAATCTCCTGTAAACAAGATTCTTTACTATTTCTATTGAAGACTATTTCTATTGCAATAGAAGAGGACTGCAGAGAGTATTCCCATGCAAGAAAGGATGTCTGCCTCAGATATGATAAACAAGGAAGCATAACTCAAATCAGTGATAGGCATCACTATTTGATCCAGTGAGAACAAGCAGCAAAACCATCTCCTGCGAATTGATATATTTGTGGTGGAATATCTGTTCCGAAAAAACAGGCAGGAAGATCAGATAATCCCAGTGATGCAGAATAGATTTGTTGTTACACAGAGAAATAAAATGATGCAGGATTGCCCATATGTGACAGCAAAGATAAGAAAAGTAAGACTGTAATGTGTTCATTTCACAGGGGAAGATAAGTACATATAAAGAGAAGCAAAACCAAAAACCAAACCAAACTAAACACAAGCCAAACCTTAAAACATTCAGGACAGTTAGGAGTGATTAATCAGCTCTTATCTAACGCAAATACAATTGTCACCTTTTAAGTTGTTTTTTTCATAGCCATGTATTGCTAGAAATCATCATTAAGGGTTTTCCAGAATTAAACCATTATTCATTGCCTATGCCCATTTAAAAAATAAAAGAATCTGCATCTTCATTTCTAAACCTATAAACCTAGAAATGTGCTGACCACCACAGTTTTGATTTGGCTTTTGTGAAAATAAAGGTTTCAAAGAACTCTCGAGAGTTTGGAGCTGTTTGGCCCTGTCCTGATCTGAAAGTACAGGCATCAGCTAGGGAGAATGCAGGAGAAGCCTTTGCCAGCCAGATAAAGGAAACATCTGTAGTGATTAGTTCCCCCTCGGAGAAATGATGTGCCTTTGTTTTTAGAAGTGGTGCACAAATGACCTTTCTCCTAATTTCATCTCAGATCTAGATCTCTTTCTACAGATCATTAATCCTTATCATTCATAATTGCTCAGCCAGGTGATCTCTCAACTGCTGAGCTATCAAGAGCTTTTTGACTTAACATCGTTCTTAAATGGGCTGGTACAGTTAGAAATAAATTTGACTTATAGAAATGAAATGGTAAGGTGCAAAAATTCTGAGAAGACATTTTGACTACAGTACCAGATTACAAATTCTTGGACACCCTGAACAAAACCCACCAAGCAAAGACTAGTGGCAATTCATTGCTTTATTTTCTGAGGGACTGCATTGATACTCTTGTTATTTCCTGGCACTGGATTCACTTAACACTGCAAATATTTTTTTTCAAAATTGTGTAAAATGATTTAGGAGCTTTAATTCCTTTTTTTACAATTAATATCTTTGGAAGTCTATGGAGACAGAGTTACAACTGTGTCGTACATTTTAACACGCCTCCATCACTCAGTGGAACTGTAGTAATGACAATGTATTCATTCTTTCTGCTTGTACTCTCAGTTACATTGAAATTTAGTGTGACATTTATTTAAACATTTTGAAAAATCTTTTTTCTTCTTCTTACAGTGTGAAGCCAGCTAGATAGTCAGTAGTGGCCAAGAGTTTGGAGAGACTAGCCTGGAAGCTAGTCCATTTAGTTAGTCCATTGCAGCATAGCACAGCAGTAGGATCCCACTGGAATAACCTGCTGCAGGGACTGTGCGCCTGCTGCTGTTGTGCTAGGCTGTCACTTTCTGCATGTCAGCCTCTCAGAGAAGCTAGCCATGGGCTATGTTGTTATGTTGTACCTGAGAAGCTGCCCCCCAAGTGTTTATCCCCAAGGGTAAACTCAATTACCCTTGATTGAATTTTCCTTGTCTCGGCACTAAACTATAACCTTGATTTCCAGCAGTAAGTCCCTCTGAGGCCATGGGACAGGCACAACTCTGTCTTGAGTTCTCTGTAGTCTGTTCAAGCTTCAAAGCTTAAAGCAAAAACACAGCCTGTAACTGAAGGCGCAGCCCCTCATGGTTGGCCATATGTTGCCTGCTTCAGTTAGGATATTCTTCTAAATGATAAGATTTTAATTCTAGGCCCTTGTGTTTGTAAGCACATGGGAACAGCTAAAACCAAAGATTCATCCACACCGGATCCCTGTCCATCATCTACATTGGGAGAATTGCAGGCAGTAGTGGATGTCTGGGGAAGCGCATCAGTACAGAGCCAATATATAGTGATAGTTTTGTCCCTGGCTCCCGTGATTTGCTGCGGCAAGTACCTGCAGAAGTAACAAACACAGTGACAAAAGCCTTGTGGTACCTACGTAAGTAGGAAATGTAAATGCTGTGTGGGTTTTCAGTACTTTGCTGGAATGCAGATTTCACAACAGTCTGGATGTACTATGTTCTGACATCTCTGTGACCATCTGTTTATCTTCCCAAGTTCTTGTGACCTTTATATATTCACAGAGTCCTTCTGTCATCTCCCAGCATACTGTTTTATTTTTCGTCGTTGATGTCTTGTAAAATAGCCATTAGACTGTTCTGGGGATCAGCTGATCTCCAGGGCTACCATGTACATGCAATGCAAATACATGAACATGTGTGTGTGTTCAATGGCCACCAATTAAATTTCCACTGAACTCCAGTACAGCTCATGTCAGCTGCCTCCATATGACTGCTCTAGGATTTTTAATAACATGGCTATAATTAAAGGCTCCCCCACTGCTGAATGCATTTGTATATCCTTTGGAGATGTCCTTTGGAGATGAATAATTTCTGACTATGTGTCATTTTTTTCACCTTACAGAAAGGTATAAAACAAAAAGCTTTTTTTTTTTTTTTTTTTTTTTTTTTTTTTTTTTTTTTAAAAAAAAAATTTTTTTTTTTTTTTTTTTTTTTTTTTTTTTTTTTTTTTTTAAAAAAAAAAAGGCATGTCTTGTCTATAATCTCAGGGAGATATAAGTCAGTGATATAAAGACCTCAAGAGAGCTTTAAGAGGTTTGGGGTGTTTCAAGTAACCATGAGAGGGAAAGTGCGGAGCTGAATCTGAACCTCTGTGCAATACTTAGACTCCTAAGAGTCCTTCCATAATTTGGTTTTGTGCCAGCCAAGCAGACCTTAAATTTGTAGCTCTCAGACTGTGAAGATCATAATCCGCTTGCTGAAGACCAGCAAATCCACTTGCTGACCATGGACCATTGTAGTAAGAAAAAATAACTTGTTTTGTCGAGATTTTGTAAAAGATTTCAGGATCAGCATAAAACATGGAAACACTGAGGAAAACAAGAAGAGCAAGGACCATTCATTCAGAATTTCAAGTGGAATCAATATTGCAAAGTACCAGCATATTTTCATTTAAAAAAAAAGACTTGTATTTGCTACCATTGGTACACTGATTGTTGGCTGATGATTTCAAAAGCAACTGCTAAACCCCTTAGGATATTAGATATGTGTGCATTTTTTTAAAGTCTTTTTCTTTTTTCAAATTGTATGGAAATTGTATGCACTTCCTTTTTGGGTTTTATGCAGTTTTTATGCAGTTTATTTTTCAAGAATAGAATTTCTCTAGGAAAATGCCACAAATACCTATTTAGGTATATAAGTACAGGTATAAGGGGATCTTAGTCTGTACAGTATCAAAGGGGAGTATGCAATAATCATTTATTATTTCCTATCTGGACCAAAGCCCAAACCAAAATAAATTCGAGTCAGCTTGAGCGAAGGCAAGGGGACAGAACCACAAGTTGATGGTCACTCGGATTGCCCATTTGTGGGGCAGTACCTCGCCGCGCGCCTCCCGGCTCACGCCGTGAGGAGAGGGGGCGCGCGCGGCAGGCAGCCGTTAACGGGCGCGGCGGCGGGAGGCAGGCAGGCGCTAACGGGCGCGGCGGCGCGTGTCTTGCAGATCTTCGAGTGGTGGTACTTCCGCAAGTACGGCACGTCCTTCATCGAGCAGGTCTCGGTGAGCCACCTGCGCCCTCTGCTGGGCGGCGTGGACAACAGCGCGCCCAGCGCCGCCAGCGCCGCCGCCGGCGACGCCGACTCGAGCCGCCAGAGCGTGTCAGGTGAGCGCGCGCGGCGTCCGCGCGTCCCCGCAGCGCGGAGCGCAGCGGAAACCGAGCAAGGTAACCGGGGCTGTCCCTGCGTAAGGCCGCGAACTTGCAAGGCTCTATGTAAACTATAAAATTGGGCGCCCACCTGCGTTTTAACAGGAGCAAGGTTAGGAGTATGATGCTGAAGAGGTGGACTGTAGCGAAACCTGAATAGCCACAGCAGGAGCTGTGAAAGTTGAGAGATAGTCTGTAATGCAGAAGTAGCTACAAGTTTGCACACCCACAGACAGCACTTGTGCTTCCTAGCCGTTCATGGGGATGGCATATCTTGATGCGTTGGGCAGCTGGCATCTGTGGACATTTTGGCCATAGTTAAACTCACTGGCCAAATGCTTCCAGTGCTGCCCTTTGCCCCTGCCTGTTGAATTGGTGGCTGCTCCAGATTAACTAGGCTTCCCTGGAGTTCTGTGGCTTGGCAAAAATAGCCCTCACCCCCTGCCATAGGCAGATGGTATAAATATCATTTCATCTTGAACCATGAGACCGTAGAAGACTTTCTTTAAATTGGCTTTACTGTCAAATAAAAGACAAGACTACTTCAATAATTGCTCTGGCTAATTATATCTTTGCAAACCCGTGCTGCACTCAGACTCTATTACCATAAGGCAAATGCACAATTGCAGTCCTTGTTCTGAAACTTCAGCTAAATTGCATGTGCTTTCTGTAATACCGTTTCTAAAGGCAGGCAGTATTTTTATTTTCAATCTTTTACAGAGCTTTGCAGCATAGTTTAAGCACTGTCAAGAAAATAATCAGGAAAAGATGTCGAGAATGCCCATCTGCTTTCATTGCTTGATTCCTAGGGTAATGGAAATAGTATGTAAACAACATTTGGATTTCACTTTAGTAAGTGGAAGCACAGCGGTTTTCAGTAGCTTAAGGGCTTATTCCATTCCTGACTCAGCTACTGATTTGATTTGTGACTTTGGGCAAACCGTAGTATAGTGTAGGCAGGTTTATAAAAAGAGGCCTCCATTTTTGGGTGCTGGATTTCAGGCATTTAAGACTTGTTTTTTTGCGAGGTTGCAGACATTCACAGCTCCTGTGAATTTCCCTGCAAGGTATGGGGGCTGCAAAGCAGGTTGATGGTGTCTATTTTTGAATAAATCACGTTTTAGATAGTTGACTTTGACATCCTATGACCTCCTTCATAGTGCATATATTTTTTTCTGAATAAATATAAGATTGAGGAAGTGTTTCGAGAGCCTTACCTCAGCAGCGCATTTGTATGAGTTTAGATTTCTTTTTCATTATGCATTTTTGTATTGCTGTAATGAATACACAATTTTTGTGCTGAGGATGAAGATGATACTAAATCAGAAGAAACCAGCTGTTAGGTGATGGGGACAGGGAAGCATCAGTTTTGCTTTGAGACAGCTTGTATGCTGCTACAGCTCTGCCACAGATGCTCCATCCCTGGGAGCTACTTAGCAGGTGTTTCAAAGGTGGGGATTTTGCTGAGGTTCTGTAGGTGGGAGCCTTGTTGCCCGGAGATTCCTCTGAGAGGTGGCAGCAAGAAACAAGTCAACTTTCCTAAAATGAACCAGCCTCTTGAGCTCCGAACAAGTTCATTGACTGAATAGGGGTCCCAAGGGAACTTAGGTCTTTGCTTGGGTCACTCAGAGCTGCCTGAGTGGAATGAACTGAAGACTTAAGCTGTGACTGATAGAGGTGCCCAGCTACTGTTGCTTCTGGCTTGAGCTGTAGATATTCACTATCTTCCTGATTTGCAAGATGGAGTTTAATGATTTCAGCCTTAGATTTATGTGTAGGTCATAATCTTACTATTGCAAATTAGTTTAGCTTTCTTTAGGGATGTTCCCCTAGGATTTTATTAAGTGGTTAGTTTCCATTATAACATTATAATTTCATTAAATTTATGGCCTTTATAGGTATTTAAAATACAACAGAATTAACAAATGAGGAAAAGTGTATGAAACAAATTCAGTCAAGGAGAAAGCATTATTGTTTAACAACAGACCTATATTTCTAATTTCAGTCCTGGCCAATTTTATATCTGCTCTTCCATGCTTAAGAAAATAAGGAAAAAATAGTTTTAAAATCACAAGTTAAATGATGTAGATGGCTTCAAAAAATGTTGTTCTATACTGGATACTTACATATCAGGAAGCCTCCAGGTAGTAGAGCACATTCAGCAGTTGCATTCCTGCCTGAGGAGAGGAAAGGCTGTGAATAGCAGCACTGCATGAGCCAGGAGACTATGTTTGGTGAACTGGGAACACCTGCATGTGCCTATCAGCGCCAGCAGTCTCACTTCAGCACTTCTGGAATAGCTCCTCTCCTTTTAAAGTGGAAGTACAGTATTGGGGCTGATAAGGTTCTCCCAAGCCTCTCAATTTTTCTGATACAAAGAAATGGTTAAGGACATATTTGCCTTTCAATTCACAGACACTTGATTCTACAGATTCCTCTAATAGTGTCTGTGCAGGGTGCCTGTGCAGGTAGCCTTGTTAGTCATACCATGAGAAAAAAAATCCAGTATTCAAAACTCGAATAAGCATCTGAAAGATGGATCTTCGATAAATCCTATTTGCTTATACAAAACAAGGACATAAGTTATATAATCTCATTATTTTGCAATGCAGTAGAAGAGGCAACCTTTCTAGTTTGTCATGAATTAACAGTGGGATATTTCTGACACTATCCAAATAGGCAAAGATGGCTTTTTTACTTGGTTCAACCAGTCTTCCTTTGTTAACATTTGGCTTTTGTGGAGTATTGCAGTAGATGCCTGTGTCTTCAGAAATACTGGGATAATTTTGTTGTTGCATTCAGATATGGTATCCGCAGATACCAAGCAAAAGAACCTGTCATGTTTAACTTGTCAAACTGTCTCCAAGACTGTAGATGGTAATAAAATGGCTTTAAAAATTACCTTTTTGTTACCCAGCACCCCCTTTCTTCACTGCTGTGATTAAGTATTGTGCTTGGATCAAGCCCAACTAACATTTAAATAAATAAAACAAAAAAAAATGGTATCATTGTGATCAAATTCCTGTTACCTAATCTTGTTTATTGCAAATACAGTAAGACAAGCCACTGAATTGTGCCACTGAGAAGGCTGGTGTTTATTTAATATTTATTGTGGTTTGAAAACCATATTCTATCTAAATTACTAGATTAAAGCTTGCCAACAGCCATACCCTCTGCTGTGCAGCAGAATGGCTCAGTGTTGATGAAGCGCTGCTGGGTAAGCTAATGGAGCTCTCTGGTATCAACTGCTTGCTGAAGTGGTTGGCTAAAGGATGCAGCTGTATCATTAGTGTTTTTACTCTTCCTTGTCTTCTTGCCCCTTTTTTTGTCTGTGGCTCATGCATGTGCTATATAGTGGAGGGGCCGTTCTGATAGGCCACCTACCGTGTCCTTCAGTTTTTGTGCAGCTGCCATTATGCTATTGCAAATAATTTATGTGAGATGCCTCTCTTTAGCTTCATATTTGGAAATGGGAGATAGGTAAATGAAAAAAGGGAAAGATTTGACTTGCCATTCTTTGTGTCTGTCTCATACTTCAATGGAGCAGATGTAAAGAGAACAAACTTTAATGTCCCATATGTTATATGCAGTAGATGCCCTGTTGACTCATTATTTCACAAGGAACATGGTACAGTGACCCCTCTAGAAGTGGTCACTTAACTTCATAGTGAAAAATGTACCGGCTGACATTTGGTGGTGAAAAATAGCTGGCCTGCTGGAGGGCCAGAATTCCTGATGGACATTTGCAGAGCACTCAATGAGGTGTCATCAAGAGACTGACCTGTGGTAAAACAGCCCTCTGTCCCCCAACAACTTTTTAGACTTTGTTGCAAGTACTAACTTTGATTTTGGTCCTATTGCCACTGTAGTAAATTGTCTCTTTATGGAAAGAAAGAGAATTTTACTGATGTTAAAGTAAGAGCTAAGCTAGAAAAGCCAAAATTAAGACCTCTGCTTATAAAAAACTATAAAAATAGATCTTGTGATTTTTTTGAGTACTATTTAAATAAAGTTGTTGTGGATTTTCTTATCTCTTCCTGCCTGTAGTTTTGTATTTTTTTTTTCTTCTAAAAGAAGAGAAATGTATTAAATGCTTTTAGTGTTCCCAAAACTTTGCAATGAACTTTTCTCTGGCAATCAACCTTAGACTCCCGTGTCAATCTGTGGTTGTAACTCAAGCAAGGTCAGCAGATGTTGCTATGGATTTTTATTTCTAAAGCTAAAGATGAATTAAAATTGACAATTGTACATAACGATTCTCAGTGACTTGCAGTATTAGCTAGACAGTGAAGTTTTCTTATAGAAATAATAAGTCCACAGGGAGTCAGTTAATTGCTCAGTTTTTCAGTGCAATAACCCCAATATGATCCCCTCTTCAGTTCTGCATTATGGCAAATGGGAGTCCTGACACTAATCACTATTATCTTTTTAGTCTGGCATTTGGAGCTTTGTTAGAGGCTATTTATCTGCAATGCTGTCATTTGTTAAAACTAATTTGTAATGAAATTAGTGTTTAAAAAGAAAGTGGACAGACAGGCTACCACTTGCCTCTCAGTGAATTTATTTTTTCCACATACAAAACTCAATTGCTAAGACTCATTCAAAGATAACGGATATTTCTGACAAAACTCAGGTAACACTGTAATTTGGAAGAGACTTCATTGCGTTTCTGTTTTTGTTTATGACAGAATGCAAAGTCTGGCGAAATCCCTTAAACCTCTTCAGAGGAGCTGAATATAATCGGTAAGTGCGACAGTGTAGTATGAGTTAAGGATCTTAATTGTAATTGTTCGTTAACTGAACTCTGAGATTGAAAAAGAAAATAAAATTGTTCATGTGTACTTGTGCCAGGTTTTTCTGTCATATATGAGACATTTCTGAAAGAAAAAGAATTTAAATTCATTCTCAAGTGATCATTATTTCTGAAGTTTTTATTATTTTATTCACTTAAAAAGTGATTTTTTTTAAGTTAAGAAAAACTAGAAAATATATTTTCAGTGCATCTAGCATGTTAATGTAGTAGTTTTGTTCAAATCAATTATGTCAGGCAACCTAGTAAATTACATCAAGCTTCCATACAGTCTTAATGTGTGAATATATGTGTTATACCTTTCCTGGATGCCTGTATTCCAGCATCCTCCTTAGCTTAGGGTCAGTTGCTGTAGCTGCATCACAGCACAAGGAAATGCAATGTACATCAGTAAGGAGATCAGCTGGATGATCTTAGTATTTTTGCCCATCTCTGGTGTCTAGTCCTTTTCTGTAAATACTGCTGAATGTGAGCTTGTTTAAGGAGAGTGTCTCTCTGTTGGCATCTTTGCAGGTATACATGGGTAACGGGGAGAGAACCCTTGACCTACTACGATATGAATCTTTCTGCACAGGACCACCAGACATTCTTTACATGTGACACGGATCATATGCGGCCTGCAGATGCTAGTAAGAGACCGTGTGAACAACCAATTTTGCTAATAAGTTAACAGTGGTTTTGAATTGGCACTATAAAAACTCAGGCAGGCATCAGTTGCCCCAGGTAGACGAATAATGGCAAAAGTTTGATTGTGTTTGGAAAGCTGTTGGATGAATGACATTCTGTAGAAATAACTATAAGGTACCTAATTTGTGTCACTGTATTTTGTTCTACTCCTTTGCTGAAGTATTTCAAAATACCCTTTACAGTGTGTGAACCTGAGTTTTCTGTCTGTTTTCTCATAGCACCTTCAGACATATACAGCTTAATTTGACTCCTGCAGTGTGTAGTACATGGAGTTATGTTCTCAAAACACCATTTAATCTACACTGAAACTCAGTAAACCTGTATTTTGTTTTTAGTGAAGTTGGAAGTTGCCCCAAAAATGGGAACAACACATTTAGAACTGAATTTCATATAAGCATCTTTAGTTGTATTAAGCTTTTATTGTTAAGGCATGACTTTAACTGTGCTAAAATTCTAGTACAACCTTGATTTTGATTGTCAGAATTTGTCTCTGAAGAGACAAATCTTCTTTGTCTCTTAGGGAAATGGAGAGCCTGACTTTTGGGCACTCCATTCTGGGGACCTAATTACAAAGGAGAATATACTCTATACTTCAGACGCAGAAGAAATGGGAATCCTCCATTATGAACTCAATGGGATAATGTTGAGGTAGTCTGATTAGCTTGGATGCTATTTCCATTTAGCACTCACATGAAGCACCACCATAGTAGGAACTGCAATAGGATTCCAACTTTCCTCATATTCTTTCTTGCCTTGTGTAGCCTAACTCATCAAGAGGAAAATACTGCTTGTTCTCTCTTTCTTCTGTGTATGCCACTCTATGCAACTGGCATAATCTAACTCTCAGACAAACTTACACGAGAAAAGAAATTTAATTAAATGAAAGTAGAAGTCTGAGTGTTTGGGACAGAAGCTCATGTTGGTTGTATATCTTTCAAATGATCCCTGGACTTTTTGAAGTGATCTGTAGTGAGTCAGGCCATAATTTTTTGTTTTTATAATGCAGGAGATTTTCCTTAATGTTATAATGATTGATATGCCCTGTTCTGCTTTGTTTATTGAATAGTAATGCAAAAAGCCTGGAGAGAGAGAAACCCACAAGCCCGAATTTCTGCAGCACATGAAGCTTTGGAACTGAATGAGTGAGTGACAACATCATCAACATTTGTTTTCTGCTTTTCAAAAACCCAGTTGATGATAGCTTAAGGCGGGGAGTTTATTACAGTAATTTTTAATCATGATTACAGACCTGTCACAGGACAAGCTGTAATGGGAAGAATAAAGCAGAGTTGTGTGTTGTATTAAGCACCCAACAGGTCCTTAGGGCACTGGTGACCATGGGAGTCTTCCTATTGATGTCAGTGGGCTTTGGATCAGGCCCCTGTGTTGGCAAGGGGAGGTGTTCAGTGAGGTGCCTTCTGCTCAGCGTATGGCATGGAGACAACACAAGTTGCCTTCTGTATTTCTCAGTTGTCCTATATAGAGGCAATAAGGAAGGGACTTGTAAACACTTACTGAGGTATTGAATTGATAATGTGTGGAAATATGATGTAATTTTATGTGAGAATTGTAGAATTTGTGGAGAATGTAAAGAGAATGGGGCCAAACTTCTTGGTGGTGGCTAGTGACATGACAGGGGGTAATGGGTGTGAATTAAAACATAGGAAGTGTAATCTCCATATGTGGAGTCTCCTTCTCTGGAGATCTTTAAAACCCGCCTGGATGTGACCTGTGCCCTGTGCTTGAGCAGGGAGGGTTGGACTAGATTTCTAGAAGTCCCTGCCAACCTCAGCCATTCTGTGATTCTGTATGATCTTGACTGCTTATGAGTGCATCATTTATTTTCTCAATGAGATACATAGAATGCTGAGTTTCCACAATAAACAGATGCTTGAAAGGTCTAATTAGACAGCTAAAGGCTGGATGAGGTGACTTGCATTCTGCATTTTACATTTATTTGTATTCCTAAATTCCCCCGCTTGGGCGGGGAGGAAGAAATAGGGGAAAAGAGAAGATGGAAGGCGAGGGGAAATCTTTGCCTGTACGATTACATTTGTAGTCTCTTCAAAGCTTATTGTGTTATAGTTCTGTAATTTGCTTTCATGCCATTTTAGAAGTGGCGATGTTTTATATTAAATCAATAGTGCATATAATTAGTTTCTGTATCTAAAATGTATTTTAACAACATAAGATCATGTGCAAGTGAGATAGTGGTTTACTTTCTGCACGGATTCACTGTTTTTTAAAGGTTTATTCAAGTGTTGAAGTGATGCGGTTGCTACATAAGCAATACGTTATGATGTAGTCAGAGTAGTTACTTTACAAAGATGAATCGAAAGCCATATGGACAAAACTCCATTGCTTCTGTATTTTGTATGTTCTTGACAGTTTACACATCTTTGAGCAATATTTGCTTGAAGTAATGTTCTTGTGGTTTTGCCTCTGATTCTTTTGCAGATGTGCCACTGCCTATATTCTCTTGGCTGAAGAGGAAGCAACAACAATTGTAGAAGCAGAGAAACTTTTTAAGCAAGCTCTGAAAGCTGGAGAGGGCTGTTACAGGCGTAGCCAGCAATTGCAACACCACGGTGCCCAGTATGAAGCTCAACACAGTAAGTCTTTGGAGAGACTAGCGGCTTCTAGTAGAGGAGAAGGAACTAGGACAAGCCCCTAGAGCCAAACTTTTGTTTTTCAGTGTTTTTGCATGGCTTTGCCAATTTATTTACAATGCTCAGTTTAAACATATTCTTTGTCATGGTAAAAAAAAAAAAAAAAAAAAAAAAAAATTGTAACATTGCCTAAAAGAAAAGATAAAGTAGCAGAGCCAAAGGAGATTCGATATTCAGAAAACAGTGAACTCTCTCCGCTTTAGAGAGTCACACTGAAGTGCCTCTAGTCGTTTTGAAAACATGTGTTTAAGAGATAGTAAAGAGCCATGACAAGAGGAATGAAGTGATGCTTTGCCAGTTTTTTTTCATCACCTCTAAGGTAAATATGTACATCACATAATTCTGTCATATGCTTAAGACTAATGGGGCCATTCACCAATGTGGTATTAGAAAGGTTAGGGCTACAGAAACATAAAAAAATTAACAACAGGAATGATATAGTGCTCTAGCTGAAACTCTAGTTTTTTATTTAAGTTTTGGATAAGTATATTTAGCGGATATGACAACTATATTTAGTAGAAGCTTCTTAAACCTAAGAAAATACATGAGGATTCAGTAAGTGAATAAAAAGATAACTAAAGCAAATGGATCTAGGTTATTTCTATCATGGCTTCCTCAGGCAAAAATAATACCAGTGGATTACATAAGTACAAACACTAATGTATTTTTAGGTTCAGGTTTTATATTCAGGTTTCTCGGGACCTCAATTCACAGCCTCTGGCTATCTCACATAATTGGAAGATTGCTGATAAAAACTGTGCATAGTGAAATTGTCTCTTATGTCTGGCTTCAAAAGTGCATGCAAGTCTAAGCCTGGAAACCTGAGATTTTACAAAGCTTGGGTAGCAAGTTAAATATTCATCGGTTATAAATTAATATTTAAGACGATACATTTATGATGATATTTTTTTGAGAGAGAAAATGAAAACATAGAGTAGATGAGTCCTTGAAGCAGTTCGTCAGGCTCTAGCAGACTTATGGTTGTCTGTGAAACCTTGATTTCTGTACTTAATCCATCCCAAGCACTGAAAATGAAATGAATATATGAAAAACATCCAAAAGAGTAATTAAAGACTACAGTCTTTAATTATGATGCTTATGTCCAAGAGATCCCAGTTAGGTTTGTGCAGATGGATGTAAACATGCTGTTTTTGTAAACTCTCTGCTCAATGATGTGTGTTGCCACTGCCATCATCAAATTTGACCCCCTGGTCCTTTGAGGAGAGGTAGCAAGAAATTTGACCCCCTGGTCCTTTGAGCAGAGGTAGCAAGCAGTTTAATAACAGGAACATTGCCACAGAGCAGGAAGAGTTGAAAAGTGATGATCAGCTCTGGGTGTTCTACAGTAGAGGGGCTAGATTATCCAACTTGTCTCTACCTTCCAGTGTCCCCCTTTTTGCACCCATAACTGTTAGAAAAGCTGCCGCCTCAGATGATGCCTTAGGTATAGGATCCCCAAATAGGAATTTTTTTGATTGCATGCCTGGCTGTATATGGTTTAGTGGAGAGCTCAGTTCTCTAGAAAAGAAGGACCATAGACGGATGTGTCTATGCCAAGAGCACAGTTTCCTTGCTTATGTGGCAATTACTCTGCAGTTGTGCAGTGAGGTGGTGCTCCATTCCTAGCTCTTTGACTTTGGGATGTTTCTTCTTTTGTGAGTGAAAATCACTACATCATTTCTGGAACAATGGCAGATAGTTCTATGTTTCTGTTTATTTATGTATTCCATCTCTTTCATGGAGTATTTTATATTAGGCCATGAATTTTAAGAGTAGGTAAGAATTTAACTGGACTTAACAACTTTCAAAAGATGCTAGTTTATATGAGGTGCAAGCAGCCTTCTATTTGAGGGTGTCTCGTGTTAGTCATAGAAAATCATTAATCACTTCAGAAAATTTTGGCCTGAAAAGTTGCCTTAATTTTTGTTCTTTTTGAACCAGCTTTTGAAAACTCCTTTTGAAAAGGAGTCTGACCTGAAATGTGTGCTTCTTAGTTACACTACATAAAGATGTTGAAAACAGATGTAGCTAATAAATCATTTATTGAGGAGATAGGATTCAGTAGAGAGATAAGGAATTACGTGTATAAAATACAACTAAAGAAATTCTTTCTCTACATTATTTATTTTTTCTCTGAGAGACAGTCCTTTCAACCTACTGCTTAGTCTATCTGAAAATTTCAATCACAGCTTTAAAACAATTTGTAGGCACTTGGAATGTTTTCAGTGCATATCTTGTGCTTATTATGAAAGACCCGAAAATGCGGCACAAACTAAAGTCTTTACTGACTGCATATTACACAAAGATAATTCATAGCAGGTGGCTTATGTTTTCTTGATATGGTAATTTTATAGATGATTAGCTGCATGTGTCCTGTTGGTCTAGAAACACATTAAAAGTTTGCATTATAGGGAGAATGAGAAATCAAGGATTACAAAAAGAGTAAGGAGCAACATGGCTGCAGCTCTTGAGTTTCCGTTCTCTTTGCTGCTCAGGCATCTCCCACTCCATGAGACTGTTAATTATGAATGGAAAATTTACAGGTTTCATATATAACTGTGTTAGAAGTTTGAAGATGTTAATTGTGTTACAGGTAATAGCTTTGTAAAAGGGAAGTTTGGGGTGTAGTACTATTTTTTTGATCATAAATGAAAAGGCTTTTACTCAGAGAAAAGCTGAGGATTTGTTTTGCTGCATTTTAAAACAAATGTATACCCCTAAATTTACAAAAAAAATTATTGTAAATCGTAACATGCCTTATCATAGATGCACTTGTCTCCACTGTATAAGTATATGTGAATTGGTAAGATATGTAATGCTATGTGGAGGACCTAAAGTTTGGGTGTCACCTTTTAAGGGTTTCCTTTGTCCAATTGATTACTTGATCCCTATATTTCATAGGTATAAGGCCAGACCATGGGTCCTTCTTTATACTATGGTACATGTTGAGTAATTCCACTGGTTTCAACGGTGTTATTCCACATCTAAATTGTTAGAATTTGTAATTACAATGACAATACACATTACAATAATGGAAATACTGATGATCAAGAATAACAAAAAAAGTCAAGGAAACTGTTTACTTTTGTGTTATAGTATGAAATGAACCTTCTATCTCTGTATTGTTTCTTATTTTTGTTTCTTTTTTACGTTAAACAGGAAGGGACACCAATGTGTTAGTTTACATTAAGAGGAGGCTGGCAATGTGTGCAAGAAAGCTGGGAAGGACCAGGGAAGCAGTGAAAATGATGAGAGATGTGAGTTTGCTTTTCTTTCATATACCATATAGCATAAACATTTGCTTACAAAGTAATGCCAGCTCTTGCTATGTGCAGTACTGCTGATAATCCTTTTGTATGTATAGTTTGCGTAAAGATTAAATTAACAGATTAAGGTTGCTAAGACAACAGTCTGAAGCCAAATGAATGGCTGCCCTTACAGCCTGAATTCCTCATCCTGGTAGGTGTGGATTACAGTGCGGTCTTTAATTATTTGATCATGAATTTACATAACAGATTTTCTGAAGGCTACCTCCTTCCCTGGGACATGTAGCAGATGACACTGACTTAAACAAGTCTCAGGTATTCTGCTTCCCACTTACAAAGCCTGCAGTGTGACTCTGCACTGCTCAGCTCATTCTATTCACCCTTGAGGACAGTGTTACACATTCATTCAAGGGCTCACTACAGAGAAGTCAAAACAAGTAACTATCTATAATGAACTGTTTTACCTCTGAAATGGAATTTTATCCCTGCTTTATTCACTGCAGAGCTACCAGAGGTAGTCATAAGATGGTAAGCTACAAATTTGGGCAACTTGGGCAACAATAGATATTTTGGGTAGGGTGGTGATCAGCTCTCCACCTGTGGCACTGTGCAAGTTCCACATACATACAAGTGCTTTACTTTGTTATGAACACCTATCATTTCTTTAGGTAATATGCCCTGGTTGCAGATTAGGCACACAGTTATTAAGTAGGTGATTGCCTGGCCTAAGGAAGCAAGGCTGGGATGTTGAGTTTAGAGCTCCGAACAAAAAATGGTGAAACTCCTTGTCAGCTTCTTGCATTCTCCCTTCTCTTACACTTTCTTTTCTTCCACAAAAAGTGAACATTGGCAAAGACATTGGAGACAGAGAGATGGGCGAGTTAAGCTGAAGGACCTAAATTTTAGGCATACAAAATAGAATCCATAACCTGCGCATTGAAAAGGGAAGTTCCTGCTATATTCAGTGGAAAAAGTAAAGTAAAAAGGCAAGGCTCTTTCTCTGCAGCTTAGCCACTTGCATCAAGGGCTATCTTTGTCCTACATAACCTGCCAGCAGGCTAGGAAATAGCTTTGTCTCAGGCTGAGGATGTCCAACCCCACAGCACTCAGTCCCCAGAATCACTAAACTCTGAGACAAAGGGGTAAAAAATGATCTCGTCAAAATGCAGCCATTGTACAAGTAGGAATACAAGGGGAATAGGAAGAAAGGTCTGGTTTTGCAGGCTTGCGGTCAAGACTCTCAGCTGGGAGAATGTCACTTTCAAAGAGGTTTGTATTCATTGCAGCGATCTCCACTGATTGTTTAGAGGTTTTGTTATAGACATTCTGACTTGAACCCTGAAATCATCCAGGGGACAAGCATTAGAATTTTGACTTCTGGTATTAATATACTACAAAGCATATAGTTTTCAACTTCACATGCAAATGTGGCACGCTGTAATTATGGCAGCCTCTGGAACTTGCTGTGGGCTACTGAATGAATATGTTTTGTGATTTTAAGATAGAGCTGTTTAGAACAGGCATTCTGTGAAACCTTCTGTAGCTGAGGTCTATAGGTATGGTTAACTGTGCCTGCAGAGCACTGGTTCCAGGGGCATGGGTGGTCTATCTATTCCTTGGTTTCTTAAGCAAAGTGAGTCTTGGAACACATTGATTGGAATAAATGGGTTGTTCTGTCACTAGGGAGAGTGTGTGTGTTGTTGAAGTTAAGTACAAGGTGAATCTTAAAATCCAGCAATGACAGGGAAACCAAAAGTTGTCTTTTCTTAGATGCTTGAAGGAGTAAAAATGCATTCCTCTGTGGGAACATTATGCTAAAAAGAAAGATTTGGATGCAAGATAAAAGAGGCATAAAGACAAAATTTCAGCTTCTAGAGCTTTAACTCAGATCATCACATTCTGTATTTTTCCACATACAGACAGAGCCAAATTTTCAAAACTGAATTTAAATGTCTCTAGAGCACTTCATTGGGCACAAGCAGAGCTAAGTTTTAGCAGATCCCAAAATAACAAAAAAGCAACAGTATCTACTGATATTAACTCCAGTACATTAAGAGTAGGGTCAAGTCACCTTCACAGATACTTTTTCTTAGGTTGACTTGGAGGGGCAGAGGATCTAGGTATTTATTTTTGATGAATGCAAATCTGCCAATTCTTCATGGAAGACATAAATTATGTATTTATGAAGAAGTTTGAAGAACATGAATGTTTCCTTGTTGGTTTCTATGTGATTGATGAGGGAGGAGGTGAATTTCTTCACCCTAAAAAGAATATGAAGAATATGTTGGCTGGGGACTGCTGAATCTAGCATCAGGGGACACAGGGTGGAGGCCCTGTTTGTATCTGAAAGATTGAAAACAGATTTCTCAAGTCATGGAACATGATGGAAATGAAGTGTTAAGAGGTTCATGACACCATGTGGGAAATATGATTGGGATGTAATGAGTCTTTGCCACTTCAAGAAAATAAAATAGTTGAGAATGTTTAACTCACTGCATATATGAGGCCATCCTGAGAACATTAATGAAGTATTACATTGTCTTGCTTGAAATTTAGGAAGATTTAAAAAAAAAGAATAATATTCTGTTTGATATGCTTTGATAGAAAGAAAATCAATTTTTGGTGACTTGAATAAGTTTTTGAGTTTCTGGTTATAGATACCACTGATGGGAAAATCACATTCCTTAATATTTTGTTCAAAATATTTATTGAAAAACAGTGATTTATTAGTATCTTATTGTTGAAATTAAGTAGGAATTTCTGTGGATTCAGTGACTGATTCAAAGCAATAGTGTGTCTCTGGCTTTGTTGCAGGTTTCATTTTGTTTATTTAGTTGAGCTGGAATATTTAGAACTTCCAACCTGTGATTTTCATGGAAATATGTAGTGAAGCGCATATAGGTGCTGCTTTTGTTTATATTTCTGATGATAATTATTTACTATGTTTCTTCTGTAGAAACTGGCAACTGCCATTACATATATACCGAGAGCGTGTGTTAATATGTGATCTCATTTTGATTCATGTGTTGTTGGAATACATCCAGTTTAGTCAACAGAGTTGTTCTAGTTTTACTCCTATTTATACATGATATGCAAGTATTAATTTCTTTTACTCACCTTAAGGAGAAAAACAGTCTACAAAACTGATTGTTTTATTTGTTAAGATGATTAAATTAGCAAGATTTAAGCTAATATGTTCTGAATAGCATTGAATAATTTGGCATGTACAGAGATGAAAATCTTTCATGGCCTTCTGGAGACATCTTCAGCATCTTTAGTAAGGATTCAGGCTGAATACTCACCGTGCATAAGTTTGATCTCTATGACTAGGCCTGAATCATACTGATGAGCCTTTGGCAGCAGGTGCTCTCCGTCCAATTTTCACAGATTCCCTCCCCGTTACAATGATGCTAGACACGTGCAGCATTTGTATTTCATGTTTTGCTTTGATTAGAAGTATAGCTGGTGCACAAGGACTCTTCTGCAGTTTGAGGATGACATGCTCAGTGGTTACCTGCACCACTGAACTCAGGAGCAGCCTCATAAAGCATTTCCCTTGAATGGCTCACTGGAGTATCCAGGTGGAAAGGTACCACGTAAGGAAGTGAATCACTCAGTTAATTCAAGCTTTCTATAACTATTCTGGAGAACGTTCATAGTGTGGGCCAAGCTTTCTTTGAAGGATGATCTGTGTTTAAGAGAGAAGGGTGGTAGGCAGCAGACATGGTAATGAAGTGAATAGAAGGGATCAAACACTTCTGTCTTCAGAGAGAAAATGAAACTAGCTTGTTCTCAAAATTTTTATTTCCTTACATGTATATGTTTCTGAGATAAACTGTGTCCCATGTTTTGCAGCTTTGTTTAGAAATGAGTAAAGTTTGGGAGAGAAATGAAATAAAATATAAACTACACCTTTTTAAGGATCAGAAATGTATGTTTTATTTCTGTAATCAGTGATGTCTGCTGAGAAATTACTCTTCAGATTTCACTAAAGGACCTAGTTCTGCTACTCTTTTTCAGAATCTTTCTGTTAGGGGGTACATGTGTTCATCTGAGTGCTCACCTGCAGGATCTAAAGTGCGTATTTTAACAATATGTGTTCACAGAGACTAATCAATTTTCAGCATGTGAAGTGGCTAGAGACCTGTGTGTTGATCATGGGCATAAGATTTTTATTTTTTTTTAAATACATGGGGTGCCCTGGGCACACATAGGAGTTTAAAAGGTTATGTCACTCGAAGGCTTCAAAGGGGGTGCTCTGTCATTCCATAACAATTTTAATGATGTGCATAAGTTGATTTTTTTTTTCCTTTTTGTCACCAGCAGCATGAATGAATTTTTACTGGTGTGCCCATGATACAAATCTGGACTAATTTCTTGACAACCTCTTTCACTGGGCTTGGAATTCTAATTCCCTTTTCTTCCCTTAAGCAACAGGGGAATATCTGGCAGGGCCAGTGTTCTGCACCTTGTGGTATCAAGCTGTGTAAAAGAAAAAGAGACTCCTAATTCTTAATAAAGATGTTATGATTCCTAGCAACCTAACAATGCGGCTTCTGCAGAGACTTGCATCTGCAGCCACTGCCTGTCTCCCAGTTACCATGTGCTTTAGGCAAGGATTAGCAAATCTGATTTGCTTGCCTGGGTTATACAGGTTAGGCTCAGCAGGCTTCTTTATCCTGAGTGTGATTTGAGCTTTATTAAAATCCCTAGCATTTATTACAAGTACCATATATTAAAATTGGAAGCAAAACTGCATCTGAGTTGAAGGAGACCAAGGGCCACCTTAGAAGTTTCAAGTGAGGGCTGCCAGTCACTGCCTCAGGGTAGTCGTTCTAGTACATTCTTGTTCTCACACACAAATGCCTGGATTTTTGTCATAGATATCTATAAATAAGGTCTTGGATCATCCTGCATTTGAATGGTCTCTTAAACATTTTTTTTAAATTCTCCTGATATAGTTTATCCCTTCCATTTTCTATATGTGACCCAGACCCCTCTATTTTCATCATTGCTATGATCCTATTCAAAATCTTTAAAAAAATGATGACTGCCACCTAAGACAAATAATAATACTTCTCATATGAATTATACTCAAAAGTATCATAACCAGGAGAGTACAATAAGAGCCTACCTTTGCATGTGTTGAAGGCATGCATTTTTTTCTAGTAGATGACTGCAGCTTTCTGAAAAGACTTGTCCAATATACTTAGTGACATACACCAAGATTTAATAAAAGCACTGAAAGAATCTGCAGAATCTGCTGAATAGTAAACCTATAGAGCAAATATACTTGCTTTCTGTTGTGAGGCTACAAGGCAGCGTCGCTGTTTGATATAGTGTCTTATCAAATCTGTACAGCACCGAGAACTGCATTTACTTTTTCATCACCTATAATGTGTATGTCCCAGGGTTTCCATCTCTGTGATTCTTTTAGGGTAAAGCCCTCTCTTGTAGAGTTTCTTTTCCCCATTAGCTCTTACCCTCTCTGGTCTGTAAAAAAAATAAAGTAAGGAAGGAGTTGCTTCCAGTGCTTCCAGATGAAACAGTGATCATTTGCCAAAAGGAATGCAGCACTTGGAGAAATGCATTAAACAACAGAACCCTAATTGTGCTCTAATTAAGCAGAAGTGTAGTTCAGGGTGGTCCAGGATACTTCTTACTGCTTTCCAGCTGTTGAGTTATGAGTTTGTCTATTTACATCACCTCATTTCCGCACACGCAGTCCACAATGTGACCCCGCTGGAATGAGGTAGGGACAGCAGTTAGCCTGGTTTCTAAGTGTCTTAGTGCATTAGTGCCTGACGTGGCACACAGGGAGCTCTGGGAACAAATTTTAGGCTATTGACAACTTTTCTTCTGTCCCCTTCTTATCAGGTGAACTGATTTCTCTGCCCTGAAACTTGCTGAATCAGTTTTGTTATGTGTGGTCAGATTACTTCCTTGCAGCTAGCAGTAGAGCTTGTGTCCTTCTGTTTATTAAGATCTCTTTACTACATATCTTTTGCCTGTTTTTCTAGGAAAATAAAGCTTATGCAATCAAATCTTGCTCATTTGCCTTTCTGTATATGTATTTGATCATTCAATTTCAAACAAATTTGACGGAGGACTTAAAAGATTAAAGATAACCTACATTTCTACAGCTTTTATGAAAAAAAAAGTAGCTGAATAAAGGAGAAAGATCATATTTATCCTCCAAATGGGGAAAAAATTAAGTATAAGTGCAGCATATTAGACATCAGGGAGTCAACATGGTGACACATGAGAATGCCTTAAGCCCATGGAAAACTTCAGTCACAGCTGACGATTTAGACACCTGAAAAATTCAGCTCTGATAATGTTCTAGGAAATTTGGATTTCTTTATTTTATTTTTTGTTCATTTCCTACTCAGGAGCTACTGGATGCTTTGCCTTCTCCATTTTGTTCATTTAACAGTTCTTACAGATCACAAGTCATATAGCAGAAAGCAGCTTACAGAAAGCACTGGTAGAAATAAAGGTGCTATCCTCTCATTTGCTTGATTTTTCAGTTGTAGTTGAAAGTCAACCTTGGAAGATGGCAATCTCAGTTGTTTAGAAATAAATCTTTTAGGTTCTGACTGCAGGCATCAGAAATAGTAAAATCTATTTCCTATCGACGAGGAGTTGAGGTTGGAAGAGTGTTGTTATTTGTACTGAGTTGTTTGTTTTCCATTTAAAATGAATCGACTTTTCGTATTTCTGAGTGTGTTCAGCTAAACACTGATTCAAACACTTATTTTTGGGAACATATTTACATAAGCAACAAGTGGGTTGCATGCGCTACTGATTAATAAAAAACCAAGCACATGACCATGCATACAGCCATAATGCAAATGGAGGATAAATGTGTCAGCATATGCAGAATCATTCATTTATCCACCTCTTTGTTCCTTTGAGTCGTATGGACTAGCTGAAGGCATAAACTGTAACTTAAAGCTGTTTTCTACATGAATAATGTATCATTGCTAATTGATGCATGAGATTAATGTTATTGTAGGGAGAAAACCAGATGCAACAGTTAAAGCTGCATTCCTTGAAAATGTTTCAAAAATTGTGTCTAAATGAGGAAATGCTGATGAGTGAAATGTTCTCAGGGAAGGGAGTCCTCTTCATTAAACTGTTCTTTGGGAGATAAAACTCGTTCCTTATCCAGTAAATCAGATGGGGATTTCCTTGTACCATACAGCATTTTTTGTGATCATCGCTCTTGCAAATCCATCACAAAATCATTGAACCTACGCCCTGCAATATGTATTGGGGTGAGTCTAGAAATATGACCCTCCCAGGATTAATGATAAGTTATCTGATCATGTCAAATATATTTCCAGATTTTTTCTGCCAACTTTTACTCCTAAAATACTAATTATTATCTAAAAAAAAAAAAAAACTTTTTAAAAGGATTAATTACCTGCAGAAGCTACTATTTCTGTATATTTGCAGTATAACTAACGAGGCTTATAACAAAAAGCAAGTTCCCCCAAAACATGCAAAGCAATTAGAGCAAAATATGAGCTTACTGCCTCGGCTCTGAATTTGATCACTAGAAACTATTTTCACCAATATACGTTCAAAATAAAAGTCTTGTGAACATATATTCACCATGATGTGTTTAATATATGTGGGCTCAGCTCAGTGATGGGCTACTTTATGTACATAAAGTACGGCTACTTTATAAAAGCTGAGATAAGTCCCAAGATCCTGACCAGGGTCACCTAAGAAGGTATAATGGCTTCAAGGAGAAACATTGAACACTGAATTTGGACACTGTGTATTGAAATATAAAGGATATTTTTTGAGATCTAAAGATGTTAAGATGATAACGATGCCTTTGCCTTTTCCTAAGTGTAGTGGTTATTACTGGAGCGAAGGCATTTCTCTTGGTACAATAAAGATGGAAGGAGAGTTAAAATTGATATTCTGAACTTCTGGCAAAGAGCGATGTGTAGATCTGTCTTTATTGGAGTCCAGAGTAGAGGTCTGTGCAGCAGGGCCCTGGGAAGCTGTGGATATGTTCGGAGGCCAGTGCCCAGGGCAACATCCCTACATGTCTCCCTATATGCCTGCCCTTTATTCTCTGTCTCTGCCTGGACCACAAGTTGGCCTCTCCCTGGTTGCGAGAGAGCAGAGGAGGCTCAGACTGCTCTCCCTTGCTCCCCAGAATGAGGCAGTGTTTGGCCTGTATTGAGCATGCAGCAGCCCCATGTTGCAACCTCTGTGGCATTTTATTTCTTCCACAGTGTTTGCTTTCACTGTGAGGCCTAAAAGATGACCTGTCATAATATTCTTCCACTTAAGTAGTTTTGTTTTCTGGGAAGTTTCTCAAAAACAAAATTGTTACTGTGACTGAAAATAATTTGTGGTAAAAGCTATGTAATCTACATCCTGAGATGACAGAGAAATGAGCTCATGGCCTCTTCTTTCTTTTTCTTTTTTTTTTTTTTTCCTCTCTCTCTCTCCCTCCCTCTTCTTCTCTCTTTAGTTCATTTTATCTTAAGGCAGACATACTGCAATTTGTGCGCAGTCGCTGTCAGAGTAAACTGAGTGGCTGGTTGGAGGAGATTTATTTTTCTAGCTACAGCATCCACACAGTTCATTATAAGTGTGTTGGATTTCTGAGCATCTGACCTTTCCCAGTTGAAACCTGTGTTAACACCTGCCACTTTGGAGGCCCAGTAGTCCAGACAGTGACCTTTAATCTGCTGCTGTCTGAAGTGAGGTTTATCACTCTGACAGAACCTAATTAAAATAGGGGGAAAAAAATCAGTGAGTGATGTCAGTGAGAAGTGAACTAGAGCAGGAATATTTACTGGCCACAGGACATCTATAACTAACTGCAGCTCTTCCCTTTTCTTCTCTGCTGGAGGGAATATTATTCTGCCATCCATTATTCATTCTCAATGAACAGGGATAATCTTTCTTAATCCTTTGGAGGGGGTGTTTGCAATAAGCTCATTCTGAACTTTAAATCACTATTTACATAGGGCCAGATTCTGTCATGCTTTTTCCTGCCAAGTAGCAGCTTCCTCTGTTAAATACGCATTACCGAGTGAGGACAAAATCAAGATCAAGTAGAGTCCATGCTGGAATCGTAACTGATGAGTCCAGTGATGTGAATTCTCACCTGTGGTCATTTCTGTTGATGAGCAATGACTTTATTTTTATTATTATCAAATCTCCCATTTATGCGGATGTACACCAAGGTCTCTGGGCCTTTTTTCTTTGAAAAACTGGAGTTCTGTTGGTGTTCTTTTTCACAGGTGAGCTCTTGCCATTGAAACCAGCCATTCCTATTGCATAAATTCAGTGCGCTCTTTCAGTTGCTGTCTGGACAATCATGATCCTCACCAGAAATTTGTATAATCAGAGATATACAAATATCAGGGATATATACAAGGAGTACAGGCAGGGATGCATTTTGCATTTTTGATACTGCACTAATCTTCAAAGTGCAGGAAAGTCAGTGCTATCCGGAGTCAAATTTAAACAGGTATGTCACTTATGTGCCCTGAAAGACAATATAGTTTTTACAGTAGCTAATGCCAGGCAGTTAATGCCAGGAAGAAATTGTTCATCTACTCTTTGTTCTCCTAAGCCTCTTGCTTAACAGAAGGATGCTCTGGTGTATTATCTGTTTCTCATTTCCTGAACTTCTTCGTGAGTCTTCTCCTGTTTTGGTTTTTGTCCTGACTTATGGTTGTTATCTCTATGTGGGATTAATATTGTTGCTTTTCATCAGTTTCTCTGTATCTTCAAAGTAATGCTTTCTAAGTACACAGTGCTTCTACATACTCATTAAATATAGTTGCGTATTTGTAAATCTCATTGACTGTATTCTGATTTTTCTTGAATGGATTTTCTATTTTTTTTCTACTAATAGCAAAGTGCTGGAATGCTTACTAGCAATACATAAGAGCTACTCTATTGAGCATTCTTTCCTAGTGCAATAAGATAACACTTTGCACTTTGAGGAAAAAGACCTATTGACTGAAGGAGATATGCACATTCAGACAGCCCAGTTCTTGGGTTTGGCTGTAATTAGCTTTGGCTAATTATATTTTATGCAAAGCATTCCTGATCTGGATCAGGAAACCTGATCTAGAGGCCATTGGGAGTTCTAGAATTTTTCAGACACATTAACAATCTCTGTGAAAGAGCCAACAACAGGAAGCATTCAGGATTTTTAACTGGATGTTGGTTGTTTCAGTACATTTTGAACAAGAATCTACTTCCTCTGTTAATAATCTAGCCTTTCGTATGTTTTTGATTTTAGTTGATGAAGGAGTTTCCTTTGCTCAGCATGTTCAACATCCATGAAAACCTGCTAGAAGCTCTGTTGGAATTGCAAGCATATGCAGATGTCCAAGCAGTTTTAGCAAAGTACGATGGTAAGTCCACTATGTTTGAATTTTATCTATATACTACTCATAGAAGCAATGTTTTTAAATCACACACTTAAAAATTAGGAAATACCATTAACATGATTTGCACAAGCTTTTCATGTTAGTTTTAAGCTGCCAGTCTGTGACTTCAGTATTTTAACTTCATGTTGGTTCATGTAGTGTTCAAATCACAGCTCCTGCAGTTGTAACCTTTGCATTTTAGGTCAGAGACTGTCTGCTCAAATAGAGAATGGACAGAATAAGTAAGAAGCACTAACTGGCATACCTGATTTGGTTTAAGTTAAATGAGTTGTCCTTGCATTGTGTATAAGCTTTTTGGAAAAAGCAGGAATAAAATCCGTTTCCCTTGAGCAGTTCTTATCAGTAACACTCCTCTCCATTCTTCTCCTGCAAATAAATACTCCTCTTCATTCTTTTCCTGCATTCTTTTCCTGGTTTACTCACTATCCACAGTCCCACGTTCTTCAACAAATGAGTCAAGACCCCTACAGCCACCAGTTCCCTGTTGTGTTACTGCACAGTCCTCATTCATTCTCAGAAAAGTTTCATTCTGTCTGCTGAAGTTTGGCAAAGGATTTGATGAAAAGAATATTAAGTAATCATGTAACAATATACATGTGAACTAAAAGTCTGAATTAGGTGGATTAAATAGCCTTATTTTTGATATTCACGTCTTTCTAGCCTGGTCTTAACAGCCTTTTAGATGTTCTTACTTGTTAGATCCTAAAGCCTTTCTGGGGGTTCTCTGAATTGACATTTTAAGGCTTTTAAGGCTGATTTCCAAACTTTTTGACAAGGGAAAATACCGCTGTGTAAATGGCTACTGAAGTGGTCACTTGGCAAATAGAGACGAATTTTAATCCAGATAGCAATCAGCCAGTGAACAGAATCAACTAGGCAAATTTCAGTCCTCTTCTGTATATTACAGCAGAATTAAGATTGTTCAAGATAAGATCAATAAGCAGTCAAGATAAGATAAATAACAATGATACAGTCAATATTAGTAATAGGTACTAGCTCAACACAAAATGTCTTCAGTGCTTTCTGAAGTTGAATCATTGTAAGCAGAGATCAGAAAGGCACCCAGGCTTTGAGTGGCAATAAGCATTGATGCATCTGAGGGAGATCTTGGTTGTGCTTAGTTTGGTTAAATATGAGGAAGAACTTCTTTACTGCGAGGGTGACAGAGCCCTGGAACAGGCTGCCCAGAGAGATTGTGGAGTCTCCTTCTCTGGAGATCTTCAAACCTGGATGCCACCCTGTGCCACATGCTCTAGGTATCCCTGCTGGAGCAGAGAGATTCAACTAGATGATCTCTAAAGGTCCCTGCCAACCTTAATCATCCTATGTGATTATATGGAAAAATAAAAACAACAACAAAAAAATACTGGATGTGTTGAAAGCAAAAGTCTTTACTCTAGCTCTTTGCATGTCAGTAATTCCTGTGTCAGAGATGTAAATCGTCATGGACTTTATTTTAATACATTGAAGTACTGTGATACTTTGAAACATTGGAGCACAGTGTCCTGTTCTGGGCTCCCCAGTACAAGAGGGATGTGGAACTACTGGAGAGAGTCCAGCGCGGGGCTACAAGGATGATCAGGGGCCTGGACTATCTGCCCTATGAGGAGAGGCTGAAGGAGCTGGGCTTGTTCAACCTAAAGAAGAGAAGACTGAGAGGGGACCTGATCAGTGTATACAAATACCTCAAGAGAGGGAGTGAGGAGGATGGGGCTGGCCTCTTTTCTGTGATGGCCACCAATAGAACTACAGGAAACAGCCACAAACTGAAGCACCAGCAGTTCCACAGGAACTTGAGGAAAAATTTCTTGACAATGAGGGTGACAGAGTGCTGGAAGAGGTTACCAAGAGAGGTTGTGGAATCTCCTTTTCTGGAGATCTTCAAAACCTGCTTGGATGCAGCCCTAGCCACGTGCTCTAGGTGATCCTGCATGTGCAGGGGGGTTGGAATAGATCTCTAGAGGTCCCTTCCAATTCTTAGGATTCTGTGATTCTATGATTAAGAAGAAAAGAACAGAAATGCCTAGTTTTATTTCACAGGTACCATAGGGCCTTTCTTGTCTTAAATGTACTTATCTCGGTGTGACCTGTGACAGAACAGGGCATTAAACCAAACCCTCCCAAATCTGGACTTAGCCTCTTTTCCAGCTCTGTTTTTGCTTTCTAAAGTACTGATCTCTAGTTCTAAACAAAGCCATGGTGGCACTGTGTGTGATGGAGATTGATAGAACTTGAAGGTGTATTTTGTTTTCTCAAAAGCATCTGATATTGTCACAATTCAGTTTGCAAATAAAACCAAAAAGGCCTTTTAAAAATAAAACTCTTCTATGTTTGAACTCATGCAGTTTCAATTCCTGCTTTACCATATATAAATAAAGGTGTTTGTGTGTAATATGTATGTACAAGGACTCAGCAAACACAGGTTTAACCAGTATAACTCTTAAACTTCATGAGTCTCAGAAGACCCATCTCAGGGAGTCTCAGCTCATTTTAGAACTCATCAGCTTCATGTGTTGTGAGATTTATTGCAATATAAAACAATGAACTCATTTATACTTTCCTATCTGCAGTTTCTGTTGGTCCCACTATACTGCCTTTTTTTTGACTAAGACCAAACCTGATTTATTGTATTTTGATAACATATGAACAAATTATTTCCTTGAGTACCCTGCCCCCACCCTGGGCTAAAAGGTTGGATATTATACAAAACCTCAGCCTCTGCAAGCAGATGCACTACTTTACCAAAAGTCGTGTATTAAATTTTGTTTATATTATGTACCTGGCAACACAGCTGATGTCCATACTCATTATTCATGGAAAAAGTGTCTCATTAGTGGGAAGGCATGCTCTGTTGCTGAGCTACATCATTATGGTTTCAGAGTTCAGTGCCTGTCAATAGAGTGCAGATGACCTAAATACTGTTGAATTCTAAAAGGATTTTTGGCTATGATTTGACACATATCCATGTTACTTAGAGCAGAAATAGCTATAGCTGCTAAAGAGCCTGTTGCTGATGGAATAAGCTTCCATCGTAGTAAATAAAGCTTCTCTGCTCCTCTTGCCTTGCTTTGTAAAATGATTATTCTGCTGTAGAGTAGGTCTGCTTTTTGTGACACTTAGAGCAAAGGATTGATTAACTTCTGTGCGCTACCAATTGCTTCCATTGTTACTTGCTGGTAGCATGGGCACTGTGACCTTTAAGGTAATCAAAAGTCGAATTTGCTTATTTGATCATAGTGGTGCAGTGGTTCCTGCCTGAATCTCTCCTTGCTCTCGTTTGTAGTATCACAGTGTTTTCCGCTGAGTCTTCTGATCTGCAGGAGGAACACTTCATACATAGTCTTCCTTTCGCTTAACCCCACTTGCAGAAAAGTGCAAAAGAAAGACCATGTCCCTATGTAAACACCTGAAATCAGAGTTCGCTTACAAAGAAAATTTAGCCCAAATGATGAACAGATACAGGATGATTTTTGTTAGTTTGTTTGTTTTTTAGCATAAGTATCATTCCGCTCTATAAATATTGGATAAATATTTATTTTCAATAAATCATTTTTCAAATTAATGTCAGATCAAAAGTAGATTTTGAAAAAAAATACCGATTAGAAAGAGAGTTGTCTCTGTCTCAGAACATTCAAGGTGCATCAGTAGTGTTCATATTCTAGTTCAGACCTCATAATTAACTTAGGTTGGCAAATTCTTCCATAAAAGTCATGGGAAAAAATGGAATTTGAACCTTTACATTCATGAAATCCAAAGAGCTAATGCGGAGAATTTAGTTCTCTAAATGTAGGCTATTCAGGAGCACTCCGATTTTTTCAGTCTACCTCCGTCCAGTTTCTTCTTGTCCTTACAGCCTTATGAAATGGGTAAATTTTATTTACATTGAACTTCAGAGTATTCCTTTTGTAGTGAGTTATCAATTGATAAACTAATTTTAGGGAGTCTTCAATTATATTAATTTTGTTTTCCTTGTTTTTTCTAAATATGTATGAGATCACATCTCCATTCTATTACTTTTGTTACTTGTCATGGTACTTCTTGTAATAACAGGAACACTTTCTGTCTGGTGGAGCTAAGTAGTTCTTCCCCTAGTGTAAGAACAAGTTTTCTTCTGGCTTGCAGATGTAGCAAATGGCAGTATGGAAGCAACCATTGCCTCTTGCATGCTTTTTTATCATGCTTTTGTGTCATCCTTTGTTTTTGCTTGAAAGAGAGGCCTTAAAACAAAGACAATAATTTCCTTTTAGTGTAGGTCAAATTAAAGCCTGCTCTACCTTCTGCTAGAAGTCAAATCAAATAAGACTTACAGTTTGGGAAAGAGCAATATCAAGAGAAATTTTCTTTTTCCCCAATGAATTTTCTTCTGCTTTTGCAAACTATTTTCTTTCTTCCACGTCTGTATCATTTGTCAGTTCAGCTACATGTTTGCATTGCTTCTTTGTCCAGTTCATACCATCTGGTTTCTTTTTTACCATATGAGTCTGATGTTTTATGGGTTTCTCCTTCTCATGCATGTGCACACCAAGTCTAAACTAACTCAACTGGTCTTGTTCTTTCTAACCTTCTATAAGGAGAAATAGTTCTTTCCCCTCTATGTACAGTGTCAAATCAAGGGGTTTGACACCTGCCTGCTATTAGTCTCAGACACTGAAACAAGAGTTGTATACAAAGGTTCACAAACCTTTTCGTGTCTGAGCAATTTAAGTACCGGTTGTGATCACGTAAAATAAAACACACTTATTTTATGCTGAAATATTTTCCCATATTATCAGGCAGCCAGAATCAGGGCCTTTATATAATGTAATGGCTCTGTGTTTCTGTTGTAGTGGGGTGTGTCCTACCTGTGAGGAAGAGGGCCCAAAATCCAGAAAACCAGGGCTGCTGTATGCTACAAATGCAAAGGAGTGTTAAATCCTTGTGTTTATAGGTTTGCTACCTCCAGAATGACTTCTATGATGTTTCATACAAAAGCGACTCAAGCAATGATCGTTCTCTAGTTCTCATGGGAGATGGTACCATGGGATAGTAGAACTTTCTGACAAGATGTCAGTTTATACTTTCCTGTATTGAATTTCCTTTATTTCCTTAATTTATAGAATTCCATCCTACTATTCTTGCTTTTAACCTAATAACTAACATAATTCATTTTCTTTCTTAATTTTGTACCTCTTTAGAAGACTCCATCTCCTTTTTGTTAGCCTTGCTCCAGGCTGCACAATTTTCTTTACTAGAACTCTTTTAGTCTTTTCTATATGTAGTTCTTCCTCCTGCCAGTGCGAGAGCAGGGCCTCTAGTCGACAGGTGCGAAGAACTGGACCGAGGCGAGTGTAGACCTGGAGCCTGTGCAGAGACAGTGAGGAAATCAGAGCTGGCCAAATCACACAGTCCTGTATATCATTATTTTTTTTACCTATTCACTTAATTTCTTTCGGTTTGTTGACATACTTTCCATTTTGTATTTAGAAATATGTGAATCAAGCAACTTAAACCTAATCCGTTTCCAGTGCTATATGAAAAGGAACCAACAGTTTGACTGCAAGGATCACATGTACAAGCTCAGATCTACAGCTCATTTTAGCAAATATTAAGTCCTATTAATGGGTTGATAAGATTGCTCACTTATTTGGAGTTAAACCCATAGGAGTCTATACTGTTGGCTTGGGAATGACTCTGGGCACAAAATAGGGAATAATTTTTGATTAGTGATAAGATTTCCTATTTACTAATAACTACAGCATTTGCAACATGCTGTCTTTTCACATTTAGGGACTCCTGATGATTTGTACAGGGGAAGTTGCACCAATTCATATCCAGATTCATCATTGCCCGTTTTAGTGGCTATTTTATGAGAACAATAAGTCCCGTGACCTATTCAGACAGCATATGGCATATTCTGAATGCTCCCATAAATCAGAGAAGCAATGATACTATAGTTGCAAGTCTGTATGCACAGCATCTTTCCATTAGTTCACTATCACAAGCAATCCTTTCCAAAGCAAACTACCTCTAAGAATTCACTTTCTGAACCCTCCCTAGAGCTGACTGGGGCTAGTCCAAAGAAAATGCTCATAAATTAAGTCTAGACTATTTTGTATTCCGTTTAAAGATATAAGCAATAAGGAAGGAGGAGATTCTTTCTCAGATTGACACGTCAGCTCTTATTAGGCAAAAATGTCCTGATGATTTTGACAACAGAATAGCAGTCACATATTTCAGCACATTGTGGGAGCTCCACAAGTAATCACAGGAGGGTGGGAAACAGTATATGGGAAGATATTTTTCCAGATGGCTCATGGAGCTGGACACACTCATTTGTGAAAACCTTCAGTTTGGTTCCTGACAGAAGAGTTATCTCCTAGGGCTAGTTTAGACTTGATTTCCATGCTAAATTCAAGGCATAATTCTTCTGTGCTGCTCTCTAAAACATGAGGGTTCTGTTTAGGAAATGAAGCCTATATTATATAAAGATTTTAAAAGTTTCACAGCAGTCACACCAGGGTATAAGAGCGAAATGCTTATGGTCTAACTCAGGGCAAGCAAAAAAACAAAACACAGGGGGGAAGCAGGCATGGACTTTCTAAGGGGGATCTCTATCTCCACAGCAACATAAACATGAGTATTTGTATGCATTTCTTCCATTGCCAAGGGACCCTAGGTATTATCCTCAAATAATTGCAGCGTGCTCATTAGGAGCATAGTACTGGAAGAGGCCTCCTGAGTGAGTCAGGTTCCCTGCTGTTACATTCACTACACAATATTATCGTTTCCGTGAGCTGAGCAAGCTCTGTCCTAACATTAGCTATTCTGTTTGCCCTACAGCCCTTCTGTTTGCCTTATTCTACCTGGATATCTGACTCAAACATTGAATTCCTAGAAAACTTCTGATTCTGAACTGTTTACTCTTCTGTCAATGCTATCCTTTACATAAACAGCTCTTCAAGGAATTCAGAGTCTTTTTGCTCGCTTCTTGGTTTCGTTCTTGATCATGGACCAGCAATCAGATTTGAACACAATATTCCCTTGAAAAATCCAATTCTTTCTGCAGAAATGACTATGGTGGTGCGCCTGACTAAGGAGTCTTGCCTCACATTGCTGCGCTTCCCTTCTTTATAGATGACAGCAGTTCACAGTGGATCATTCTGCAAGCGCAGAAGTTGATGATAGTTGATCATAGCTGATCCTCCCAAGCTGGGAGGAGGAACTAGTTTGCTTGAGTGTAGGAAGGCTCTGCAGAGTGAGGCGGAGACCAACTGTATGAGGTTCCACAAGGCCAAGTGCTGGGTCCTGCACTTCGGTCGCAACAACCCCATACAGCCCTACACGCTTAGGGCAGAGCGGCTGGAGACTGTGTGGCAGAAAATTATCTGGGGGTGTTGGTTGAAAGACGGCTCAGCATGAGCCAGCAGTGTGTCCAGATGGCCAAGAAGAGCAGTGGTCTCCTGGCTGGTATCAGGAACAGTGTAGCTAGCAGGGCCACAGAAGTGATCGTCTGCCTGTAGTCAGCACTGGTGAGACTGCACCTCGAATATGGTGTTCAGTCTTGGGTCCTCATTACAAGACATGGAGGCGCTGGAAAATGTCCAAAGGAGGGCAGTGAAGCTGGTGAAGGAGCTGGAGCACAGACCTTATGAGGAGCAGCTGAGGGAGGTAGAGTTATTTAGTCTGGAGAAGAAGAGACTCTGGGGATACCTTGTTGCTCTCTACAACTACCTGAAAGGAGACTGTAGTGAGTTGGGGATCACTCTCTTCTCCAGAATAACTTTGGATAGGACAAGAGGAAAGGGCCTCAAGTTGTGCCAGAGGAGGTTCAGGTTAGACATTACGAAGAATTTCTACACAGAAGGAGTCATCAAGCATTGGAACAGGCTGCCTAGGGAAGTGGTGGAGTCACCCTCTCTGATAACAGTGTTCAAGAAACGTATAGATGAGGCGCTAAGGGAGATGGTTTAGCAGGCATGGTATTGAGAGGCTTATGGTTGGACTCGATGATCTTGAAGGTCTTTTCCAACCATACTCATTCTATGCTTCTATGATTCTATACACCCCAATTCTTCTCAGCTGTTGGCAACCCAGGAGTACTTACTACCTAGCAAGAGCTCTTGTTTTGTGATACTGTCTTTTCTGTTGGCATGTTTCACCCAGTGTCACGGGCAGTTCCTTCTGTGTGATATGTTAGTCTCTTCAGTGTAGTCCTAGCGAAGGATTAGGATGTCCACTAGAGCTTAGTCCATATAACTTCTACTGAACATAAGTAATTCAGGAATCAGTGATCCAGAAACTAGCCACCATGCATGTTGTTTGGGGATTTTTGTATTGAGTGCTCTTATGGTTTCATCCTCATAAATTATGTATTAATGGCTGACTTGCCATTTTCCTGTAATTCTAGCTTTTGCTGGCATCCCTGCTTCCCTCAATGAAAATGTGCAGGCAGCTTTCACTTGCATAACTGATTTTCTTATGGTACATCAGATACATCCTGCTAATTTCTTAATTCCTTCTAGTTGTCAGCTTCCTAAGACATTGAAAAGTGAGGTGGTAGTGTCACTGAGTTGTTCAAAGACTCTGGAAAACGTTCTTTTTATCAATCTCTTTTTTTATGTGGAGTTTGTCTGGGGAAATATATTTCCAGAGGCTTTTAAGTAACAGAGCTACCTCTTGTTCTGTGCCATTCATAACAATTTTGTAAAGGTCTGATCCTGAACCAACTGAAGTCATTGATACAGGACTAGATTTGAATGGATAGGTGGGAAATATTTCCTAAGTGACATTGTTGGATCAGTGACCCAGATCCATTTACAAGTAAGGGGAAAATATGGTGTACTGTTGGTTAATTGAAAACTATTTAAATTACTACTTGTTATTTTGTTTGTTCATTTTTGTTTTTTGCTTTTCCATTCACAAAGATACTTCATTTTGCACTCTATTTATATAAATAAATATATAATAAAGTTTGTGCTAAAAGACAGAGACTGTTATGTTCTGAGAAAGATAACATATATTTGGTTGGAATAGATTTTAAATTATATTGTTAAAGAGCCTGCTATAAATAGGGTTATTGGAGGTGCTTATAAATGACAGGAGAAGTAAATATTTAAAGTATTCTCAGGTATATTACTGTAGCTTTTATTAGTGTAGTAATTAAGATATCTATCACCCAGACTGCCTTGTATGCTGTTGAAGTTAATTACTTCAGTCTCTTCAATTATATAGTCTGGTGACATTATAGCTGGAATATATTATAGGCAGCCTGCAACAAGATCTTCACATCTCATACTTTAACTACAGGTCTATTAAAAAAAAAAAAAGAGAGAGAATTTAACAGGTAGCTTTAAATTACTTAAGTCATTTTGACAACGTTATCTGTCTGACAGGAAACATTCTACCTGGTTGCACACTGGTTGTTAATGAGTGAAAAAGCAACCTCTAAGATGACTTTCTTGTCCTCATTAACACCTTCTAGGAGCCCTGTCTTGCAAGGCACTGGGGGTTCAGTACGTCACAAGATTCTCCTAACCCCTTATGTTTCCAAGCCATACTATAAATCATCACTGTCCATCTTCCTGATTGCTTTTAATGACAAACACAGGGACAAATAATTTCTTAAAAATATATTGCAGTTAGCCATCCAGCCCTCAGTCAGAGTGCCTAGTCCAGTGCAGTGAATTTAGAAGGCAAATTGTATTGTAGGTGATAGAGGTACAATAGGAAGCCGTAATAATGTCTAAGGGCATAATCTTGCTATCCCTCATTCACGGGCAGCTTTGGTTCATTGACAGTAGGCAGTGTGTAGAAGTGTTTGCTGAATCCAGCACTTAACAGTTGCATGGAAAAAAAAAAAAAAAGAGAAAACCTTATCTTTAACTTCTAAATGCCAGAATGTCCCAGATATTATGTATTATGTGCCTGCTGGATTACTAATGTGGAAATCAGTTCTTATACATTGCAGTGAAAATAAATCTATTGCCAAAGTCTGTTAAGCAGCATTTATTTCTACGCTTTGGACACTTTGTGCCAATCTATTGGTAAAAAGCGTATGGCTGCTTTGTGTCCCTGGAACAGCATAAAAGGGCCAGAGACTGAGTGGTGAATATTTTGTTCGAAGATTCCCATAAGAAGCAGAACATACTATTTTACAGTTAATCTTTAACTGCAATAAATTTATTGGTTATTTGCTTGCATGTCAAATCCATTATTACTTAAATAACTGGCTTAACATGTATAACTGCCATGTATTTATATTAAACTGCTTCTGGGTGAAAACAGTGAAAGGAATAAGATTGCCCTCGGCTATTTCTTATTTCCTGAACTATGGAAAAAGTCGTGTTTTCTAGGACACCTATGCATTCACATATGAGGTATTGAATTCTTTAGTTATATCCCTGTCACATCAGTCTTTGCTGCTTAAATAGCAATTCCAGTGATCACTACTTGGATATAAATCTAAAATCCATGTGACACGGCATTACAAATACAAGATCAGAATGCTTTCAAGTTACTTGACAATTTTGTGCATCCCATTTTTTATTTTTTTTTAATCAATGTGTACCATTTTGAAGTATCAGTCAAACATTTCTCTTTTTGCAGGCTTTTAAGAGTTCAGATGTTTACTTTTTTTCTCTTTTCAACAGATATAAGCTTACCAAAATCAGCAACAATATGTTACACAGCTGCGTTGCTCAAAGCCAGAGCTGTCTCTGACAAGTAAGTGCATAAGAACCACTATCCAGCAAAAATCCCCATTTAACTGAAGTTTTCTCTTAGCTGATCTGCTGAGCCCACACCCTGACAATTTACTAGGTTAGCAGGAGAATCTGTCCTGCAGTAAATTCACAGAATGACTTTTAAATATAAGAAAAACTTGTATTGACCAAACATTGCACTTCAAATATTACAGAAGAAGAAAAGAAGAGAAATAGCAAAAATTCAAATCTTGTTTTGGTTTTATGTATACTATCTGGGGAGCAGTGGCTTCCTAGGTAGTATAATGAACATGCAACTAAAAGGTGCTGTGTGGCTGAACATCTTCATTTTGTGTAACACTGACCCCCAAAAGGTAATACATAAATGTGGGCACAGTGGTAGCAGCGTTGTTGTACAAGTGCTATTAGAAGACTGTTGATCTACTTAAATAGCAGGAGGTGGATTTAGCATTACTATGTCAGGGTTTCTGACAGGTAGACGGTGCTCAGATTTTTAGACACAAGTATCTGCTCATTCCTATTATGTTTTTTTCTCTTGGGTCTCAACCTTCCAAGGTGCTGAGCACATCCACTTGATGCCAGTACACTTGAGAGCATTGACCCACTTTGAAAGGTTGCTCAGCTCCTTGTGAGACAGAGATCCAGATCCAGATTCTGCTGTCAGGTGCCTTCACACAAATCCCAGGCAGGAGTTGTGTCTGTGTACCTGAGGGTCGAATGCCTCCCTAAAGTAGGAAAGCAGGGAGAGTGGAAAGCCATTTTCTGAACTGACATCCTGACAGTTTTTGCTTTTAAAGTGTATGTACACATCAAGATCTAAGTAATTTTCTTTCATTCTTTTTGTCCTGTAGATCGCCAGTACCTACTGCAACATCTTTCCTCCCTACACAGCGACTCCAGCTTGGGAGGGCAGGGCTAAGGTTGTCACAGCTTTCCCTGTGGTGTCTGCCTGCCAAGTACAGCTCTGGAGTTAGCCGTGGGGTGTGAGGTGAGAAAGAGATTGCATGGTCTGGTTTTTCATTCACTGGGGCAGACGATTTGCCCACAGTTTGGGCATGCCACCCTCAATGGTGCTGTGGCCAGTAGACCACCTGCTACTGCTGCTGCATCGTGATTCCATCCCAACCTGACCCAGGGGTATTGGGTTGGGAACCTCCCTAAAATCTTCCCAAATCTGTTTTTAATAGAAACTCTTCAACAATTATTTGCCATTGGGTTTTTCTTTTTTTTTTTTTTTTACTTTTCATTTTTCCGCAATTTCAGCTGTCAATATGCCCCCTTAGAAAGATATCTAGAGCAAATTTAGATTAGTGACAGAGATAGTGCTGATTATTTGAACTGACTTCCTGCTATGATTAGATGCAAACATGCTTTCCACTTCTGCTGGGATTTTCATTGGCCTTGACGTAATAGGTCACTCAGAGTTTCCACTTATTATGGAAGTTTGGAGAGCATAGGAAATTGGCTCAGTCTGGCTACGTGGGCCCATGGTCTAGATTTCTTTTCTGACTTGACTTGCTAACATTTCTGACCTAATGTGTTTGTGTCTTTGCTTTTGTAGATTTTCGCCAGAGGCTGCCTCAAGACGAGGGCTGAGTACTGCAGAGATGAATGCAGTAGAAGCTATCCACAGAGCAGTAGAATTTAATCCACATGTGCCAAAAGTGAGTATGGAGAAAACGTTGTTGGAGAGTTAACACTGCTGAAGACCCGACTCCTGATTTTTGTGTTAGATTAACAAACTGATGTTATAGAAATGGGAGCAAACAATGGGGAGGGAAAGAAGCTGATATCATGCTTGTCTTTTTTTTGTTGTTGTTTGGGGTGTAACATTAAGTGTCTTTTACTGTGGACTGTGAAATTTTAGGTGAAGTTAGTTTTCTCTTGTGAGCAACAATTACATGTTGGATTGGGGCAGTAAGCACCACCAGATGATATGTTAAAGGATAGAAGTCTACATAAAGACAGATTGTTCTTTACACAACAGCCATAAAAGAGCAAGTTTAAAATAGCATATTTTCTTTGTTTTTGAAAATCATTCATAAAAATGCATTTTCAACATGTTATACAAAAAAACCTAAGTTTGGAGTCTCAGGTATGCTTCATATAAATTGCATTAGTAATTCCTTTTGCAGCGCTCTGTCATTAAGCTCTGAAAACTAAAAGCTCATGGATGAAGAATTGCTGAAACTACAAAGTTGAGTAAGAAAGAAGATATTTGCTCTAATTCTCTAATCCCCTTCCCTGGATACATACCACAGCAATAGGAATCTTGCCTTCTGGCTGGCTACTAAGGGCTAATCTATTCTATTATTCACTCACCTGTTACTCAGTACTGCAAGAAAGACAAATTAAAGACAGATGCTTTTTCACGCTCAGAGATCTGCCTCTGTATCTCAGTCCCCAAACCTGCTATGGGTCCAGTATTGCACTGTGAAAACCAGCAGCTTCCACTGCGAAGCAGAAGGCTGAGGTTTGTTAAACAGGGACCGTGCGCATCACTTCCATTTGAACACCAAGTGTGAGTCAAGAAAAAAAAAAAAAAAATGTCATCCATGTGTACATATGTGTGGCAGAAAATTCTTTTATCTATGTGAGGAATTAATTTTCTCTGTAAAATATACCTCTTATGCCAGCCACTAAATAGCATGCTTTTGCTATCTGAAAGTTAGGCTGTTTGTTTAGCAAAATAATCTAGACTTCATCTCAGGCAGGCGGAAAGAAAACTGTACAGAAAAAAAAGGGAATTATCTTAGACATCATCTCCTCTATACAAACTTTCCTTTCAAGGTGCTTCTCTCTGCAATGACTGTCAAAGGAGCAACCATTTTCAAATAAATGGCCAAGTTGTAGACAACAACATTTAGCTTTAGCTGATCTCTACTCTTGCACCAAGCTGTTTAGAAGATACTAAACACAGTTTGGTTCTCCATCCCCATGGGTTCTTGTCCCAGTGCAATCACAAGTACTTCTCTTCTTGCTGGTTGCCTGTTTACCTCTCTGGCTACTCTGTGTGGAACTATTCAAACTTTTTACTGAAGACCACATACAGTACTATATCCTTTCTGTCTTGAAATCCAAAGAAAAAGAAAAGTAAAAAGAAAAAAAAAAAGAAGTGGGGGATGATCTTGCAAAGCAAAATATCAGTTTTACCTGGCATGAGCTGTCCTGTTCTGTTTTCCTCACTTACCTATATGCTTTTGATCATTTTTTCCTTCAGCAGCTTTTCTAATAGTTTGCACACTAATGAGTCCATATTAACACACATTGTGTCCCTCCTTATTACATAAGCTTTTACTTTTCTCAGTACAGGATCACTTGATTATCACAGAATCACAGAATCCATTCGGATTGGAAGGGACCTCTGGAGATCATCCAGTCCAAGCGGATTTTTGTTTTCAGTTGTTCGTGCCAATCTATTTTGACGCAAATTCCATATTATTGTTTTTACTTTTGGTTCAAAGAAACTTCAGTCCTCTGCCTCATGTAAGTTCCTGACCTTTTCAGTCCAGTTCACATAAGTGATTGATTCCCCTCAGTTTTTCAGAGTACTTTTTAAATTGAAAATCTTTGTGAGATGTATCAATTATCAGTATAATGAGGGGGAAAAGTAAGCAGACTTGGGGACTGGAAGGAGTTACTTCATATTTTAACATTAAAACAAAAATAATGTAGCCTAATAGAACAATAGAATCATAGAATGCCTAAGGTTGGAAGGGACCTCTAGAGGTCATCTAGTCCAACCCCCCTGCACGTGCAGGGCCACCTAGA
>JAWLRI010000094.1:894362-942055 GCA_034781795.1 Crypturellus tataupa
TATACCACCTTCTTCTGCTTGAGCATTGCCACAAGCTCCTTGCTCATCCACGCAGGTCTCCTGCCCCCTCTGCCTGACCTTTTACACACAGGGATGCACTGTTGCTGGGCAGAATACAGATTAATAGGCAGCACTGCTAATGTTCTAACTCATGTTCTTTCTTCTAATAGCCAAAGGATATTAAGGTGGCAATTATGTATTTGCGGTTATAATTGTATGCAGAGTATAGATATTACACCTCAATTTCCAGCTCAATTATATTTGAAATCATATGCAATTTGTTCTCAAATGGATTTAAGTTCTAGCAGGCAGCATCACAAAAAAATTTAACAGTGCCACAAAACTGATAGGTCTTCAAAGCTTACTTAGGATTTTAACATTGAGTCTCTTCTTCAGACTGAGGAAAAAGGTTTTAAAGTTGACAAATTATTTAAAGCATTTGCAAAGTTCCTAGCAGAAGGGTTGAAAATAGGGAACCATAGTATTGAAGGGAAAACTGTAAGTATACTAATTGGAGGAAAAATCAAACAAATCTTTATGGTGTGAACACGTAAAGTGTCTACGTTTTATTCAAAATCTCAGTTTAAATGAGATTCGAGAGAGTAGTCTGTTTTAGTGCCGTATCATGCACTATAGCATGTTGATCCCAAGGAAGCATGCTGACACTGCCCAACAACATGCTGTGCAGAAATTCAGGAGTTTAGAAAACAAACTGCCGATTTCTGACAACTGTCACTGAAGCAGTTGGGATATCAATATTATTCTAGAAGAGTATTTATAGAAAAGAGTGCAGTACCTCCTAGGTCATAAATTCACGAGGTATATAAATTCACGAGGTTTATAGAAGAAAAAAATGCAAGACTATCAATATTATGTGTTGTGTTTGGAGCTTATATGCAATGCAGCTATCCTAAGCTAATGCTGATAAAATACTACAGCTGTTTCTGGGATGTTCCTCGACTGTGGAACACCCTTTCTAAACTGATTTGCAAGGCTCCTTCCCTGCATTCAAACTTCTCCTGAAAAGCCTTGTCTCCTGTGTCATTTGTAAGACCTTAGCTATTCAGTAAAATGAAGGGGGAGAGAAAACAGATGTAGGCCCATATATCTAATAGTTAAAAGCAACATGGAAGTGTGTGGTGCACATAGCCGTACAGGCTTGCTCTGCGAGACCGGCTTGAGCTGATCTAATGTGACTACCTGCTGAAGTCTAGGAGCAGACCACTTAAATGTTGATATTCTTCAAGTCCCAGGTTTGGGTGCATCCTGTTTCTTTAAAGGATGTAACCAACCATTAAGTTAAATACTTGTATTTTCTTTGCCTATTTTCTCTTTCATCCCTTCTCATTTCTTTCCTTTCTTCTTCCTTTTAATTTCTTGGGAGTAGAACTGTGTCCGAATGCTTGCGTGGTTTCTAGTAAATTGTAGTTGCTAATAGAAACAAATAATGCAAACAAATTCATATACCAGATGGGAAATGAATCTCTTCTGCACACACCATGATATTATGGAGAAACTATTCCAGACGTATTTGAGAGTTTTTAACTGTTCACTGAGACAGTGATTCGCTTGTTGTTTCTCCGTCAAAATGAGGAAACTTCTTAATTACCATCAACTCCACAAGAACTTGTGAAGTAACCTAAAAGTGGCTTCTTCGTGTATGTGGTATCCCAAATTTTTAACTTGTGCTATTCAATCCACTGGGAGAAGGAGAGTTCTTGTTGAAATAGTGTAAAATTCTCATATTCTGGTCTGGAGGAGTGCTGTCACAGGTGCAGGAGTGACTATTTGCTTATTTGCAGCCTGAGCTGTAATTTCAGAGGCAAATTGCACTTTTGAGGAAAGAAAGGAAACCTTTCTCTGATAGGTTGATATATTTTACAAGGGCACTGAAGTAGCGCATTACGTAGGGAATGTTAAAAGTGCTCCCAGCAGAGGAGAATTAGTGTCCAGAGTGCTGTCAATACAATAAAATAAATTACGTGTTTTCAATCAGTTGAAGGAAATAAGAGAAATACAAGCTCCACTATACTGTACTTCATGTGTACCAGGAAATGTTTGCACAGCATCTAACAAAATAGGTTCAGTTTGCATCTACTGGCATTATAATAATGCAAATAGTTTGCACTAGTTTTCCACAATCCTCCAAATACTTATTAAAATGTGTATTCCCGTAACTGTACAGAACAGCTATAGCTGTTCATACATTTGTTCGTGTTTTCTTACTACAGTGTCAAGTAACTAGTTCAGAAGCATTTTGTGGAAACACCTGAAAAATGCTGTTGCCCTTTTTTGTTTTTTTTTTAATTACTAAAAGATGGATTTTTGAGAGGGAAAAGTCTGGGATGGGGAATGAGAGAGTCCAGAAAACAAAAAAGACAACCACAAAAATCCAAACCCAAAAGAATACAGTAGACAAGAGCTTGTAGGACCATGTCTTGAAGACAAAATCATTGGAGAAATTTAATGTTTTCTCATAAGCTGATTAAGACTAGGTTGTTCTGGCTGAGTTCTTCTAGGTTGTCTTCTCTGTCTTCTGCTTTTTAAATGAAAATGATGACTCCAGATGGTAATTTGTCATTTCTAATGCCTTCAGTGAAGATAGCACATTATCTTGCCAAGTGACAGACAACTTGTTAGCCCTCTTTTGCAAGTGACTCATTTTCCTCTGCTTTAAATCAGTGAGTGGACATCTTGTGTGGAGAAAGTCCTGTGGGGGCAGGGGGTTAATCCCATGCTCTCCTGTGCAAGCTCTGTTGCAGCCTTTTCAAACTGCCAAGCTGTCAGTCAGTCAGTCATACTTAGCATACGCAGGGAGAACTTTTAGAGGCTCTGAAATTATTGTCCTGCATTTCTCCTTACAGCTCTGTTCCTGTGATAATGTAACTGTGCATGAGTCAACTCAGTTATGACAGATGCCAGGACTGTTGGGCCCAAGTCAGATTCTCACCTGTTTATTCCATCCAAAGCGTTTCAGGGGAAATGTTGATATCAGTAAAAATCTTCCAGAAAGGCAGCAAATTGCTGCAATTCAGCCTTGCCAATCAAGCATCCCATGTCAGTAGCCTGTGCTGCTTATGGCCATCCTGTCCATTCATCTCCATAACAACCTTCTTTATGACCCTAGAGGGGAATAAAACCCTGAATACTCTGGCCCTGAATCTATAAGGTCCATACGGATTTTGTACGCCTGATGTCCTTGGACTGCTTGGATGGAGGCTACCAGAGACAGTTGCTTCAAGTGTCTGAAGTTCACAAAGCTTCCAGTGTTCCCACTCCCTCCTAGCACTGGATAGACAGCAGTCATTCTATATTATGGAGAAATCTGTCACTTCTGGTTGGGGGTCAACTTGAACCAAATCACAGAATCACAGAATAGTTGGGGTTGGAAGGGACCTCTGGAGATCACCTAGTCCACCCCCCTGCTCAGGCAGAGATACCTAGAGCATGTGGCACAGGGCCCTCAGACCACCAGCCTCTTCCCCACCTTTAGGTTCCTCTCAAATTGGGATGCATCTGCAAGGTTTGAAATCTCTGAGTCACTATAAAAGAGAATGTCCATTCTTTATCCAGCTGTAAACTTCATATTGACCAGAACCCATTTTGACCATCCCCAACATGAGGTGCTTTCTGTGAAGACACCACATGGGCCAGCAGCTGCCTGGAAGGGGCTCCCTGGCTGGCATGACAGGGACCTTGTCAAGAAGGGCTTGCACCACTGCTACCAAGTGAGACAAGCAGGCCAGGGCCAAGGCCAGGCTGACAAATGAGCTTGTGGGTCAGTGTGAAGGCTGAGGCTAGACCATGAAGTCAGCTCACAGGTCAGGGCGGTGGCCTGAATCAGGAGGCCCATGACTAGGCACAGACACCTGCACAGCAGCAGGGCTGGAGCTTGGGGCAGGTCCCTCACAGAGGAACCTCAGCTGAAAACAGCTCCTGTGGTCAGGGGTTGCCCACCTCTAAGCAGGTCCAGCACTGTCTGTTCAGCCTGTCCCCCCACCATTAAAGCGAAGGAGCCACCTTGGCTGCGCTGCCTCTGCTTGGCCCCAGGCCTTGCAGCCAAACCTTCAAGAGGGGCAAGCTCCAAGGGCCATTGCAGGCTCTTTGGAAGTACAGCAGCACAAGGGTGGGTATTATACTCTGTGATATTAAGACAAGCCTAATTTTCATGGACAGCCATGTCTCTCTTTCCATATTATAATAATCAAGGGCTTCGACTACGTACCTTTTGGTAAACATTACTAAGCCTTAGAAATTTTAAACAAATGGAGGCCCTCAAGCATCCTGCCATAGAGCGGGCCCCCTGTTTCTTTGATTATCTGTTTTCTGTATTTGTACAATGTGATCTTTTTGTTCCCAAGTGTGCATGGCACGAGCCATGCAGAGTGTTCCACATAAGGGCTCCCTGGGCCTGGGTACAATTAGCATTCTCGTCGGCAGTGCCTCCAGAATAAATTAGCTGGCAGCTTCAGACCCAAAAGTGAACCTGACCTTTGATCATGAAACAAAGACTGTTATGAGGCCTGAATGGGACTCGAGCCCATCCGTTACCCTTGTGTGGCCTTCTTGAATATCACCACACCAGATTAGAGGACCAGTTTTTGGGAAAGTAGCTGTGATAAAACAGTGAGGGAGGAGTGTCTTTATTTGAGGTATTTTACAAATACACTTTTTTTCCTGAAACTGAGAAAAGCACAGACTGAAAAAGTAGTTGTAGATATCATCACAAACGAGAGCGGACTAAGATTTATTTTTGCAATATCCTTCTGTTAGATTTTTCCGCTTGATTTCTTTTTAATCATTAGCAGGAAACAAGCAATACATAAGTATATATAACACATTTTCATCTTAATAGTCCTAGAAATGGGACATTCTTAACTTTTTTTTTTCTTAAAATATTTGGGTTTTTTCTTCTTTGATAGAATTATCGAGATCTTATCTTTATACCTTTTCAAAAAATACAAAGATAAGAGTTATGTTCTAAATTAATAAAACAGTGACCTGCAGCTCATGCAGGCATATTCCTTTATTTCTCTGTAAAATTGGCAGTTCCCTCCATCTTGTCAGCTCTTGATTCCATCCCTTCTGCCATTTTAATTCCTCCTTATATTGTCCTGCCAAATGAATTGTAGCTCCTTCCATTAATCCTTTTTCTCTGCAGCTCTCTCTGATGTTTCTGAAGCCTGTTAGAGAAAATAAAGAAAAAATATTGAACACGGAGCATTCATGCTACTAATTCAGCTCTCCCTCCTTTTGTACTGTTACATGTATCAGAAACATACATGATTTCTCTTTCCTCTTTGATTTATTTATCAGTTCCCCAGTGTTGCTGGTTCTCTGCTTTGAACTTGGTTTCTTCAATTGTTTCTCTGATTGTCTAGCTCCTTCCAGGCTTCTTCAGGCAAAATGTAAACCAAAAAGGACTGAAAAGTATTCTAGGATGCCCTTCATGGTATCCTCTTACTTAATTCTCATTGTTCACTGTCCTCTTCCTTCGCCCCCGCTGCTGAAATCTGTTTATTTGTTCTCCGCTTTTTACTCATCTTCTATCTTATTAGCTTGTACTTCTTCCCCCTTCAGCTTTCTCCTGCGCTTTGCACCACTGAAGCCGTGTGTAAGCCCCTCTCATACTCGCAGTCGTAAAACTGCATCCATCCAGAGCTGCGAGTTGGGTAACGCCACCCGCACCCTTGTTTCAGCTTTGATGTGAGGTTGCCTTCTGGTGAGTGCCTGCCTCAGTTCTTGTCAGTCCTTAGATTCTCCAGCCCTTGATTTTTGGGACCAGAGCAGAATCAGTGGGTAGGCACAGTGGGTAGGCATGGTATGAAGTGGAGAGGTGATATTCTTGCTGTCTTTTAGCTGGTGATTGACCTGAACTTTCCTTTATATCGTCTTTAACTTGGTTAAAGACAGAACTCATCCTCTGTCGCAGTGGCTATAACAGCCATCTTATCATCCTCCGTTATATATAAAGCCTTCCTTTTTGATGCTAGAATCACTCTCTTGTAATTATCCAAACACAAACCAGCAAAATTGTCCTTATGTTATGGTCAACCTTCTGTTACCTGTTGCATTAAGTAGTTTAACAGGGAGAACATTTGCTCTCAGATGTCCTAGAAAAAGGCACCCTTTCTGTATCCTGTTGAAGGGAAGTCAGTGCACAAGTGGGAAATGTTACACTTTGTGAAGGAAAGCTAACAAATAGCAATGGGTTCAGCAGCCTGTGATTTCTCTGCCAAAAAGAGAAGTCTCTATCTTTTCCCTGCACAAACCAAAATGAATTAACACCTGTGATAAGGTAACTAACTTTTGTTGAATTGGTAGCAGTGTAGTTCACGGTGTGAAAATCAAAGAGAGATCCCTTGCTTGGATGATGTTCAGGATCTCTGTCTTCTGCTGTAGCACGTAGTGAGCTTTTACTTGCCTTCTGCTGTGGAGGATGTCTTACTGGGAGAACTGCTTCTGGGCTTAGCCTGTAGTCCTTATCATTTTCATACTACTTCCATACTACCAAAAAGCTAATTTAAACATCAGATTTTCTTTTTTGAAAATTAGGTGTTGCATGGGACATAAAACATTTGTTAAGAAGTAACAAAACTTCTAAAAAAAAACCAAAACAAATAAAAACCTCAGTGGTAGCTGCCTGGATGCCTGCCAGCCTTGGGATGCCTATATACCTAGTAAATAATTGATAATATTGCAGTAATGTGACCTGTGTGCATATTTTCTTATAGGAAGACTATATGCATCAAGCTGCTTAACGTCTTCTTCATTTTATTTTAAAGAGTTTTAATTAAAAAGCTCTTGTAATTAGATTCCCCTTTCTACTTTGAGCCTTTTTTTTCCTTTCCCTTTGACAAGAGAGAGACATCTCATTTTGAAATTCTCCCTGGTGCCTCTAGTACAGCTGAAGAGCACAGCATTAACCATCTGTCTGCATATCTTAGTCTTTGGGAATAATTCAGTAATTATCTTCAAGTGTAGCTGATGATGTTACACATTTGATGAAACGCTTTAAGAATGAAAGCACTTTAGGGAAATGGAGCTTTCAGTGTGCATTATGGAATTGCAGGCAGCTTTTTTTGTATTTTTTATTACCTCTGAAATAATTATCTTTTGCTCTTTTTATTGCAGTATCTACTAGAAATGAAAAGCTTAATTCTCCCCCCTGAACATATTCTGAAGAGAGGGGACAGTGAAGCAATAGCATATGCTTTCTTTCACCTTCAACACTGGAAAAGAGTAGAGGGGGCATTGAATCTCTTACACTGTACATGGGAAGGCAGTAAGTAATTCTCTTTCTTGCAAATGAGCTAATCATATATTTCCACTGAATGTCATAAGAAAAATAGTAGGTTTTGGTGAATTTTTAAGTCAGCTATACCCTCATTAGTACTGAAATATTTGAAATGCAAGCCGAAAATATAGGCTTCATATAATGGGAAAAAAGTTACGAAGTTCCAAGTTCTGTTTTCTAGCATGACACTGAACAACATTTCCCATCTTTGTGTTCTGTTTCTCACTCATGAATGAGAGGATAATAGTTTACCTCCCTCATGGCAGAATTGCAGAGTTTTGCTTGTCATTATTTGAATGCTTTCTTACTGGAAACTATAAAAGTGCCTAGAAAGCAGATAAATATTAACATGTAGTTAAAGTCATACACCAAAAATGTTTTCTATGATATTTTTATTCATAAACTGGAGTAAGTAAGTCCAACAGACAATTGCTAGGATTGGAATATGTGGTGTGTGAGAAGAGGCTGAGGGAGTTGACCTTGTTCAACCATTCTTCTCTTCTGGAAGGACTTTTAGGAGGGAGAGAGAGGCGATACAGTTGTTGTCTTCAGTCACCTGATAGGGAGGTTACATAGAAGACAGTCAGACTCTCCTCAGAAGTGCACAGTGGAAGGAAAAGAGGCAACAGACACAAGTTCAAAAGAGAAATTCCTTCTAGGCATAAGAAAAAGCAGTTTTCACAATGAGTGGCACTGGAACAGATTGGCAGGAGTTTGTGGGCCCTCCATCCCTGGCCCTAAGTGACCTGATCTAACTTTGTTCCTAAATTGTTCAAGTTCCTGAAAATTAAGGAATAGCATTTAGAACCAGCCATTGTGGCCTGCACATCTTTTTATTTCTGTAATCATTATCCAGTTCCCTTTTTTTCAGCTCTACTTTCTTCTGCTCTCTTTCACCTTTCTCATTTGTTCATTTTTTCTACCACTTTTTTAAAGTATTTTATGCTAGATTTTATAGTGTATTTTATGTTTTTTATACATTTGCTGTTGCCATTTAGGCTTATTAAGAAAGATAAAGTTGGTGACCACAGTATTTCCTACAGAAATGCACTTATTTGTGAAAGTCCCTTGGCTTACTGTGCCAATCACTGTGTTAAAAGGCTGAACTTGCCTAATTGGCAGCATAAGCATCTAGAAGAAGCAATGGCTGTTTTTCCTAGGTGTACAGAATGTCCTGCTCAGCAGCCCATGCCATTGCCATGGAGGATTTGGTCTGCCCCATTGTTTTGTTCCATCCTACCCGCATGCTCTTTTCCTCTAAGTGTTCCCAGGCTGTTATTTGCTTTGTCACAGCTTCTTACGAGTGGCTTATTTCAGTGCTTTGCCTTTCTGTAGTATTTCTTTTCTTCCAGATGCTTGTAAAAGTCCTTTAGCATAAGGCCTTGTTATCCCATCATTATGGAGCAGTAATTTGCAAGGAATCCTAAATATATCTTTTGTTTTGTCAGGCTGGGAAATTCTCAAAAGAGTAGTTTTTGGCAGAGTCGAGCTGCCCTGTACTCTCACTATAAAACTGAATATCTAGTCCTCTGTGCCTGAAGACAGCATATGGCATCCCTATCTAACTACATTTATACAATCGTAGAATCGGTATGGTTGGAAAAGACCTTCAAGGTCATCAAGTCCAAACCCTCAGCACCCTGCCTGCTAGACCATGTCCCTAAGTGCCTCATCTCTACGTTTCTTGAGTGCTGCTAGGGAGGGTGACTCCATCATTTCCCTGGGCAGCTTGTGCCAGTGCTTCACCACTCTTCCTATGTAGAAATTTTTCATATCTAACCTGAACATCCTATGATGCAACTTGAGGCCATTTTCTCTTGCCCTATCAGTAGTTATTTTATTAACTGATTCCTGTCTGTGTTATGTTCACATCCATTTGCATGTGTCCTTTGTTAGTTGATATTTGTATATAGACCTGTGAAGGTGTAAGGGACGATTGTTGCACTGCCCCTAAATAAAAATTCATAGTTTGTTTTGCACAGTAATTTCAGAGAGAGATGAGCAGTGTACCAGGCCCCAAGCATTTTGTTCAGATTTTCTTCACATATGAAGGCAACTGTGTATTCGAATAGGCTCACCAGGATTTAGCTCAGTAATCATAACTTCAGCCCGTATCTTAGTGTAATATTCTTTATGGATGTGTTAAACTACTGATATTGCTGTTATGTCCTTTACCTGCAAAAAGTTTCCTTAACATTTCTGTCCAACTCTGTCCAAGTTAAACTCAGTTGAAAAATGACAGAGGAAGTAAATTTAAGTAAATTTAACTAGATTCCAGTTCTTACCAGCAGTCTACAATATGTGGTCATTTGCTCTCATTTTCTTTCTAGGTATTTTTGTACTTGTAATTTAGTATACTGTTAGTGTTCTTGAAATATCCTTTAGCAGTTTGTATATGGGAAGTTAATACGTGCATATGTATACAATTCTAGCCTTGTGGGAATTGGGCAGAATTAAGTACTGTATTTCAGTAAGAAGTCACTTGGGGGTACATTGTGAATGCTTCTGAGGAGGGTAAGGTCACTCGTAATTAAGGCAATCTCTAAAAGAATTTATGCAGAAATATCCTTGTGGTATTTTTTTACTCTGAAACATAGTTTTCCCAAAATTGTATTCAACAATTGAGAAAAGTGAGGTTATAAAAATAGTGATCATCATCAAACTGGAATGTTGGTTGTTTCCTGCGCTCTCTTGTTTCTATCAGTCAAGGCCCAGTTCATGGCACAAGTCAGGAGTCAAATGACGCAACGCGAAATGTTGCTCTGTAAGACTGGATCCAGTTGCTTTGTAGGGAAAATCTGCAGTTTCAAGCACAACCAAGTTTGAAAGAGTCTACTGTGCTTGATCATCACTGCCTTAATTTCTAAAATTTTATCATATGTGTCCCATCATTTGCATAAAGATGGAAATGTTTTGATACTTCTCGCCAGCACAAGGTTGAGTGGTGAGCTCTGCTACCTGCCCTGTTTTCTGTGACACAAGATCATCTAATGCTGTAAGGGTGAGGCAATAGAGCACTTACACAAACACAAAGTGATGTACATCAACCGAGCCTGTTCTTCTGCAGCTGATAGCTCTGCTACGTGAAATCCATAATCAGTTGTGTGTCTAAGATGATTATGTTTAAATTCAACACAATCTATTCAACCACTTTTTTACTTGTTTTATAAAAGCAACACCCTAATTGTCCCTTTCAGGGCTTTTATAGAATATTTATACTACTGTGATTTAAGGTGAGACAGAAGAGGTTGACTATCTGTGTAAATACTAATATTAAGCCAAGCCTGAAGGAGAAACTTGTGTTAGTGATTTTGAAGTAATGAGCATTGAACATCCCTCCACACACATTTTTTGTTACAAACACTTGGTTTGTTGCAGATTGTACAAGGCTGATGTTGTACTTGGCTTTGTGGGGCACTGTGAAGAAGAGGGATTTAATGCTGCAAAAGTTTTAAAGCCCAGGAAGTGGAGAATCCTTGAGGGCTGGCAGATAGTGTCACTGCCAATGATATGACTGTGACTTAGGGAATGAACATGGGACTGAAAGCCCTGACGCCTTTTTGCTGAGTACTGACCTGTAGTAATTGCCAATCTCTTAATAAGCATAGGCATTTCATTAGTCCTAATGGCAGCCCTAAGAAATACTGCTATACCTTTATCAGGGAGCATGTAACTGAGGTTTGTGGAGATAGAACAACTCCCTGAAATTTCTCTAGTTAGGTTCAGAGCAAGATTTCCATTTTCTTGACTCCCTGAGCAGTGCCTGATCTAAGGGTTTAGGATCATCCTGGGCGATCACTTCAAATCTTGTTTTCACTCGGTCTTCCAAGCAGCTGATAAATGTCATGCTAAAGTATCAAGTAAGAAGGAAGAGAAGCCACTTGTGTTCTCTGATCTTCTGAGCCCTGGAGAAAGATTGCAGGCCAGAAAATGAGCAGAAGTGTTGCTGTGACCTATCATCTTCTGGTAGAGAAACCTATTTTTTAAGGATGCCTATAAACATATACTTACAGCAGTAACCCTCTTGCTTAGTGTGCAGTTTGTATTTTACTTCAATAGACTCCTTTATAGTCAGTAGAGAGCAATAGGAACCAATTCCTCTGATCTGCTTTAGAAAACTAGTTTGGATGGAGACATCTGCACAGTGCTTGTGAAACAGTTTTGTGAAATCAGTTGCTCTGTGCACTTAACTAAAACTTTTGAATGGACTCTGAGGTGAGAAAATAGCACTAAAAGGAAACACCTGGTGTGTCAGAAAACCCATGGAAAACACAGTCTATTTCCTCAACTTTATGATTACAGCAGTATAAGACGTTCACTGCATTAGACTGACTCGAGTCTGCAGAAGAGAGGAGGAGGAGCAGGATTTCTGTCTGTACACTTTAGAGACTGCAGCCTACAGACATTTGCATTCCCTTCAGCAAGTGATCGGGTCCCAGCAGGAAGGCATTGCTAACCTCTGTGGTCCTTATGGGTCAAGCTCCTGCGTTCCTATACCTGAGAATAAAGAAGCAGATGGATGGTGTTAGGCCTAGCAGACAGAACCATCGTGCTGTCTCATGACAGTGCTACCAGTAAAAACTTACGCAGAATATAATTAATCAAATATTCATAAAGCATCTTGCAAATAGGAAGCATGGTATGTTGTGCTGTCTATATACGAGAGACATGCTTATAAACCATATGTTAAGACAACCTTGAGAAAATAACATTCTTCAAATACATTTCTCATTGATATTGTTCTTGAGGTTCAGCTTCCAGTTCATTGTTTCCTGATAGAGAACTTGTTATGGCGTTAAAGAAGATTAGAATGCTTCCTGAATATGCTGGATATTTTCCTCTGTATGTTGGACTGAGGTTTCTAGGTTCTTTTGCAGAAGGTCTTGGATGGTTTCAATAATATAATACATTTCCTTGTATAAAAATCATTATGGGAAACTAACATTGGTAGTTTTTCTTCACATAAGCACTTAGAACTATCAGTCTTTCATTTCTCAAGATCCAAGGCATAGAATGTTTTATTATTTCTATCTCAGTTTAAGAAATTACTGCTGCCTGTGAAAAAATTGATAACATTTAACTCAACAGACTCCAAGAGAGGTTCTTCCCTTATGCAGAGGTCATAGTGATTTATATACACTTTGAAAAGACAGTTTACTTTAGAATGGTACACCTGTAGTGCAGATAGCTGCATTCCACATATTCAGCTTAAATACGTAATGCTTTTGCTTTGAAGTAATAATGAATTATAAGAATAAATACCCCGTTTTAGCTGAACACTGCCATATTTTCGTTCTACTTGTAAGATTTCTGCTTTCTTTATTGCTTTAAAAACAGAAATTGAAAATAAACTCATGTAATGGCACAGGACTGTGCTCTGTGTTAGCAGTGTGTATAATTGAGAATTGTGTTAGAATAATGTTTTTTAAAACAGTTCCTCAATTGCCTTGTGAGCAGAAGATAATAAAGTATTGTCATGTGGGGGTGGTCTGTACCCAATATTTAAAATATACAGTGTTTCTAGGACATCTGTTAAGGAAAATATTGCTTCAGTGACTGATGTTCATAGAAATAGTGAGAATAACATGTTGATGACATTTTAACAGGGGAAATAATATATAGGATAATGGAAAAGGATGCATTGATTGCAAAACTATAATTCAGTCAGGTATTCTGATGTTTCCATAAACCATAGACGCATAACTCAGATGGCCTATGACATCATCAGAGTCCAGATGCAGTAATCCATTTCCCTCCCTCTCTGTTATTATTTTCAATTTAAATATTACATATATTTGAAAAAAAAAAATGCATAAGATTAACTGTTGCTTAATCCATGACCTGAAGATTTATATCAGAAACCTGACTTGATCTCAGGCATTTTCAAAGAATGCATTACAGGAACCTGGTTTTAATAACTCGTTATTAATCTTTGATTGCCAAATATAAAGTGAAAACATAACTATGTTGGAGAACTGGTTCTTTGTGCTGACAGTGTTATCTAGGGTGCTGGAGTGAGAAGGATAATTCACTGTGGCTTAGTATTTTTCTCCATGTCAAATTTCTGTAATGCTCAATGTAGTTTACAAGCATTGGCCCAAATATACAAGCTGGGCTGGTCATATTTTTAGGCTACACCTGTAACATCAAATATAGCTTTTCTTTTTATGAAAATTAAAAATTCTTCAGCCTAAAAGTCTAAGCCAAAATGTGCAAACTTGACGATGTGATGTAAGTGCACTGAGCTCTGGCATTTCTGTACGTGCCTGTAAAGTGCTCTCACTTGACGCTCATGAACCTACTCCCAAGAATAAATGTAAATATAAATACTTTCTAGATTAAAGTGTAGATTTGGATTTTGGTGTTTAATTGAGTATCTTGTATCCTAATCATTTACAACTAAATATTCTGATATTAGTGCATAGCTGATATGAGTTTCTCAAAATTGTAAATATGGTTAAGTGTTTCCAGTAGCTGCCACCCTCACAGTAACTTATATTCTGTGTTGTTTTTCTTTTCAGCTTTCAGAATGATTCCCTATCCGCTGGAAAAAGGACATCTTTTCTACCCTTACCCTATTTGTACAGAAACTGCAGATAGAGAGCTACTACCATGTACGTTCAATACTTTTCTTTCTTAAGATTGACATAAAATAATTGTTTACTGTAGGTTTGCAATGCTGGTCTCCACTGATGCCTGTTAAATTGGGTACACTGGATTAGAGCATAATCACTTGACAGTGAGTCTCTGGAGCTCACTTACTTGTTTAAAGGCCATTCTAACCATAGTTCATAATGATTAGCTGTCTTTATTGCTGTCAACAGCGTGGGGAGAGAGAGAGATTACTGAGGGAGTATAAATCTGTTAGATTTTGCTGCTTCACTTCTGCCAAGACAGTGGAAGCTTGTCTGATCCTTTATCTAGGATAACATCCCATCAAAGCAAAAGCACCGTTGCCCAGCCTTGTCATTCTTACTTAGACAAACCAGCTATTTAAATTCCACAGCAAGATCAAGCCTGCATGAAGCCACTGGATCCTTAGCACAGCTGTTGTGCCAAGTTACTCTGACATTTTCTGAGAAACAGTCCTAAGCAGCAAGAGAGGCTTTTCTTCATGTAGCGATGTGTGTGCTGTTATGGAGAGATTGATGTGAAACTACCTTAGTCATTTATCATACCTGTTTGTAGTTTGTCTTAGCAAAGTGCCAACAGTGTCCCCAGCGTTCACAAGCCCCAGACACAGAGGCAGATCCAGCACTCAGGCGGCTCACGGTGGAAGCAGATGAGCCTGATTGCAGCAGAAGAGTGCAGAGGAAGAGCCAAAGCAGCCAGTCCTGCAAACACCCACACTTCCCTCCCATGAGGTTGCTCACTGAAGTCAGTGGGAATTTGTGTGAGCACGTGTGGAGTGCACACATATGTAGAGAGGTTTGCAGGGTCAGGTTAGAGAAAAAAGATAAACACAGGGCAATCAAGCAGGTTCACCGCTAACCCTCTCCATTCTGAAAAGGCAGTGAAGAGAAACCTGTAGCTGGAATCTGGGAAAAAAGTCAAACTCAGGCTGCTTCTGCTGTGAATGCAGGGTTTGCTTGTATTTGCAGCCCTCATAGTCTCTCATTCGTGACTTTGTGAAGCTGGTCTAAAAAATGTGTTGCTGCTTTTAATAAGCCTATGTAGGTAAACATTAGGTGAGAATAATACAGGAAAAATCCACGCATTGTGAGACTCCCTTTCACAGTGCATTTTCCCTGATATTACATGGAAATCCTTGGCAACTCACAGCATCCTCCCACCCCATTATAATCACTCTAATTATAACAACACCTCTTAGAGTGCTCTGCCTGCTTTACTCGGAGGGATACTGAGCTGGGGAGGGCGGAGTGTCAGGAGATTTAGGCATGACAAAGTCATGCAGAACAGTTCAGCTCTCTCCTTTCTAGATGCAAAACTAATTGTTCTTGTCAAATGTTCGAAGCAAGGGACTCTTTAACAGCATATGTAGATAGTCATGACTTGCTCTGGCTGTTATGGGAAATGCCTTTCACTGCAGAATCTCTTGGGTTTGAGGAAGGAAGGGTTTAACATACTGTGACAGAAAGAGGTCGCATGCCGGGTTTTGCATACCTGTCCACACCCTCTAGTAGCACGGGCTCTAACGGAGAGTCAGCTGCAGTGAGGTCAGAGTGCTGCACTCTCCTAGGCCACCCTAATTAAAAATATCAATCACAAACCTTTTGCTGGGGCCGGCTAAGAAACCAGAACAATGGGTTTGAGCATTTGTCAAATGCAAGTGCATTTGCAATGCCAGAAATACTAGCAAGTGCAATGCCAGAAACATTAGCGTTTCCCAAGCTCTAAATTTATATTTATGTCAAGCAGAAGTTGCAAATTGTTTGTTTTTCTTTTTAGCATTCTTTAAACTGAACTAATTCACAGAACCAAAATTATTTTTTGTTCTTAATATTTTGTTTTAAACAGTTATAAATTTTTACTGTTTATTTTGGAAACCACTGTTCTCAGGATGAATGCAATCATGAATATTGTCCTGCCAGGTATTCTGACCCTGCTGGATTACCCTGGGCTTATGTTATCTGTGAGTGTGATCAGATGAGATGTGCTCACTGGAGCAGAGAAAGCAGGCAGAATGGAAGAATAGTATTTGTATATATAGATCGCACAGATTTGAATATATGGGAAGCTTAAATTTAGCATTAAGACTGGTCTTGAATCATAAAAAATGTTTCAGAGTCTGCATTTATCTTGACTGTAGCTTCAGACCATGTACTAAATAAAGGGAACAAATGGTAAGGGTTGCCCACAACTTTTACCAACACAGAAAAATTTTCATCTTGACTCTGAGTCACCATAAAACTGCAGGGGATATTTTCTTCCAGTGAAATCTTCATCATCTTTTTTTGACCCTTTTAGCTGCCTTGATTTTGTTTCCTCCAGACCACCAGAGTGACTGATCTTTCCATGTTCTTCTTGGTTTATACAAACCGCTTGAAAAATTGTTTATTAATTTCTTTTTTATTATTATTATTATTAATTTGTTTCAATTTCTGCTTTTAAAACTTTAATGATTAAAGATTGTTATAAATTTGCAGGAAGTTCTGAAATTGTGGAATCTAAAGCACAGGTTTATGCGCCATGGTTTTTGAGTGAATTTTCTCAGTTCTGCAGAATTTATTCCTAGAATTTCCTGGCACAAATAGTATGTGTTTAAACCAGTCTGCAGCCCTGTTTCTGCTGAAAGGCTGCTCTCCCTGCTGCTTCCCCACCTCGCCTCTGCCACCTCTGTGGTGGCAGCATTAGCAAACTTGCAGACATGTAGCTGCTCACTAACCCATGTAAAGACTGGGCATTTTATTTGTAGGTTAATTTTCGGGGGTTGGTTGTTGCAAGCTGCAGTATAGGTAGGGCTGACACAGTGTAGGGAGGTGGGTAGCATGTAGGTTGGACCAGAGGATGACAGAAGTGAGAAGTTCAGATCAGAATAAGCTGGCAGTGAGGTACCTGACACTGCAATAACATTAACCTTAGGTAATTCAGATCTCCTAAGTGTTTCTGTGTTTCTTCAAAAACATTTTCAACCGTTTCAATGTTCTTTTTTTAAATGCAATGCACTCCCCTCCCCCTCTTTTTTCCACAGCATTTCATGAAGTTTCAGTTTACCCCAAGAAGGAACTTCCCTTCTTCATCCTCTTCACTGCTGGGCTATGCTCTTTCACAGCCATGCTAGCCCTCCTGACACATCAGTTCCCAGAGCTTATGGGGGTCTTCGCAAAGGCTGTGAGTATTCCCAGCTGCTGCTCTTTGGTAAATAAAGACATAAATGTAGCCGAGTTGAGCTAAATATTGCTTGGTATTAAACTTTTCATATACTTTTTCAGAAGTATAAAACAAAAACATGAAACAGCAAAACAGCAACAGTAGAACAGCAATGACTATGCCATGTTGGGTGCAAGAGAAACTCTTGGCATGAGCAGAAACAGTGTACAGTGTTAATGAGGGCAAATCTGTGTGTCCTTTCCCCAAAATACTGCGAAAGATATTGCCTCAGTATTTCCCTCATTACGTTTATTAGCTGCTTCTAGGGAGGTCTCTGCTAATTCTACTTTTCCAATCCAACAAGGATGATTAAGTAGTGGAGGATGGAGGAAGAAGGACCGTCAGTTGTGCTAGAGCTTGCTTTCCTTTTTGCAGAACCAAGAACATCACTGTTTCTGTGTTCTGGGATATGAAAATATCGCTAAGAAATGTCCTAAGATGATCAAGAAATGGTCTCCTCATTCATGAAATGATAAATATCCTCTATAGCAATTTTTTTTCCTCAAATATATTTGTATCTGAGAGAGGTATTTTGTTTTTAAAAAAGCCTTCCAGCTTTAATTTCAATTTCTGTAGCACTTTTCTTTGGAGTTGTGGAGAAGAGGTGGAAGAGGCAAGGCTGAAAGGCTATGGCAAAATCCAGAACGTAGAGATTTTCTCAAACTCCTTTACAATTAGCTAAGATCTCCCTTTGAAGGAAACCAAGTCTTCTAACAAACACTCAGCCTGCTCAGAGTTAGAAGTCTGATAGAGCACTAGTTCTTATGTCAACAGCTTTGTCTCATCATCTCTAGAAAACAGAAAATAAGATCAGCCATAGCAAAAGATACCATTTCTATCATAGCAAAGTGTTAAAACCTGTCTGATGTTTTTTCTTTAAGTCTTTGAAGTGCATGACCCTTTGTAGGGGGCTCTTCTAGTGCAACCTGCAGCTCCCTCATGCTGGCACAGTTGATGACCCTCTGTCCCACCCTGTACCTGGCTTGCTGCAGACCAAAGGCTAGATCTGAACCTGACAACACAACAAGATTTTGTTCTTAGAGCTCCTTCTACAGGCAGTGAATTAGTGTCAGAGAAAACTGGCAGCTTGCAGGGTCTCCCAGAGGAGGGATTAACAAATATCAGCCCTTGAAGTCTGTGGTTCCTGCAGGCCTCCCATTACCGGCCACTTTCGGAGTCGCAGCACAAGGTGAGCCTGGGCCTCAGCTCCATGGGTGGCCTCGGACCACAGACATGCTCGATCTTGCCAGCAAAAGACTCTTCAAGGCAGAAAAAGCCCTTGAATGCTGAGGACCCCTCTGTGTGTGAGGTTGCTAGCAGCAGGTTTTGCCACTGTGACAGTCCCCCAGGGCTGTCTGTGTTACATGAGATTAAAGGTATTTGAAATTACTTTACTTTTCTGGGAGGTTCTGTGCAGATTCCCTGGAATTTGCCAAACTTCATTAGAGCAGCGGTCTTTCAGACCCAGAACCTATTCTGAGCACTGCCAGTTCAGTGGAAAGCGCAAATATTCCCAACCGCATCTAGCCAATTATATATGCAATTCCAAGTAAAGACGACTCTCTCTCACAAAAATTGGAATAATCTAGTTCTTCTATTTGATCAATTTGTCAGGCTGAGTATAAGTAACTCCAAAATGACAACAGATATCAGCGTTTTCCTTTGGTTAAGGGAGAGCTTCCCCTGGCTGGGACTTAGACATTTTGCTGGGCTTTCTACAAAAGGCTTTTGGAGATCACTCAGGGCATAAACACAAGGACCAATTTCTGATTGCAGTGATTTAGATAGAGTTGCCAGCACAGAATTTGTTAGAATTTGTTTTATTTTGTCATGCAAAAATGTAACAATATCTTATACATTGTTAAAATTTATAAAAAAATACAGATGCTTTTGTAACATGATAGCAGTAAAAATATATGTTAAAAAAGGAGACACATTAACAAAAGAGTAAGTATTTAATGCATCAAATCAACAGTTAAGTGTGTCTGAAAGTGCAGTTCTGAGTTAAATCACATCAAAAGTTACTGAGTGAAACTTAACACAGATTTTTCTCTAATTTATTTCATATCTTCCTATGCCTGAAATCACTGACATGCTCTATTTCAATATTTCCTGTATAATGGATGAGTCTTAGTTCAACATGCAGGTTTGTGCAGGGAGATCTTTCATCTGCTTGGATGTCTGCAGAGCTTGAGGTAAACAACATACGGAGCAGATCAGCAGATCAGAGGGACTGAACCATAAATAGTCAGTTCCTCCATGCAGATACACTAGCCATGCAGTGGAGAAGTTTAAAAAGATAGATTTTCAGTATCTGGTGTAGTGAGAGGAATATTCAGAGGTGCTCCCAAAAATCCACTCTCTTCCAGCTTTGAAATAATCAAGCTGGTAGCTTTCTTTTAAAATACAGAAGACTTTTTGCAGCTCTGCCATCAGCAACTCTGCCACTCTGCTTTCTTCTCTACTGCTGGTGCTGTTTATTTTGCTCCACTTAAGAAACTGTCCATGTCAAATGGAAAGGCCAAAAGCCTAACAAAAGCTGCCAGTGATGAACCCTCCTGGATGCCACCCTGTGCCACGTGCTCTAGGTTTCCTATTTGAGCAGGGAGGTTGGACTAGATGATCCCTAGAGGGCCCTTCCAACCTCAACCATTCTGGAATTCTGGGATGTTTGGAGATGTGAGCACCAAGCACCATGTGCGGTGCCATCTCAGTAGTGTTGCAGCTGCTATCAGGCCCTGCACTAGATGTGCTAGAAGGCAGTGGGCTGAGAGGAGCCTTCCATGCTCCACAGCACTGGGGGACAGGCCTGGCTTCCCTGTCGCTTTGGGAAGAGCCCTCGCAGTTTCTGGGGTTCTGGATGGCTCTGTGCAGCAGCGACTCTCGGCCCTGCGACTGAGTGCGTCGCTGCAGAGCAGTAGGTAGCAGTTAGAAGGCAATGTGGGTGCTGCAGGCAGCACCAGGCACGTGTCCCTCAGGGAGACTTATACCAAAGGTGGCATCGTGAGACAGTTCCATGTTGGTACAGGTTCTCCTGCACCTTCACTGGAGCCAGGCTTTGTACATGAGGTTAAATAGATTTTGTAGACCAAGTACTTCGGCACTTTGCTGGCAGTGTTGTTTTTCCTTCAGTAAAATGATCTGTGTTCACTTGATGCTGCAACACATATCAGTTATAACATTAGGATATTGAAACTTCTTGCAGGGCGACAAATTCTGGTTTGCATGGAAGGAGGAGGTTAAAATAAATTTGAGGTAGTGATGCTTCAGTGCCTATAGCAGAGCTGTCAGTGGTTACAGCAGCTCTGTAGATAACACAGATCATTTTAAATCTGAAGACACATACTTTGTGTCTGAGAGATGGCCTGACTGCACTTCAGGACACGGCTGCCTTTTAACTGGGTAGCTTCGGGGCTGAGCTTTCAGGAATGAGCCTGGATCAAGTATATGAGTCATGTGAAAGCTTCCATTACATTTATCTTTGCAAAAATGGTCCCTAGCTTGCGTGACTACAAAATCCAGAAATCTGTATATATGCGAGGCTCAGAATTTGGCAGAGAGGCATAACGCATTAATGAGTTAACTTTTAGCATGCCAGAGGACTTTATGGAGGAATGCAGCAAGTTTCTTGCCTTGCTGGACAGCTTTCTCTTGAGGCTTGCTGTCTCCTGCGTTTTGATCTGAATGTGTGTCTGATTTCTTTGCAGTTTCTCAGCACCCTCTTTGCTCCTTTAAATTTTGTGATGGAAAAGGTCGAAAGTATCCTGCCTTCTAGTCTGTGGCACCAGTTGACGAGGATCTGAGGGAGCACCCGCTGCCCGACTGCCATGACATCTTCTGTGCCAACGCACTGTTGACCACAAGAAAGCATGATAAAAAAAAAAGGGAAGCAGTTCTAAGACTTAAAAACTCTTCTTGGATTGTCTGTTCTCATATAAAAACTGTTTTGTTGTACAAAATACATTGATGTTAGGTTCTATTATATTTTGCCTTCAGAAAAAAAAAACTTAAAAATAAACTTTTGTGTATTGCAGCATTGCTGTCTTTTGGCTTCTTCTTCAAAGCTGTAATTGTATTTTGTGTTCTTAAACATCTGTCTGGTGTATCTGCCTCACCACAGTAGGGCTTGGCTTTCCATTCAGTTAACAAAGCAGCACGAATAACTTCACAATTTAAAGCAATAGCCTCGCTGCATTTCATTAAGGAGTTCAACTAGGGTGAAGTCCTCACCGCTACACACAGTCTAGACAAGGTTTCTGGACACTCAGATCTCTTAGAGCAGCTTTGGGCTCTCTAGATGGTTTGCATGGTACATTGGGCTTCTGATCCCATCCTCTGCAAAAATGTTTTATACTTATTTGAATTTTCAACTAGTTCACAAACTTTATAGCTTCACTTCCCTGTCTCGAGTAACTCCAGAAGCTTTTTGCTTTGGCCATTTGCAGAACACAGCATAGGTAATGGCAGAGAATTGATGACAAATTTATCTGTAAAGTGTGGTGATTCCATTCATGCTTTTATGTATTTCTTGCTCAGTTTTTACTGAATTATTAGTACCTCTCAAGTTCAAAAAGGCAGGTATTCTTTTCCCAGTGATAAATCATCAGCATGATAAAATGTTTGTTGCTCAAGACCAGAAGTTCATTAACAAAACAGGTTCGTTCATAGTTAACAGCATGGTGTTTCGTCAGCAGACTTACACCAGGAAATGTTATCCTTCTGCTCGAGAGACTTAGACACCATCTTCAGTTTTAACCTTGCTACTGTAAGGGAAACTCTAGACTTAACTTCCCATAAATGTTCCTACCGATGTATGAACCCAATGCCAAGATGGGAAATTTGATGTGGAAGTTGAAGCAAGTGCTCTTAACTGACAAAACTGAAACTACAGCCCTATAAATCCATCAGAGGTTTTTTTTTTCAACTCTTCCCTCAAGTGTTAAATTGATACAGCAGAAAGAAGATGCCACTTTGCCAGCTAAACTTAGAAATATGCAACATCAGAGGATATTCTGTTGTTTTAGAAGTGCTATCTAGCCTAAGAGGCTGGGATTACCAGGAGGCAAGTTTGTTTATCAATGCAGATATGACAGAGCTGGTGTAAAAAAGATAATGTTTCTTTACAGCAACCTGGATGAGTTGCATCATTTTTTTTTTTTCTGCTCTTGTGGTATGTCTGGACAGGAGAAAGGTTTTTGCCAAAATGAGTAGGGCACTGCACTAAAGCAACATCTGTGCTAGGAGAAAAATGCCATCTCCACAGCAAGAGGAATCAGCCATTAGGATGAGACCTGAGCAAGAGGCAGGAAAGCAGAGCGCCCCACGGCTAGATAGTAAAACTAGTGAGGTGACTAGTGAGGTTGCTGCTTGGATTTCCAGACAGGTTTATTAGCTCTGGCCATTATTCCTGCAAAGCAATTTTTTGAAATAAGTATGGCTTACATTTAATGCACGTTGTGGCATAAGATTACAGGTAGAGAAATGCTAGTGGACAGCATGTGGCAGTGGGAAATGGATCAATATTTATACTCCCAGCTTTGCATCTGAATTGCTGTAGCCCCCGGGAACAACCTTTAAAGCACTGTTCCTGTATGTCTCTAGCTGTAAGAGGAGGAGTAATTATACTCATCTGCCCAACAAGGAGGCTGTTAGAATTACTTAGGCCTTGGAAAGGGAGGACTGGGCATCCTCACCTCTTGGATCCTACCTTCTTTTGTGTTCCTTCTTCCCAGCCACCTCAAAAAACTGTCCCATTTACTGTATATATAGCCAATAAATCAACAATCATCTACTATGATTAACAGTCTTAATATGTAAATGTGTTTGCATACCAGCACAGAAGCACAACAGGCTGTGCTTGTCAACAGTTAAGGCACTATATTAGCCTGCTGTTAGAAGATGAAATGACATGAATTATTATCAGTGTTGAAATAATCTGTCATAATCTATAAAATAATAATAATAATAAAAAAAACTTAGCTCCTTGGAAGAATCAGATCCTTGCCTTTTGCTACAGTGAACTATAGGAACACAAAAAAACACAATTCTGTTTCTACTCTTTGTATTTTCAATCGCTCTTACACGCATTCTTGAGCTGTGGATTTTATCTAGGAAGATCTCAGTTTTAATTATGATTTTAGGCATCTGTGAGACTATGCAAGTCAGACAAAAGCGTTTTCTTTCTCTTTGGGCAGAGCTGGTTGCCTCAGGCTTGAGTGTTTCTGACATGTTCCTTGTGAAGTATCTCGCAGATCAAACAGAGGATGCAGCCTGCGATCATAATCATAGGAAGCCTCTGGCTAAACACAGAGAAGAACATTGTGGAAATCTGGCTCAAACAGTAGCTCATACAAATCCTTAGTTTTGTGAGTGTATGGAAGGGGGCTTCTAAACTCAAATTTTTTACAATTCACTTGTCTTTAAAGGCAAGCTGACGCACAGTATCTCTTTATATTATAAGCTGCACAGAACAAGAAAAGAGAGAAAGGAGAAACCCTTGGCCAGGCAGGCCAAGCTGGCCACATTCAAGCTCTCAGGCCAGGTTGGATTTGCAGCCCATGCAAGACGAGTCCTCCTGGAAAAGGTGAGTGCTACTCCTACAAGGAGGCTGTCCTTCACTCTGAAGGTTCAGCCTTTGGGCTAAGCGTTATTGCCAGGTACATTTTTGAGCAGATGCCAGGCAAGTCCTTACCTCACTAGAAACAAGGAAAACTTCCCTTTTCCTACATTGCAGACAGCAGTGGGGGCCCTGGCAGGGGCCGGAGCCTGAGTGCAGGCTCGGCTCCACGCGGGGCACCCACACTGTCCCTGCTGCCCAGGGAACAGGATTTGCAAGAGGGATTGCAGGAGCAAAGGAGGAAAATCTGCTGGCAATTCATGCACTTTCACCTCTCTGACACCACCAGTAGTGGAAAAGAAGATTTTATGTTATGATCTAACATCATCCATATAACGAAGCTCAATAAGCTGCTGTACAAAAAAAACCACTGTTTGTGACCGCAGCCCCTGGAGCGCTGCTGCCACTCAGCAGACAGCATGAGGCCATGTGAGGCAGCCAGAGGAGCCTGCGGCTGTGGGAAGTGTCCACAAATCCTCCCTGCCCTCAGAAATGGCATTGCTTCCAGGAAGACAGTAGCCCCTGCTAAGAAGATGGGGTAAACCACATGTTGATTTGTTCAGCATGGCCATCACAGGTGCCTCGTGGCCTCAGGAACTCTACACCAGGACTGGCAAAAAACGCTTTCTCCCATGCTAGATTGAGAGCTGTTAATTCTTCCCTGGCAAAAGCCTTCTCCACTTTCAACCCAAGAGCTGAAACGTGCCCTTCCCTATTGCTAATCCATCGTAAAATGTGCTTGCCTCCTTGCCAGGTGCAAAGTATTGCTCCCAGGCTGGAACCTGCCTGGTTGCACTGCAGCAGCTAAGCAGCACAGCCCCAGAAACAGGTGATTTAATTATTTTATTTCTAAATAAAGCCATTAAGGACAGTTTTGCAGAGATAGGTAGAGCTGGCCCCTAAGATCTAGGTGCTTAATTTATTGGGGAGTGACAGAGGGAAGAAGCACAGCAATTCCTTTAGCTTCAACATAGAAATGACATGGAAGACATGGAAGAGTTCATTCTTAAAGGCTCCCTGTTTTCCATAAGGTAAATAATAATAATAATGATACTTTTCTCGAGTCTTTTCCTGAAACATTTCAACACACTTTTAATGCTGAAATGTGATAAAAATGGTGGGAAGGGAATAGTCCCAGGATATTTGGCTGGCTGGAAGTGTTTTGGAGAACTGTTAAATTTTGATTTCATGCACCAAAAGGAAAGGGAATTCCCTCAAGAAAACTGGTGTGCATATTTCAAAAACTTCCTACAAGTTTTTGCTTCACGTAATATCTATTTCTGACATTGATTTGTCTAGCTAGGGAGAGCCATTTCTTCTTCATGAATATGTAGAAATCTATTTCATAGGATAAGATACAGAATAATTTAATTTGCCTTTCTTGATTTCTATGTTTCTTCTTTCTGTTTAATTAGCCAAAGGTCAAAGAGACACTTTTCCTAGTAATATTTATGACTGGCAACGTCTCTTCCCACCAAGAAAGGGCAAAAGCTCTGGGGAGTGCTTTCTTCCTGGAAAATGCAGCAGAAATGCTTATAGCTTTAAGACGCCCACCTTGAGCTCTTTATTCATACAAATACAGCAAAAACCATCACTAGATAATTGACCAGCTCAGCTGATGGTCATGCATCCATTGCACTATAAAAAAACCCATCATTTTCTTCTGAAGAAACACCGACTTCATGGCTTTTTTCCCTCCTCCTTTTTGCTTTCTTTCCTCCTCCTTTTCTATATTGTTCCTCCTATAGCTTAGGAGGAACATGATGCTTGTATTGACTATAAGATTCAACCTGCTGGGCAGTCTTTTGTGCAAGAGAGCTAGCTTTCCTGTCCATACTCCTGGTCCCAGAAACACTTGAGTTGCAGAAGACAGAAGTTCTGGCTATGTCTCAGCTTTAGGAGACCAGAACAAATCCTTCACATCACCAGGGAACACGGGACAGGTTGAATCTGGTGAGGAAGGGAAACGTTCTGTAAATAGACCAGCAGCAAACCAAAGCTTAGGAAGAATGTGGACTCACTGCTGAAAGGGGTAGAGGGCCTGGTGATGAAGACATGGAAAAGACTGGAAGTCGTCAGTGCTTTCTTCTCCTCGATCTTTACTGCTAAGACTGACCTTCAGGAATCCCAGACCGCTGAGACCAGAGGACAAGTCTGGAGCAATGAAGACTTATCCCTGTGGAGAAAGATCAGGTTAGGGAATACTTAAACAAACTGGACAGACACACGTCATTGGATTCTGATGAGATGCACCCACAAGTATTGATGGAGTTGACCAAAGTCACTGCAAATCTTTCTTGATTATCTTTGAAAGCTCATGACAATCAGAGGGTTCCTGAGAACGGGAAGAGAGCAACTGTTCCCTCCTACCTCCAGGAAGGGCAAGAGGAGGATCCAGGGAAATACAGGCCAGTCATCTCTCTTTGGTTGCTGATGCAGCACCCTGGAAACCAGGGTGTCCAAACACTTTAAGGATAATAATATGAACGAGAAAAATTGGTATGGATTTATGAGGGAAAAATGGGATTTGACCAACCTGAGAGTCTCCTATGATAAAGTGACTAATACTGTGTTCAAGGGGAGAGCAAAGGATGGTGTTCATCTTGTCTTCCACAAGACTTTCAATGCTGTCTCCCCTAATACCCTCCTAAAGAAGTGCAGGCGAGGTAGGTGGAGGGTGAGGTGACTCGGATTGGGGCTGACCTGCTGGACTCAAAGGATGTGATCCGTGGCCCAAAGTGTGCCCCAGGGATTGCTGCTGGGGCCAGTCCAGGTTCCCGTCTTGGTGGCTGCTGTGGATGATGGCAGAGAGAGCACCCTCAACATGTTTGCCGACACCACGGCGCGGGGAGGAACTGTCACCTCCCCCATGGGGGCGCTGCCTGTCAGAATGACCTAATTGAGTCGAAGAAGCAGGTACCTGGGAATGTCATGAAGTTCAGCAACACATTCTTGTGGCAAATGGCCTTCTGGTCGCACCGTGAGCAGCAGTACCAGTGTGAGGGAGGGGGGCCTTGCCCCACTCCTCAGCACTTGGGAGGCCATGGCTGGAGCGCTGGGTCTGGGGCTTGGGCCTCCTGGAGCACATGTAGCCAAGGGCCACGAAGGTGATTAGGGAGCATCTGCCCTGCCTGGAGAGGCCGCAAGAGCTGGGCCCGCTCGGCCTGGAGAAGAGATGGTGCTGGGGGCTCCTGCTCTCTATAATAAATACCTCTGGGGACAGCTGGGGGAAGTAGAGAAGGCAGAGTCAGGCTCTTCTCGGTGTTGCCCAGGGAAAGGCCAGGAAGCAATGGGCACAAACTGAATAGTGTTCTCAGTCTGGAGAAATCACAATTTAAAATAGCATTCCATCAGAAAATAACTTATTTCTAGGCCAATTCTTATATAGGTAAAATGAAGATGTGAGTAACTGGACTCACACCTAGGCCTACAACTGAATGTAAGGTGAAGGTGGGTGACTATTTCAGTCTTACGTGATGCTTCCTGTGTTTTTTTCTGCCAGAATAGAAGTTCCACATTTAATACAATGACTTAAAAACACTGACAGAGGGGACTGTAGAATTCAGGTAAATTTGTTTTCTGTTTCATCAAATCATGCACTTCAGATTGATTGACTTCTGATTTCGTTACCATTTATTTAAATCTCTAGAACAAGTTCCCTTGTAGGAAAGGCACTTCCCTTTTCCAAAAGTTTGAAATCTTTTCAACATTATTACATGATGAACTTGTAAACTCTTCAAAGGACTCTCTCAACCTTTCAAAACACCCAGCATAAACAATAAAATAAAATATTATACTGCTTTTAAGTTCTTCGAGTTTAAGGTTTAAAACGTGATTTAGTTCAGACAGTAAACTACATGTGGATTTAATTTCACAATGAAATTTTATTAAAAATTCTCCTTAGGGCTCACCTTAAATACAATTAGGTGTGAAATTTTGCTTATCCAGCCTAGAGCCAGAATTTCCAGTAAGGAAGCCAATAGCGTAACTCCTGAACTTAAAGTGTATGCATGTATATTTGTGTGCCTGTGTGATGCGCACGCTGCAGACTAACATAATGACAGAGCTTTTTACGCCAGCAGTTGCTTTATACCCACAAGCATGACAGCTGGACGGCTAACTACGGTCATTACAATGATGCTCTATGCTGTAGCTAAAAATGATCTATATAAATGCCTTCCTCTATCATACTAGTCTTTCATCATCAACTCTGCCTTCTGGAGATGACTTACCTATTTTAATGCTATAAATATATTTTTAGAGTATTTCAGATTTAAATGACTATTTGAATGCAAACAAGCATTTTTTTCCAATACTTTGAGGAAAAGCACACCGGAGTACTAACCTAACTTTATTTTTGTGGTATGCTTCTTGTATATTACTGTTTTGCATGCTGTTTTTGCGCATTAAGGCACCTCCAGTCTTTTCCATTTTCATACAGATTTTTTTTTCAAGTATCCAAGACATTTTCTGTCACCCGTTCAACCTTCTTTTTCCCCAGGTTGTATTTTATTGCACAACCTTCCTTGCAGCCTCATGGGTGCTCTTCCATAGCCTTTCAGGGGATGTCATAGCCAATATTTTGGCAGACTTTGTTTTTGGTCCTGCCAAGACATTTGCTGGTCCCTGCTTCTGGGAGAAATAGCTGCTCTCAGGCTGCTGTAGCTCCCCCATCTTTCTCCAAAGAGTTTGCAATTTCTGCGCCTTGTGGGCCTACACACTTTCCAGCACTTGGGTGTTTTGAGCTGATTCAAGGCCAAGCTCAGAGCAGAGACCTGTCTCACCTTGTAACTGCCTCCATCAGGGGTCAGTATACTCTTAATCACAGCCTTTAATTTTTTGCAGCATGTATTAGTAGAAAACTAGATTTGAAAGTCCTCTTCTGACCAGAAAGCATCATCTTAGCTACACTCAATTCATTTATTTGACCTAAAAGAACAGAAAAGTTAATAGATCCTTTTGAAAGAAAGATGATTATTGTTGAGACAAAGCATTTCTTTCTCAGTCATCTTCCTGCAAATGTTTTTTATACTTATTCAGTAAGTGGAAAATACAAAATCCTATCCAGGTAGTGCAGTGTCCTATATCCAGCAGTCATCAGGCTGCAAAACAAATCTCCCTTTTTCAATTCTTCAGATTAAAAAAAAAAAAAAAAAGTCTAATTTTATTTTTTTAAAAAAGCTTTTATGACAAGTTTTCATAGAAACATAACTGAGACGTTTGCTTGAAATCTTTAATAGTAAATGAAAATATGGTGTCTGAATATATTTCTTGCTGTTTCCTTTGCTGGCCCCTGTGGGCCGATTCCTGTCTCTCACAGATGTGCAGCACGTTCACCGCATGCAGAGCACGTAGCAAGCGTGTCCACGATGGGGGCAGCTGCCCAGGCAGCCCTCAGGGGGCAGCTGGCCTGGCCCAGCGCAGCTTCCCAAGGCAGCAGGTGGCCATGGCCCCCACTGGAGAAGCCTTTTACCCACCCCAGCATCGAATTGTCTTCTGTGGAGGAATTACCAACCAGTGTTCAGACTTAGAGGCTGGCTAACACAGCCTCTGGACATGACTGTGACCAGCACAAGATCCTTCAAAGGAAGCCTTTGCGCACTGTGTCCTGCGCAGGCATCATTGATCCCATGTGAACTGTTTGCTCCCCCTTGAAATCTTGCTGTACTTCTGATCTCCTGAGCGACCTGCCTCAGTGCTTTCCAGAGGCCAGCTGTACATGAGCATACCGAGTCTTGGCAGCAATAGGTTCGTGCAGAGTTACATCGGTTTGCCCACAGACATTTATGCAACCACCTTGTCATGTAGAAATGCAAACACAATACTGTAGAGTTTATAGGAATTACCGAGCGACTTCTTTGCAATGAAAGACAAAGGCAAAACTTGCATAAAAGTAGCAAATGCCTTGAAAGCATTCCCTGCACAGAGCAGCAAGGGTGGATGTTGCTGTCCTCGAGTGCCAGCACCCAAACGTCATGTCCGGGAGATCCACCCAGCGCTCTTGGGTGCCTTGCAGGTGTGTATATCCACCACCTCCAGGCAGTCCTGGCAGCGCACGGCACAGCACCAGTGGAATTTGCACTCGCATTTTGTCATCCTGCTGACACGCGACGTGTCGTAGCCCCTGCCGCAGCACATCACTTCACAGCTGTCCATGCCACGGGAGGTCTGGTTACAAACCCGGCCCGCTGTCCCGAGAGAGCCTACAAAAAAAAAGCAGGAAAAGGCCTGTTGAAAAACTAGTGGATGGAGCTCAAGGAATGGCAAAAAACATGTGAAAAATAAGTACAGGAAACATCATTTGCAATGTACATGATGAGCCAGCATTACATCACCTGGGATTAAATGTCAAACAAAAAGAAATGGCTACAAGAACGTAAAATTTCTCTCACATTCTGGACAGCCTGGTTCATGGAAGGCACTTTTGGCGGTGAGGAGGAATAAATTTGTGAAATGCTTTAAGGCTCTGTCTGTTAGCACCCTGGAGCCTTGCTCCATCTCTCTGCAGCCCCATCGTTCTTGCCAGTGAGCAAATACCCTCCCTGGAGCAACCCTGCACGCCCAGCTTGCCCTCAGGAATAGGTAAAATCTGGCACCCATGAGGAGAGCCCAGCTGCCACCGGAGGCTGTAGGGGGTCTATAAAGGAATTAGGGACATGATTCTATGTAAACTCACTCTGGAGTGACTGAAATTTTCCTGCAGCAACAATCTGCTCCCAAACCCAAGAGCATAAACCCAGAGTAGCCACGCTAGAGCTGTTCTGCTACTCGTTGAGAAAAAGAAGGTCATAGACTGAGCTTTCAAAAATGAGGCTAACAAAATCCTAATAAACCTCTCCAGGAAACTTAGATTTCAGATTCTTAAGCCTCATATACTTAGACTAGAGAGATTTCGGACTAACTGAAATGGGAGAGAGGGGAAAATAAGCAGGATGTGTCTCTCAGAGCTTTGACAGCTCTACTGTCACAAATGGTCCTCTGATCAGCTGCTACCTTCAGGGGTAGAGAGGAATATTCATTTGAGATGCTTTGCTAGATACAAACTATTTTTGCAAGATTCCTGGAAAAAAATAAAATATTTTTCCTTTATTTTTCCATTTTTCCTTGGGAAAGATTATTTTGTTTGATCCAAATCAAAGCATCTCACTTTCTTGAATGTGGCTCCTGATGGAGGAAAGTACTTCATCACATGAATTACGACTGTTCTTCTGATTGCTGTGATCCTCCCTATGGTACTTGCAACAAACACTGGCTTTAAATGTATGCCTGAACAGCTACTGTACCACACATGAAAATTCATCTAATTAGAGTTCATCTAAGTTAGCTTAGACCGTACTTTAGCCTCTATACCACAGCTATGGACTGATTATCCCTCTGGAAACCTCATGATCATTGGTTCCTTAACCTATTCTCTCATTACTTAGTGATATTCTAAAACAATTTCAGCTTCACCTATGAGATGAATGTGCTTTTAACATTTTTTCTAGTCCCACTTATAAGTATATTCTTGTGGTTTTGTCCAAAACAGAGGTTTCCCAAATATCATCTCTGGGGAATAAATTAATCTGGAACATTTTAGAAAGTATATCTGCTTGGTTTTGTTTTTATTTAATGTTATTGGGACGTTACGGTAATTTCGTGGGTGATCATTAAACATGATGCCAAATTTCCCTTCTTAAAGAACACAGTGCCTGCAAACATGCACTCAAATTTGCAGAAAACAGGATATCTGTAATTAATAAAATCTAAACTCATTGCTTTTTTTTTTCTAGAATGTGCTTATGGTTGCATATGCCCCACTGTGGCATTGACCCTTTCACATCACGTAAATATTTGAGTATTTGACATTCTCTCCCCAGCACCAGTGAGACTTCATGCCTTCAAGGCTCCTCAACAAGGTGTGTGGGATTCTGTTCTTGCCGCGTCAAGTCAGCACAGACTTCAGCTGATGCCCCAGGGCAGGAGACTGCCCTGTCATCCCTCCCATAGGCTCTACTCCAGTTTATTGAAGCACTCTCTGGCCAGAAAGCACACCAGTTCGCCTGGGAAGCTTCAGCTCCAGGTCTCATTTAAACCGTCGCTCAGTGCCTCAGAGGGTGCCCTGCTCTGTGTCTGCACCCCCTGTACCAGGGAAGCTCAACAGCTTCCCTTCCCCTTCGCGAGGACTCCCACTCTCCGCAGGAGCGCGGGTGAGGCCACACGTCTCCACAGAGGACCCGCTGCAGCTCTCCTGGCCGTTCCCTAACGGGCCGAGCCTGCCTCCTCCGCTGCAGGAGCGGGGCCCCGCGGGCCGCCTGCCCGGCCTTGGGCCATGAGCCGCCCTGCTGGCGTTTCCAGGCCTCTCGCCCCCACTGTGGGCAGGGAGGAGACCCCACACTGGCGCTTGCTTCACTTCCAGAGCCTGCGGTGCCAAAGGAGGGAACATCATGAGCTGCCCAAAAGAGGAAAGGAGGGTAGGGGCCAGGGGTTGGCCCTCGGGATGTGCCCAGAGACGGGCTCCTGCATCTCCCACCACCTAAAACCTGTTTCTGCTCAAGATGCGCAGCTCTGCGCCAGTTCCTGGGGATTGCCTTCCTTACTCTCGGATATGGAAGAGAACCAGCATGGTGTAGCCACCGCCTGTTTCAGGCCACTCTGCCTTCCCCAGCTCTGCCTTCCCTGACTCTAGGGGGAGTTCCCAGCCCTGCGGGGAGGCAGCTGGAAGGGTGATTTAAGGCAAAGCCTCTCCAATTTGAGGGAACATCTAACCTTTAACCACCTGTGCGATGGGCAAAGTGCGAAGGGAGTCAGGGCAGGCACCGCTGTGGCCAGCAGGGCTGCCCCGGGGCCGCTCGGCCCCTAGCTGAACAGCACGGCCAGAGGGGGCACTAATGGCAGCAGAACGGGAGCTGCTGTGGTAGGGGCTCTTGGCCTTGCTTGCAGGTGAAGTGCTGCAAGGGAAAGAGCTGCCTAATCCCCTTCATGCTCCTTCTGTCCTTCATGCCTATCTGGCCTCCTTTATGATTGCTGTCCCTTAGCTGTCGCTCCTCTCCCTGATTGAGGAAGGAATTGACTTCTGGGGGCCACCATGCTCCACCAGCTGAGGCAGGATGGAGGACTCAGAAAAAATGTAGAGCCACACAGCTCCCCTGGGCTCACATAGGAAACTCATGGCAGGAAACCCCTCAAATTCATTTCTAGGCTACCACCGTCTTCTCAACACATGACACGATGCAACATCTCAGTAGCAAGTATCTATGCCTTTGTCACCATACAAATACCTATCCTAGACCAAACGCATTCATTGAATAACTGCTGCTCAGACAGAGAGCTGCCAAGCTTGTGGCAGGTATGACTGATAGTCTGTGATAGGCATTTGCTGTGAACCCTGCTTATCTCCCTGCGCTGGTTCCCCTCACTCCTATCACACAGCTGCCCATCTGCTCTTCCCCTTGCCCTGTGTGCATGCTGATGGGGTCCTGCAACACAGTCCTGGATATGCTGATGCTGCATAATCAGCTTGTCGAGGACAATAATCTATAATAACTGTGATCTGGAGGAGGTTTCAGGTTGATTGATGTTTTGCTTTTTGCCTATGATTTGTGTGAAATGAGCTGGATACTTGATAGCTTTCACTGCGCCACAGTCACACAGCTGTCAGCCAGGTATCGCGCTTCCAGCGGCAAGCAAGCAAAGCAATTGTTCATCTCAATTTGCCTCTTGAGCAGAGAGAGGGTTATGTTGTTTGTTTCCTCAATGTGGAAGGAAAGCCCTTCAGCCCTTACCTAAGGTCAGGCCCTGTTCATTGCAAATTGCTGTGATTAGGTGCAGGAGGTTTCTTGGGCAGGTATAGCAGCATTCCTTAACTTAGACATAGGTTATTTCCCAGCTTGCAAGTTCTGATTTCCAGATGTTTGGGGAAATTATGCAGCAGTGAAAGAGAGCATGAATGGAATAGCATAGGTAAAATCCTGGCATGACTGACTTCTTTGGGAATTTTGCCACTGACTTCAAAAAGAAAGGATTTTACCCCCAGCAGAAAGTCAGATGTTGGTATCATAGGGTATTACCCACAATATAAGAGCAGCATTTACTATGCTACTAGGTGATGAGAGTAGATTACCCATGGAATGTGGCTAGAGGGAAAATACATTCATATAACAGCTTAGTTCATGACCAAAAGCAAAATTTTTGAAAAATTCAAACAGCATCTTCAACATCTCTGCAGCTTTGCTTGAGTTCTGGGCCAGATAGAAGAATTTAGCTAGTCTGACTCCAAAATAACAATTGCCTCCACTCCTGCCTCTGAGGAGCTTCAAGACTGCAGACTCCTGAAACACGGTGCAAGTGAGATGATTAAGCTTGGATGCTCCTTGGTGCACAGGCACCTATTCTGAGGTTTTGCAACCATCATCGTCATCAAAGCATTTGCACTGCTTGAAGGGCTCAGGGCCATGTCTGGGCACTGACTCTACAGCACAGCTGTAATGTGCTTCACTGCAGTGAGCTTGTGCTCCTTCTGGGCTGGGGAGGACCAGGGCCTGAAGCAGTTTGGTATGTGTATTCCTGACCTAGGAACTGAGAAACACCACAAACTCTATAGTGATGTTTGACACACATACTCAACACACCTCAAAAGCCATACCAAAATAAATCAAACTATCATCACGGACACACCCTTCACCTTCATGTGAAAGAAAATGAACAACAACTGGCAAAGATCAGACACAGAAATTACTGCACCCCAAAAGGCATTTGGATACTAAAGTGATGATGACAATGGAGAAAACAAACAAAATAAGGCTTTTTTTTCCTCTGCTATGTGTAACAAGTCTGTTAATCACATTATTCCTAAGAGGCAAGAATATGTTGTTACTAGTCAAAACTTTTCAGACAACCACTTTGTTTTTAGTTTAAGTTTTGGAATTGTTATGCCAATACGTAACATTTTACCTGCCAATCTATCTACAGCTTTTAATATTGCCAGCCTTACACCCTGCATATCAAACCCTTTTTTCTTGTTTGCCCATACTATTTACTTGAGCAAAACATATTGAACGGTCAAAATTATTTTACCCCATTCCCAAAGCACCAAAATGAATTCACTTCTTAATGTATAACATGAGATTTTCCCTTCTATTTCTATTGATTAAAAATCTATCTTCAAGCAACAAACTTCATTATTTGGTGTTCACTTGAAAACAAATTCTGAAATGCAAAACCCCAGCAACAATAAAATAGTTTCCATGCATGTGGTTTGACAAGACAAGTAGCTCTGAAGCTACTTTTTAAATCAAGAAATATCCACATGCAACCTACACATAATGCAGAATACAAGAGGACTTCAGGGAAGCAGCAGTGCATGCAAAAGGCAGTCTTGTCTGGAAGAGATGGGATTTTGCAGGCCAGCAAAGAAGAGACAGAACTGTACTGATAGAAGTTTGTTCAGACTCTGCTTACAGTAAACGTGTCTAAGAAATTTTCATAGCCACTAATAGCTGTCAAAATCTCTAAGATCCAAGAGGCCCTCTGAATGATTATGCTGTTTCATAGCCAGAGCTTGTTCAGAAATGTGCTTGAAGGACACCTAGCATTTCCTCAGCTCTTTGAGAATCAGCTCCTGCCCTCATTGAAGGCATTGAAAGCTGTACCGTCAGATTTTACAGGGCTGGGACTTCACCCAAAATGTTTTCAATGCGTAAATTGGGAGATACAGGCCAAGTAGTCACACAGGGACTAATTGTAGATGGCTAACTTCAGTGAAAAGTTTTTGACATAGTTCAGAATTGATTTGCCTCCACAGGTTACATACTTAACTACTAACACATCTTGCCTAACACCAATATCTCACAAGCTATACATTAATGTCACGTTTTTCTTTCACTCTCAATTGAGACATATGGATCTCAGAAATGCAGTAAATTGCTTATGAGGGGCAGTGAGGCAAAGAAAGCAACGTGCAGATAACCCTTTGGAAAGCCTGAGGCAAGTGCCCTGTGCTGGGCATGGATGCTCCATGGGGAGGCATCTGCAGCACCAGCCGCACAGCTCTCCCTCAGCTACGTATCTGCAGCGCCTTGGGCCTGGGGCAATGGATGTGGTGATTCCTCAAACAGAGCTAGAGCACCTTGTCCATCTATCTGTCTGTCTGCCTGAGGGCTGCAGCCACCGCAGAATCTTCCACCGCTCATACGAGGAGAGACAGCAAAGCTGGTTTGAGGAGCACCAAACCTGGAGGCAGTGCTGAGAACCCAGCACATAACTGAGCATAGCTGGAGGGACGCTGCTTTCCAGGAGGCCTTTGGGGACCGTTGCAGCAGGTTGAGATCATCGGTACACAAACACACCCTGGTGAATCGCCCCTGGCCTAGCAACATTTCTTCCACCAACACCTTCACACAGCTGAAGCCTGGTTGCTACCAGAACAGTAGCAAATAGCCCCATGCCCTCACCAGGAAGCTGTCCCTGCACACCCAGCACATCATCCCCCTACCTCGCCAAGAAGCCTTTCTTCTCCCTAGTGGCAGGAACATATTCCTCTGCTTAAACAGACTCTAGAGGCTACAATCTAGAAGAAATAAGCTGCCAATAAATTGCTAGTATGTTCACTACCTCCCCATAAAAACAGATACATGTAATTCTTGAAACACTCTCCGCTCTTCCACTGGTATGTTCAAAATGTGAGTAAACTAGCAACATTTTTCAAATAGCCTAGCTTGAATGGATGGTAAAACAGCACATATTTTAGAAATGTAAATGTTTCTAACAGAAATCTCTAAGCAGGCAATGCAGATTTTTGTTCAGAACATTTATCATGTGAAGTTAAATATTCTGGGTAAGAGGGTATGTTGTACACCTGGACTGTCATTTGTGTAACTTTCACTTTGTTTCCCTTCATATCATTATCACTCCCACCAAGGTCTCTTCTGGGTATGCTTTTACTCATTCTAGAAGCTGCCAACTTACGATAATATAAGAGAAGATTATGCAATGTGTCAAAATTGGTAGGAAGTTCTTGACAAGATTTTCAAAAGCATCTTAGGAGTCCTAACTCACTTTCTGTTGAATTATGAGTAAGATTTGCAAGTAAATTTTATTTTGGCTTAAGGTAAGCAGAAATAAGTGAATGTTGAACACTTCTGAAAAACCTTCCTTTGGCCCTTTTTTAAAAGTTGTGAAATGTTAATACCAGGCAAGAGGCTGGTTATTACATTCACTGGCTATTAAGCATGTTGCTTTTAGCATTTTCAACATACTCTATTACTTCTGAAAGTGACTCTTTTCCTTCTAGGAAAAAAAGTAACAAAAGGCCTGGGGATGTCACCTCTACCACAGGAGAGGAAAGCCCGCACGGAGGTGGCCAGTGCCACTGACACCCGCTTTTATGGACAAGCCACTGATGATAAAATTCCTGTGCATCTTTAATTTACTGATTGACAAGTGTTAATAGGTACCAACCACAGAGGACACAGTCTTTATCATTTGACAGCCTGTGAAGCTGCCTCCCACTAAAGTCGTTACATTTACCAAGTCATAATAAAATTTGCTCTGGGAATCCTTTGTTCGGCCCCGACATTAATCATTTGCTAGATGTAATGCTTTCCTAAGGACTAAATCACCCAGATTCCCTGGAAGAACTATATTTGAGGAGCCAGGGAAGTACTGTGGTATTAATTTTTGCTGGCACTAGAACGCTGTCAATGTATTTCCAAACTCAGCATTTGTTTTCTCATGGATAACACTCTGGAGCGGGGCAACAGGGAAAAATAAAATGGATGAAGAAAAATTTCTGCTCAGCTGCTGGTATCATCTCTGTGAAAGTCAGAGCAATTTTTGTTTATCTATCTGATTCTTTTGCTACTTCATTAGAATAAGCATGGAAAGATCCCTTATCCCATTAAAGATTTACTACTTCTTTCCAAAAATTTACTCTTCAAAACAAATACATTCTCCGAATTCTAGAACAGCAAGAAACCCGTCATCTAAAGTGTTATCTGGAGATGAACGAAAGCATATGTCAGGCTCCATGTTCTCCAGGCAGCTTTGATGGAGCCAGGCAAGTGAAGATAATGGACTGCAGTGAAAATGCCCAATCTCCTCTTAGATAACGACTCTGCCATATCAGATTAGGTTCACTACAAAGACATTATTAACCGACTTTTTCGCATATATTGGGTTGCCTACTGGCTCCCCTTTTAGGCAGAAAAACAAGCTCAGATTTCACAATGAAGGAAGCAGCTTCAAGAAATAAAGTTTTGAATAAATCCTAGTCTGCAAAATCAATCTCTGCACAATACCTCTATACAAACATTTACTCACTTGGATTAGAATATTAGAATTTACTTTTAAATATTAGACTTTACATTATTAGGCACTATCCAAGGGACAGTATGCTTTTGTACAGGTAATAGGCATCACCTGTAAAAGCTGTAACCTTCACCACAAATCACCTTGCCTACTTAACTAACCAGAAAGGGTATACATTGTAAGTATAATGGACAAAATTCTGAGTTCAATGAAGTCAATAGTACATGACCATGATTTCACATATTGTTCTTATTTGAATACAGTTGTTTTGCAATGTTTATTCCAAGGGAACTTGGATTGTAAATATGCGGCGGGGCCAAAAAGAGCTGAGCTGCATTGCTATCCAGACACTTATGGATATGTCATATGAGTTGCACTCTGGTATGTTATACAACCTATTAGTTAGTTCCACAACATCTTTCATACATTACTCTCTCTGGCTCTCTTTTACAAAGTTCTGTTTTTTCAGTTGCTTAGTTTTTAATTGCCACATCAGGAAGTACTATAGACTGGTCAAGAGCTGTTAGTATGATTAGTGTTGCTTGGCAATGCCTTGAGCCCCACAACTTTGCAAAGTGTGCAACTACCAAAATCTCTGGAAGCAGAAAAAAAAAATCAATGCTAACAGCAGCCCTGAAACTTTATCTTGTTCCACTGGAGTTGGTAAAGTTCTTCAGAGAAAGGGAGAGTTATCATGGAGCAAGCCAACATTGTCCAAAGAGATCTGCCGTTTGATGAGACATGCTGTGCCCCACAGACCTGTGTGATCTCATTCAGCTTCATGGGGCTGCACTGGCTGGCATGAGGCTGGTTCGCACCAAGCTGCCAAACTTCTCACATCGCCTGTGGGAGAGGCATATCCTCCCCAGGAGGGCCCCAGGGAGCTGTGGGATGTACAAATGAAGGACACCAGCCTGCTCTTGCCTCACGCATTTACAACAATAGTATGGAAGAGAAGAAATGTTAAATGAAGGCAACAAAACAGGAACATCTTATAGTCACACCCATCGGTTTTGGGGTTGCTGCATCATACAAGTGTGTATGTGGCCATCTCTGGGCCGGAACCACTCCAAACCTCTCCCAAAAGCAATGTCATCCTTGCAGAGCCTCTCAGACAGTGCTCGCATGCTATGGCCCAACAAGGCCTTGAAGAACTTGCCAAATTTACGTTAGAACAATGGGCTGTCATACGTCTAGAGACATCGAGGAGATATTATTCTTGTGCAGAGTTGTCCTTCCAGGAAATCTGGCTTCCTCTCTCCGTCTGATTATAAACATTGATTTTATATATATAAACTCAATCAATGATCATTTTTGACCTTCAAAGTACAAATGTCTGAAATAAAACCATGTGTAATGATAGAGGCTTACCTACATCCCTGTCCCTGATACAGTAGTCTGGAGAGCTTTCAAAGTATACCAGGTCATTCTTAGTTGGCTTCTTAAATCTCTTATTAGCCACAGTGAAACCAGTGCCATCTTGATTCATGACCACCTGAATCGCTCCATTGTATTTCTTCCACAGATAATCTCCTGTTTTCCTAAAGTCTGCCATGGCCAGCCAACAGGTCCTTAGAGTGCATGATCCACTCACACCGTGACATTTGCACTCTTGTTTCAAAAACCGCTTCACGGCCTGTTTAGAAACGCAGTAAAATATACACAGGTAAAACAAGCTGTAGTTTATGCTTCTCCAAAAACCTTTTCCATTGATCCTGCAAATGCCAGGCTTGCAATGGGTCATGAAAGCACGGTGTGTAGTGACACCCACTGGCAGCATCAAGTCAGCCCCGCGTGATTGGGCTACTCCGCTCACTTTGCTCAACCATGCAGTCTACCAGGTGGTGGTCTTACCTGTCCCCCTGCTTTCAGTCATCCTGAACAACTCTAAGACACTATCAGACTAGGGTAGAGCCCATAGATGGACAGTAAGAAATAATCTGGATAACAGACGGGATAATGTTAGGCAAAAGTACCCAGTTTTACAATCGTTCAGGTTGAAGCATTGCCATACTGAACTTCTCTGTCTCATTTTATGAGTTTACTCATTGCCCTGAAAGAGCAAAGTGCTTTAAGATGTTGTGAGTCTTTCAGTGCTGACTAAATTGTTTAATAAAATTTTAATTTATTTGGGTCTATATTTACTGTGAAGAGTTTACAAAAATGTCCAGTTTGTCAGATAGTTCTAGTCATGGTGTCCAAATGTACATTCAGTTGTAGATGGTGTTTGAAATGTTGTCTAGAAAGTAGGCATTTCCTATTTATAGGAATAGACATTTCCTATTAAAAAAAAAATGTAGAGAATGTATAAAACATCATATCTCAGCTAGTCGTTTGATCTGTGCAAAACTTTAAAATAAGATATTTGTTAAATACTTATTAATCTTTTAACAAACAAACATTTTAGAATCAGACCTTCATTAATGTGCACAGGAGAGCTCACCATCATGACTAATTTAACGTCTGGATAGCCTTAGAGCCATTTCAGCTTCCTCTCAGAAACTCAAACTATCTGCATGATGTTAGGGAACGACAGATGGGTTCATAAACAATAAATAATTCATTGCTAATTCTCAAGATATGGATATTTGATCCATAAACATTATGCCTTAAGGGTTCATGAAATATGAACAATTTAGACTTTGTACAAGAGGAACGGGATCATGGAAGGGAGATAACAGGGAGAAACGGCTTCATCATTAAAAGTGAGACTGACGCACAGTGGGGTGGCATTTTCCAATCAAGCACTTAGTAATAAAGTAAGAATGTGTTATACAGCCAAAGTACTTTTAATTTACTTTCCAATTTGTAAACAATTTGTTTGACTACTTCAAAGAAGTCACTGACATTCCCACAGTCCAACTTCATTGCCAATAATGCTATTGCAAAACTGTGATTCTGCTTAGAAAGGAATTTAAGCAAATGCTTAGTTTTAATTATCTGAGAAGAGATCGGTTAAGCTCTCTGGATGTGATTTGTCGGACTGAGGTCTTGAATATTTGAAGCAGCACATTAGGCTAAAGGACTTCTTTAGCCACTGAAAAACAGCATAACTGTTATGCCTGATGCCTACAGGGTCAGGCCCTACAGGGTGCTAGTATTCGCTCAGTGCATTTGGAATGACTAAAATCTGAGTATCCTGGGCTCCAAAGGAGCTTTCCGGCACAGGCCTCCCCTTTTGGGATGAGGAAATGCTACGGCAGAGCTGGTGCTACCCACATGTCCCTGCCAGACCTATGTGGAGGGGTTGAGGGGCCCATGGAGCTCCAGGTGCTCAACCCGCGCTGCCACTATGTGGATGGAAGCGGCAGCACCAACCACAAAACCCATGCAAGAGCACAAAGTCTTTTTGTTATCTTTTTCTAAAAAGAAATTGCTTACTCATATTGTCTTATTATTGAGCATATTAAAAAAAAAATAACTTACTAGAATACTCAGATATTACAGAAACTACTTGACAGCATGGAGCAAGTCACGCCGTAGCCTTTGCTTGTGCTATGGACTGCAGTCTCTTTTAGATGGCAATGTAAATACAACTGCATCAGTTTTTTATGCACTAGCCATGTGTCAGTGATCTGGACAGCCTAATCTGGCTATATTACATATTAATGATGGCTTCTGCCAATAAGCAGGTGGAGGAAAGATGTTAAAGGAGAAAAATTAATTGGGAAAACCATCTACTTTCATTACAATTAATTGAAGAATTAAAGCTGGATCCAAACTTGGATACAAGGTAACTTTATAGTTTATTAGGGGAACTTTTTAATACAAAAGTACATAAGAATATAGATATATATATAAAGAAAAGCTTCCTACTATCTAGCAGTACATTAAAGGAAAGACAGGAAACAAACTCTCCAAGAGTCATTTTAAAAGTGCTTGAGTTGGTTAGCACTATAAAATATTCTTCTACCTTCTCTCAGCTCTTGTGGATGCAGGGAATTTTACTATCTATTTTGAATAATGAATCAGTACTTTCCAGTTATGAATGCTATTCTTACTGCTTATAAATACCAACACAAAATATCAGTGTGTGTATTCCTCAGTCCTTCCACCAGTAGTAGACAATATGGTATTTGGCAACTACTTTTTTTTACTACCTACAATTTAAAAAGTAAATAACTTGTTGTTAAAATTAAAGTTTATTATTTTAATACGATGTTTAGAGAAGGGTTCTTGTTTAGAGAAGGCCGTGCCAAATGGTGAAAGCCTTTTCAAGTGACATTTATTATGGCTTTTACTTTCTTCCACTGTGAAGTGACTGTATTTTACCTTTGCTCGTGTTGTGTTTGGGTTTATTACAGACCTAGAGGAATACTTGGTACTCTTTTCTTTTGTTTTCTTTACAAAAGCACTTCGAATTTGCTCTTTAATAGTCAAGTCTGTTCTCCAGTGTAGGCTTCAGCATCCCTTAGGCTCCCTTAAGAATTTTTGCTTTTTATTAACCAAAAGTAAAACTCCTCCACATGCAGGGGCTGGTGCAATGACTGAGCTCGAACTGCACGCTCACCCTGGAGCCTTCCTGTGGAGACCTGTGCCAAATCGGATCATCCGGGCAGCTCAGGCGGGAACACTATAGTGGTGCCATTTAGTGTACTGGGAAATCTGGGCTACACTGAGTCTCTAAGGGAGATGGCAGCTGTGTCTCAGTTTGCCACTCATCCCACACTCGTTCTAGCTGTTGAGTTCACCCAGCAAGGGCCAACAAGTTTATCGGAGGTTAATAAGATCCTCTGGGCCCCAGATTTACAGGAGTTCACAGTGAGCACTGCAAGACCTTCAGGGGATGGACACCCACCTTCCTTCCAGCTCGGTTGTTGTGCAGGTTCATGAGGGCTCGGGCATCTTTCCCCTTCCTCTCCTTGGCGTCCACGAATGCTCGGGCAAACCTGACACCGTAATCAACATTGTCGCTGCAGCCACCCCAGTCAAAAAGACCCTTGCTGTCCTTGGCAGAACCCTTTTTCTTGGGGTCGCAGGAGCACGATTTCAATTCCCCTTGGCTACATGCTCTTGTGATAGCAAAAACAACCCCGGCAGAGGAGATGGCATGGACAAAAGCAGATTCCCGACTACCTGAAACAAAAAGGGAGCTTTAAAAACCATTGAGCTAGCGCGGCCGAGCAGCTACCCCCACCCTATACAGCTTTAACAGTTAATGCAGTTACCCTGCACTTTCTGCTGAGCAGAAGATTGAAACTGGGCTGAAACCACACAAAATGCACATTCCCTGGAGTCAGAATTACTCATGGCTTAAGCTTGAACCCCTCCCTCGTACAAGCTCATCAATATAGTGCTGGAGTTGGAAAACATTAGGAGCGTGTTTCTGATATTGATTAATACACATTCACAGATCGGTTGTTTTGTGCAGACACCGAACAGGACAGCTGGCATTTCCACCACGTTTAATCAGTTTAGAAAAAAAATACATGAAGTGCTATTTCAGAGACAGATATAAGGAATTATTAAATAGGGGCAGTGAAACAACATGTCTATTGCAATTTGCTGCCAATAGCTTTTGAAACTGGGTTTTTCTTTTCTGAGGCTCTTGTTTACAAGATCAGGAGATCTTTCGTGTTATTTCTTGAAAACAAGTGAAATAAGCTTGCATTCTAGAACCAAGTGTGGGCACCTTAGTTTTCCTCTAACGAGTTGCACTGTCAGACGTGCTGCTCGTGTCATGCTGTGGGCAGAACTTGGGCTTGCAGCCCCTGCCAGCTGCTCAGGAGGTTTGGGCCTTCAAAGATACTTCAATATACTGCCTACTAAATTATGCCTACTCCTTGCCAGGTACATACTTCAATACAATAATTGCTAAAGTTTATTTTAAGATGTAATAATTTACAGTACAGAGCTATGTCATATTGTCCCAATCTCTTTATAGTAAAAAGATATTCTCATATCTTAAAAGTTTTAGCATGGAAATTGCAAGGAGTACATTTTTGTGCAGTTGTTAAGGCACTAGGAGTCAGAGACATGTCAGGCCTTATACAGTAATTTCATAGCAAAGTAGAACCACAAAATCAATGTTATCTGTGACTTTATTGTAGGGATGGCTAAGATAGATTAACCATTGCACTATATAACTTGTTTAGTATTCATTTTCCAGTAGCATCTAGATGCTTCACATAGGAATGACACCTACAGTTGCGTGCGCTGAGCAAATCTTTGATAAAGAACAACCTCTTAAAACTCACAGGAATAGTGGCGAAATCCGGAACTTTGCCCGTACTAGCTTCAAAATTGCATGCAAGATTAGTTGGCTTGTTTCAAAACACTGTCTTTTGAAGAGTTTATTTCTGAGAAAATATATTCAGAAATATCTTTTTTTTTTCTGAAGTTATTATTGGAAAGAAACACTTGATGTCCTTGGAAAGGTTATATTTGAGCTTATTAAACTAATCAAAAATATTTCCCTTTAAATTAGAGAAATACCCAGCTCCACTTCCCATTGCAATCACTGGCTAATCAGGCTCAGCCTTCTTGACTCTCCCTCATGAGCCAACAGCGAAAACTGTTGGAAAAACTGTATTTTGACTGTTTCATTAAATAGTCTCATCAGATTTAGGACATGATCTGGCAGACATGGTTTCCTGTATGCCAGACAAACCTCATCTAAACTCCAGCTGAAACCGAGCAGTGACGTAGCTGGTTACTCACAGGCAGGATGGAGCCCGCTGTGGGCAGTGGCCTCTTACCAGGAGGACGGGCGGGCGGGCACCGCGTGATGCTCCGTGGCTACGAAGCCCCATGCAGGTCAGTGCCTAGGACCGTCTGTCCTCCCCATGGCCAGGGTGGCCTCAGGGCTTGTCCCTGTTGTCCCCTCGCTCAGGGCTGACCCCACCGAGGCCCTCTGAGATGGCCCGGGGACATGGTGACAGCACTAGGACAACCTCGCTGTCGGTCACCGCCTCACTGTGATCCTGTATGGTGCTTGGTGGAAAGAGCTGCAGGTTAGAAGGGCTTCAGCACATGGTGACCTGGGACAGGAGCGCTGTCAATGCTCTGATCTCTAATGGCTCTCTACCTCTAAAGGATCGTTCAAGGGTTTGCTCCAACTCCAACACGTAGCAGGCCAGAGAGCAGAAGGGGCTGGGAAGGAGGAGTCATCTCTGCTTCCCATAATGTGCTTGAGTCCTGATCGCACATGAATGTGGCTACGGGGCCGCCCGTGCTGCGAGCCGGGCTCCTCTGCAGCCCTTTGGGTTTCTGCCGAGAGCGGGGGGCTCAGCTGCCTGAGGGCCCCGTCTTGCCCGGCGCCCGCCGTCCCGTCCCGTCCCGTCCCGCCCCGTCCCGCCCGCGCCGGACTCACTGCGCAGCAGGACGCGGCCCAGCAGGCGGTGCCCCCGCTCCGGGGCGTTGCAGTTCCAGCGGTGCTGACGGAACTGGTGCTGGCACTCGGCCGTCCAGGCGGCCACGCCGCGGCCGATGGAGAGCATGGCCTCGGGGTGCCGCCGGCACAGCTGCCGCTGCCGGCTCACCAGCCCCGGCACGTTGTCGCACATCACCCGCGACGAGCCCACGGCCCCCATGTACCTGCGGGAGGCAAAGAGGCGAGGGGCAGCGCGGGGAGGGCGCGTCCCGGCCGCGGCCCCTGCGCGGCTGCCGTCACCACCGCCGGGGCGAGGGGGGTGAAACAGCGCGGAGCGCTTGGAGGGACCCGCATCTCCGTTATTACAGCTCTGCGCAGTACTTAAAGGAAAAGGGAAAAGAAGAAAAGAAAACTTGACAAAAATTAAATTACATCATCATCCGTATCCAGATGTTCTCTATTAGTCCTGAAATGTTTAGAAAGGTACCTCTTATAAAACCCAAACCGCCGTAGGTGTCTTTTGAAGCGGTCAAACGGAAGAAAATGCACCTTTTCTCGTGTTTTCATTATTTTATATGATCATAAAATCGTTAAAACTGCGACTTCCAAAAAATATATGTAAGTTACAGTTGAAAGACAATATGACAAAAAGCCATCGCAATAAATAATGTTTATAGACTATGGACACAGAAGTAGTCATTTTATTGAAAAATGTCCGGTCTGATAAATCAGGCTTTGATCCCACGTCAGCCAATGTCAAGGCTCAATGTACCCCCGCTCGCCGTGTTTATAAGCAGAAGTTTAAGCCCTCTTCCACACTAGGATGTTTCTGCCTTGCTTTGGTTTAAATCCCCAATCCGAGGAGGCGATTTCTGCTCCCATTCTACCTCTTGATCGGAGCTGCCTTTTGCGGCTCGCTCCGACGTCTCGCAACAAGATCAAGTATCTTTTGAAGTGCGGGCTGCGCTCCCTGCAGGCACGGGGTGGGGGGGGTGGGGGGGTCCCTTTTTTCCGCGCAGGTTTTTAGCGCAGAGGCGCGAAACGCCGGGGAGGCAGCGGGTGGGCAGGGGGGCACCCTCATGTGCAGCCGCCTCACGCGCTTCAGCCCCCGAGGCGGCTGCGAGCCCCATTTGCGAGCGCGCAGCCCCTGCGCAGCCTCGCCCGCAGGCTGCGGACCGCTCGGGTCCCCGCAGCTGGCACTCGCCCTGCGAGCATGCGGCAAATGGGATCTTTCCGTGCGAAGGACGAAGCCGGGGAGGCGAAACTGGGTGTGGAAGGAGATGCCGAGACAGCCTAATCCCGGCCGCGCTGGGGCTGGGGTTTCTGGAAGGGAACAGCTGGCAGCGGGAGCTCCGGCTGGCCGCAGCGCCAGAGGGGGTTTCCTCCCGAATCTGCGGTTAATCCGACCCCACCTTTCCCAAGAGTAAACAAAAATTCTCACGTTTGCAGAACTTACCACCATGAGGAGGTGACGCGCGGGGTTGCCCAGAACAGGACCAGAGGAAGAGACCACCAGATTCCAGAGAGAAAGTTCATGTTAGAAACGCTTCGGTCCTCATCGGCTCAGTCGCAGGGGGCAGAGGATATCCCATGGGACAAAAATCACTGCCAGAGGCGAGAGCACCTTGGCCGCTTCCTTCTTCAGGGGCCCGAGCCTCGCACCGTGCCCAGGCCGAGCCGCCGCCGGCGCAGGTTCCGCGCGGGCTCCGCTCTCTGCCCGGCGCCGGAGCCCGCGGAGCGGCTCCCCGTGCTCGCCGCTGCCCCGAGCCGCCTCTTCCCTGCACTCCCAGCAAAGCGCAGAGCGGAGGGGCTGGTGTGTGGGTTGCTCACAGACTGGGTGGGTTCTGCATTTTTTTTCCTCCTCTCTCTGAAACTCTGATGGATGAAATGATGTCAAGAGACACTGAGGAAAGAGGAGGAGGTAACACCTCTGATTAGGCGAGGAATCCCGATGAGCCAGTTGCTCTCCAGTAAGCCCGCTCCCAGACGTTTCTTTCGGGCGGCCGCCGCCACCAGCTCATGCGCGCAAGCCGCTACGGAGCCCGCAGCGACCGCGGCTCCCGCTACTGAAACGCGGCCGCGCTTGGCCCCTCTCCGAGCTTGACCCTGGCGCAAGGCGCTGTTCGCGTTTCGTGCGCGGCCGAGGCGCAGCGCCCTGGGCGGGCAGGGGCAGGAGCGGCGCTTTCACCGGGGACACCCGCGTAAGGGGCCACTGCACGCGCTCCGGCTCCGCGTTTGCTCCGAGCAGCCCCGCGGGGCTCCGCGCAGCCGCCCGCAGCCTCTGGGCGAACCCGGAGCCGCCCCGATCCGCGCGCGAACCCGGAGCCGCCCTGCGCGGCCGCGGTGCCTCC
>JAWLRI010000094.1:942155-971392 GCA_034781795.1 Crypturellus tataupa
GTGCCTCCGCGACGGGGCGGGGAGCCGGGAGCAGCCCCGGGAGCGGCCGCCCGCGCGCGGAGGGACCTTCCCCGCGGGGTCTCCCTGTCAGGGAGGATCCTGCCCGGCCCCGCACCTCGTTCCACGGAGCAGCTCCACTTCCACGACCCCTGGATAACCAGAATCACGAGTTTAGCGACTTTTCTATTTAATGTCAGGTACTGTAGTCAATTATAGGATTACAAGTACCAAACCCAAGTCATCGCTAAGGGCTGCAAGAATTTAGTAGATACCTGCTTCTCAGCTTGGCTGTAAAAAAGACTGTGAACTCTGAAGGTCGCTGAGTAACTCTGTGACCGCATAGTTCTTGCTCCTACCAGATGCCTTCAGTTATCAATTCCAGGTGAAAATGCTGGAAAAGAAAGCTAAGAAACACCCTGCGAGGTCTCTTGCTCAGGCAGCAAATTACAGCTATTACTGTGAGGAGTGAAGGCGCCAGTCTTCCAGGCTGTCACTCACTCACTGTGACTTCTTAAGAGCATAGACATAGGACTTCATCAGCTTAAGAATTTAGTGTTCAAAAATGAACCGTAAAAGCTATATCGACTTTTGAGCTGCTAACACTTATACACATCTCAATTTCTAATTATTATATTGAAAAGCCCCAGTATCAGAAGAGCTTTTGACTGCTGTGACAGGGGGCTAAGGGCATGACAGTGTGGCCACGTTGCTGGCCTCATAGCAGTGCTGGTACCCACAGGTAGCTACAGCTCCAGTTAGTAACTCTGGTAGGTCTTAAAACCAACAGGTGAGCATTTAAAATCTACCAGGTAAAGTACTTCCGTTTTGAAAAAAAACCTCAGTTTTCAGATGCCATGGCAAGAAATGCACCTTCGTTCAATTAAGGAGAGAAAGGGAAGAAGAAAAAAAAAAAAACAGCAGGGAGAGGACAGTGAAGCCCAGCAACATCTTAGATCTTTCTGGACAAAGGCCCAGCCTTCACTGTTACCCATGTTCTCAGTTTTGTCACGCAGCAAGGAAATTGTCCCTGTTGATTTTTCTAGTATCCTTTTACATTAAGGGCAGCTCCTTTTCCCCTCAGTGTTCCTAAGGCAACACAAAGCAGCTCCTAAGGGATGTTCTCTTCCTCCCCTCCACTGGAGCCACTCGCCACATCCGCATTGCAGCTTCGGGGCCATCAGGAGCCCTTCTCCGAGCACCTCATGCCGGCCTTGCACGAAGCAGCCTCGCACACCGGCCTTACCCAAAATCCCCTGGCCTGGGGGCTGAGGGAAACAAGTAGCCCCGTTGGGTTGTCTGGGCAGGGACCCCTGGGGATCGTCCTGCCCAGGCTGCCCGCTCACCGCAGGGCGGGTTGCTCAGGCTCGTGTCACCTCTGAGGACGGAGAAGGTGACCTCTCCGGGCACCCTGTCCCAGCGTTCAACCACCTCATGCTAGAGTAGTTTCTCTTATGTTTAAGTGGATTTTCTTTTCCCCTCCCTTGCGGCAATGCTGGGCATCCTGGGTTTGACGTACTGTATTCCCCTTCAAGGAGTACTATAGGCACATGACTCTTCATCTAGCTCAGAGATTATGTCACATGCTATACCAATGGCAACAGATCGGCTAGGAGCACGGAAAGCATGATTTTCTGAATACACAGCACAGGAAGCCAAGCTGATGTTTTTTAATGCAGCAATGAGAATAATGTTGTTAACCTGCATTTCTACATGCAGGTAAAGACAGTTTACACAGAAATTGACTTGCATAGAAGTATTTTCTGGGAAGAACACTTAGTAATGAAAGCCCTTACATAAAAGGGGTCTTCTCACACACCTATCAGTCAGTGACATCAGTATCAGTAAAAATTAGACTTATTTTAACAACTTTAAAACTGTTCAGGATACACACATTATTGACTTGATAGCAGTTATACCTCACCATTTAACCCCTCTGGACCAAAAAATGCAGAACCCTGATGCCTAGGAATTCCGGTTACTATTATAAGTATCATTTTCCAAATATACCTTCCCCTGCAGTCCGCAGAATGAAGAAATGATAGTGAGTGTCTCTAAAAGCAAGAATCTGCCATGACAACAGGTGCTTGACCCTCAAGGCTCTGCATCTGTGCAGGAAGGCTGCCCCCCAACAAGCTCCAGTGGAGACAATGAGAAAGCAGGCGATATTACAGGCAGGTTATGGACCACTTCTCGCCTCCCTTTCACAACACAGCATCAGATTTCACAGAATCACAGAATGGCAGGGACCTCTAGAGATCATCTAGTCCAACCCCCTGCTCCAGCAGAGACATCCAGAGCACAGGGCACAGTGTGACATCCAGGCAGGTTTGGAAGATCTCCAGAGAAGGAGACTCCACAGCCTCTCTGGGCAGCCTGTGCCAGGGCTCTGTCACCCTCACAGGAAAGAAGTTCTTCCTCACACAGAGGTGGAACTTCCTGTGTTTCAACTTGTACCCATTAGCCCTTATTCTGTCACTGGCCACCACTGAGAATAGTTTGGGCCTATCTTCTTTACATCCTCCCCTTGGGTATTTGTACATGTTGATCAGATCCCCTCTCAGTCTTCTCTGCTCAGGCTAAACAGGCCCAGCTTGCTCCGTCTTTCCTCACACGATAGATGTTCCAGTCCCTTAATCATCTTCATTGCTCTAAATTTATTGCTCTAAAAAATTTATTCCTAGAGAATTGTCCAGTGAGCCTGAGTCCAAGACATAAGGCCCAAAGCAACATTAGTAACACTACACCAGTAATGTGGAAGCTTTATTACAGCAATAGCACCTGTAACTTTTGCAGACTTGCTGGGAATGAGTCAGAGAAGGCACATCCCAGCAAACACCTACTTAGACTCAGCAAGAGAAGTTACAGCTATGGGGAACCCCTTAGAGATTGGGACAAAGGCGGCAGGAGGAAAAATAGTACATCTGCCTAGTTTGGGTTTAACTCTTATCTCCCAAAATGCAGTTGGATGAAATTGGGAGAAAAAAAAAAAAAAAAAAAAACAAAATCCTTTGGTGGAGAATGTAATAAAATGCCCATTCCTTCCCATTTTAAGAATGTACATATGTAGAATTACTTGACGTCTGCAACTGAAACAGAACAGAAAAAAATGGACATTTCCTCATGACAGGTCAGGTATTCTACAGGATGAATTATAAAGACTGGGGCAAACGGCAAAGCACAGGAAGAGAAACTAAACATGCAACACATCCAAAACAGGTTACACTTGCTTTAGACACAGCCATCTATAAACAAAAATGCTTAGGCTCTTTCAGTTTCTACGGGCTAACTAGGGCACTAAATTTCATTCAAGTCTAAAAACTCAGCACAGGTCATTGCAGGATAGTCATCTGCAGTGAGGAGTTAGGTATCCCAGGAGACTGGCCGGCTGGTAGGAACCTCACTGCATCTTTGAGCAACCGCCTATCCTTGGGATTCGGCCCCAGGGCCCACTCAATCCTCCCGCCTCTCCATTTGCACTACTGTAAGGGGGGAATAATCCCTCCTGGAGCTGCAGGCTTCCCTGCTTAACGCATGCAAAGCTCTTTAGCACTTGCCTCCAATCCCCTTATAGATGTGCAAATTGTGGCACGATTACAATTCCAGGATAATGACTTTAATTTGATGACTTGCAGGAGGAGGCCTCTGAGCAGAGCTATTTTCATGTTTCTGCCCCCCTTTCTGGGGGCTAGAGGTGAGGGCAGGGCTCAGGGGCCAGAGCCTGAGCTAATCTCTTGCTTCTTGTCCTATCCCAACCCTACTGTGATACCTCCTCAAATTGTGTATTTGAAGAAGGTGCTGGAACAACACGGAAACAAGGACCTTAGAAGGTATTGTTTGGGCCTGAGTTTGAAAGCTGAAGAGGAGAATGCACCATTTCTATGATAGGGTAGATATACACCAACTTTGGTTACTAGCTCAGCATCTATCCTACTCCCTTAACACAGTTCTTGACTGATTAATTAATGTAACATCTCAAAATGGCTATTCCAAGATGCCTGTGCCTCATACATGGTTTAGGTCACTCCAAACACTATTCTTGAACAGTGCAACATGCTATGGCTATTAATAGCACTAAGTCTGCATTTAACTGGAATGCTGTGTACTCATGGAAGTGTTTGTAACTGCACTTATAAACACTTGAAATAGGAGACATGAGCACCAGCCCTCTTTGCTAAGAGGGCAGTCACTTTAAGTAAATTGTACAGCAAATAAATAGTATTACTTAAAGCATGATAAACACACTTTGCTTTTAATTTGTAAGCCTCTAGAAGAAAACAATCATCCAAAAATTTGTTTCCCTTATTAGATCCAAAACATGTTCCTATCGAAAGCAAACAAAACAGCTCGGGGGCAACTGCACTGGTAAAAATCAAGACATCTGAACTCTACAGTATTACTTTTCTGTTGACTTCATCTGTATCAAATCAGTTCAGTGCAGCACTCATCCCTACAACTGGTTTCTGCAAAGAATATTTTATTGTAACTTTACATTCAAAAACATTTATTAACATTCTGAACTTTTATGTACTATTTCTTCTCACAGGTATTTTACATCGATCATTCACACTTTTAATACTTAGTTAAAAACTGATAAAACTACTATCTGGAGCAGATATTTTCAACTGCAACATCTTCAAGCTTAGAAAGTTCTCTACCCATGGGGATCTTTTTCTCAAATTAACGGGGAAATAATATTTTTTAGTTACTTTCTCAGCAAGAGACTGACACAACAGCCAGCCAGTGGTAAGAAATGCTCTGGTTACTCCAGCTCTGAAATGGAAGCAACTTTCAGTGCCTTTGAAGTTGCTTCATTAATGCAAATTCTCACTTAAATGGAGAACTGAGGTATAATGAGTCTAAATAACACAATCTTTTTAGAAGGCAATGTCATGGAAATCTTATCAGCGACTGAAATAATTCCCCTTAGCTAAGATAAAAGTGCATGTAAAAAATACACTATGAAATAAAATCCTCTCCCTGCATTCCCCACCTCCTAAAAAAGGCAGAAAAGATGTCAAATTTTAATCAGCACTCGCAAGCTCTCCCATCACAGGACAACTGTATTTGAGTGTATTTTGAATTGTATTTCAAACTAGTTAGATAGGAAAGGACTGCTGTGCACTTTAATAAGGTTCTATACATGTTTGCATTTCCATGGATTTTTTTTCTTCTACGATGTATGTCATAGATCATTTATAAGATAATGAAGAAACAGAGAACTAGTTTCCCAAGAGTTCCTTTTCCATACTTTGTTGGTTCAAGTCAGTATGCTGATACTTTGTGCACTTCTCCACTTTTGCTGGCAGAAGGTGGTGGTGGGAGGGGGAACATCACATCTCTCCTACCTCAAAATTGGGAATAGAGGGGAAAAAAAAAAAAAAAAAAAGAGTTAAATTTATCTCTTTCCTCCTCACTCCCCTGTGAGAAGTTCCCTGCACTGAAAGAGAAAGCTGGGAAGAAAGGAAGCAAAGTTACTACAATAAAAAGGAGACATACTAACACCCAATGTATTTTTCTAAAACAAAAAGCAGAAAACCATGGTGACAACAACAATAAATACTACTCTGAGTAGTACTAAGATTTTATCTGGTCTTTCTACTCTCTGGAGGGAGCATCAAAGACTAGAGCTTACACACAGCACCTCTGAAAATACACAGAGCTAAAGCATGACACTTGTACTGGACATTTGGGGGGTGTTGCTGCTTCTGTTTTACTTTGCGATAGAAGAATGTCCCTTTACAAACTCCCAGCATTTCTGCAGATTTTAACTGAAGTTAGAAAACCATAACCATGATTGAATTATTTGTACCATAAGAGCTACGCATAAAGAAATGGAACTAGTAACCAGGTGAAATTAATGTTTCACAGTAGAATTGTGAACATCTTCATAGATGAAGAAATACTAAGAAAAGTTTACTTTAAACATGAAGCTGCGGTAGTGAAAGGCCAGAGCAAGAAAAAAAACAGCTGCTCTGTCTTCCAAATTGCTTGCATTTGTGTAATTTTAAATGTCATTTAATCTATAATCCTTACAACTGCTGAAAGAAGGAAGTCTCCCTGCGGAAACAGATCTATGCCATGATTGGAATGGCACAGTTGAGTGGGGAATCACTACTGTGGCAACATTTAAGATGTAGTTGCAATAAAAGAACGAAAGTACACCCCGAAGTTTGCATTTGGATCGATACTATGACAGATGTGCAACACAAAATCAGGAGATACTTTAAATATTTCAAGAAAAAAAGGCATCATCATTTTAAATACAGACATATGATAACATCAGAATTACTTGCTCATTAGCTTTAGTAAATAACAGTTGAAGGTAATAATGAAACTAGTAATCCAGCATTAATTACACTTTGTGCAGCAAAAAGACAGCTTTGATCAGATTTTTGACACTGTATGCCAAAAGTAATTTTGAAAACAAAACCTTAAGATATATTCAAGTAAGTAATTTTTATTTGTCACTAGTTTATTTCCATAGCAATGTACTTACTGGATGTAAACACTGCAAAAATGAAAAGAAACTACTGTCATTTCCAGATCAATTCATCTCATAGCTTCATATGCAGAACAAAAGCACCATATGAGAAAGTTTTGAAAAAGTATCATAAGAAAATTTAGTTATGTTTTTTTGATGGCCAACTTAGTTAAAACGAAGAAAAAACCCAATCCAAACAATGTCACCACTCCCATTTTTACTAATCTGTTTTCCAAGGTAGGTGCTTTTTCTGGAAATTCCACTCGGCTGGGGTCATTCCTCTGTTCATTCTGCAGTAGAAGTTAAGTTCGTGTGAAAAACATAAGAAGAAAATCGTGTGAAAACTTCGGAAGTGTTATGAAATACACAATCCTAAGAACCTGCATGTATCTAGTTTGTACATTACCCCTTTCTCCCTGTGTGTCCGAGGCCTACTTCCATTGAAATAAATGTGTGCACCCTTTTATCTTATCTGGTGCTCGGTCATTTTGCAAGTAACACATATTACAAAAACAGGCTGTTTACAAACAGAATTCCTTAGGAGTAACACACACTACTACCAGATCCTACAAAAATCTAATACCAAAACACTGCAATTTGCAGACACTTTGACCAGAACTTTTGCTATTTAGTCATTAAAACAATGACTTACTAAACCAGTGAGTTAAATATGTAACACATAAAACTTTCAAAGAGACTTCCCTGCAGTAAAAGAGGGGGAAGAAAGTACCTTACAAGTGTCTGCTCAAATATCTGTTGAAACTGATTGCAGCCTTGTCATGAAGTGCAGCAGGATTAGGTCCTGCTTCCTTTTCTTAGCTCATAACACTTGGAAAACCATCTCATTCGACAGGTGAAGATTTAAAAAATTATGTACTACAGACATAATATGTACTGCAAGCAATGTCTAATGTCTAAGTTTAGTAAAAGCTACTGTGGATTTTAAAGGTGTTTGTACAAATTAAGAGGCTTATTTTTTCATTTAAATTATTACTTTTCATAAAAAATATCATCTCAGTGTAAACAATTATTTAGGAGCAGCACCATTTCACCAGCAAAATTCACAACACATTGCAGTATTTTAATACAAGAGGAACTGTATTTTCTAAGTGATTACCAGGCTAACATTTAACACCTTAGTTTGTTTAACAGCTAGTGCAGAGCTACTTCATCTTGGAGGGTCTAAAAAATTAAGCAGAGATGAGTGCAAGTCCAAGTAGCATTAACTGTTCTCCCCACTTCCCTTATAACTAGGTGACAGATACATACATGCCATTCATTTCTGCATATGCAAAGAAAGGAACACAAATGGCTAAAATGGCTTTGCCTGCAATCTCAATTTTAAATACATTTGGTGTTTAGTGATTTATTAGGAGAAGGCTGAATTTACTTAATCTACAGGAAATTGCATTACTAGCACTATGCTCAGTGTCCGAGTTCCACATGGCTTCATTCAGTAACAGATTCCTTTCTGACACTGATGCTCCATTTACTCTATCCCATTCATTTTACTAGCGTATTACTTCAAATGACCCCATCTGACAAGAGCATGTCACTGTGCTGGTTTGAGGATGACTGATGTGGTGCTAACATTTAGCCTTGACCTCTCCCACCCTCTTCTTTTGTCACCTCTGCAGAGTTTGTTGAGATGCCCTCTGCTCAATCCATAAAACCGTAACATCTTCAGCGAGTCAGTAACTCCAAACGATTCCCTAATTAAGTTTTCCAAATGACACTTGTATCACAGTGGTCACTCATGAGTACAAAGATACATTCCACCAAACTCTTTCCTATGTTTGAAACAAAAAGATCAACTATACTTTTCCCTGGAGACCATCCTCACTGCTTTGGAATATTCTAGATTATTTCTTGTTCTGTTACAGAAAGGTGAGAGGTGCAAAGCTGTATATTCCTGCTATCTCCAAGTAGCTTGCAATCCCTGAATGTGATTCCAAACTACAGCTGAAGAGAGCCTTTTACAGACTAAAATATCAAACATTTCACTGGTGGACATCTTGTAGGGTTTACAAGAAAGTTATATACAATACATGGTAGACTCAACTCCTGCACACTCACCTCTTCCAGGAGGTTCTTCAGCATCGCAACTTCTTTTCCCAGCTTTTCCACACTGCAGACTAAATCTCTGCAAACTTCATTAAAACTTTCAGCTGGTGCCCACTGCAGTACTACCTATTAGGAGTTACAGCTCAATGTCAGAATTACTGTAGAGTGTAAGCTAGGATCCTTTAGTTAATGTAGTATAAAGCACAGTGTCAGAAAAATATTTTAATTTTATTTATGCTAAGTAAGCATAGCATGACTCATGCATGACAAATCTACTACTTCATATCATGTTTCATGGGAGTTTTCTGTCACTTCTGTTTAAATACTAATTCCCTTATAGGCAATAACACGGAGGAGCAGATCTATACTTTTTAACCAGTTGGCTTAACTCCCTGGAATAAATTATTGAAAACATATACTTTAGGGAAAGAATATTGAATATTCTATAAAACTCCTAAGTTGTTTATGGTTTTGATCACTATTCATTTTTTTCCCCCATTTCTACTCACTAGAAAAGCAGTATTCCCCAAAATCTAAATCAGTCTTTGTCTCCTTTGGTTGAATACCTTGTGAGAATTTGTGAGCAAATGCTTATTTATCGTCTGCACAGGAACGGTCAAGTTACCACACTCTTTATTCAGCTTCTGAAGAAACTTGAGGAATTCATCTCCACTAAAACAAAATCATGTTCCATTATTTGTAAAAGGCCATAACACTTTGCAAGTTAAATAGAGTATCCATTCCTAGCACTGGTTTGTGAGTGAATTAAACATATAATAATAAATAGATAAAAATACAAAATAACAAGAACACCTCCACAATCAATTTATCACATGAATCTGCACCTCATTCACATTTAACATCTTGTCTCACAGGGCTTATTTATTTATTTTTAAAACCTTTAAGTTATCCAAAATGCTTAGTTACTGAAATCACACTGAAAGCTGAAAAAGGGTTACCCTCCCCAAGCTTTGTGGAAATGTTCTGTTAGCCTCTACTTTCACTTCTCACTGCCATTAATCCTACAGTATCAACACGAACACGTCTTTACCTGCTACATGAGCAGCCCTGGATCAGAATACAGATTCATACAAACATCACATCACACACATCATACCACCAGCATTGTGTTTTTTGTGCATGTGTTACAGAGATCACAGTCTGGTAGCACCAGGAAGAATTTATAGTCAATTTTATATTGACATACCACTTATTTCTGATCTGCAACTTACTTTTTAATGGAAGGTGTGTGAGAAAAAAAATCTGTTTTGCATTTGAGAGTTAAAGACTGAAATAGTAAGGTGAGAAATGAGGTTCAGTCTCTAGCACTGAAGAAGGGGAGGAAGCATTGAAGAACGGTGGAAGAATACGACCGTGCTGACTTGGCCCTTGGACCTAGGAATACATTCCTCAAAGCCCATAGAACTTGAACTAATCTACTCTGAAGAAAACACGTTCTTAAATGTTCAAACAAAATCAGGAAAATACCTCTGAAAGTTATTCTGGTTTCACCAAAGACTGGAGAAAAGAATGTAAAATCTAATAAACTAATATCAATACTAAGTTTTAAAGATTCCATGTCACACCAACTCAATTTAATTTGATTATAAAGCTCCGCAAGAAATTAATGTGTCAGTTATAAATGATGGTACAGACCAGAAAGTTCTGACATTGCTGGACAGACAGAAGGGGAAACAAGAGTGAGCTCTCAAACCCCACAAAATTCCTAATAGTTTCTTTACCTCCAGCTCCTGCTAGCTATCAATCCTTACGTGAATAGCACCCAGGCCCAGCAAAACGGACAATTTTAACTTGGTATCTCCCTAATCAACAGGTCTCGAGTTTATGGGAGGATTTGAATAAGTGAATTCAGATCCCAACTTTCCTCTTTTCCCTGGAGAAATACGCTAGTAAAACTAAATGTAATGTACTCACACACTACAAGGCAAGAAGGTCTAAATGAAATTTTCTACCGAACAGCTGAGTGCCAGATACTCCCACCAACATGTCAGTGTGGTGCACAACAAATTGAATTTAGGCCATAGGGTGTTCTCATTAAGTTCTCCCTTTTTTTCTTACAACAATGCATACCCTAAGCAAACGACATTAAGGTGTCTAATGGTAGGACATTGTCTCTTAAAAATATATGAGATTTCAGAGCCTAATCTCCTACAGCATTCACACTGGGGAAACAGGCAAAACTAGAAACTCACCTCTTTGGGAATCTAGGGCTTCGTGCATAAACATTAGGACAGTGGACCTACCTGTCCACCATTAGGGAAAGGAAAAGCATGTTAACAAAACTGGAATCCAATTCTCAGGCTGTACTATCCTGAATTAGGATTATGTTACTTTAGAGTTGTTTTGGAATGAGCTGATGGCCTATAATTTTTATTTTACATTTGCTAAAACTCAAGACAGCTGTTCCTCTGCTGTAAATCTCAGCTTCAAAAATGCAGATATATGTAAAAATATAAAATATTTATTCATTCTATGAATGTATCCTGTAAATGTGAATCCCTGCATTAATTAATTGATATTGCAAAAGTGAGTTTTTAATATAACAAGTAATTTTGGCATATGTTAGTAGGCAAAATTTCTATCACTGCTACAGTGTCTATCACTTGCAACACTGCAGAATTGCTAAGACATTAGTGCTCAAAACAAGAACAAACAAAACAACAGTAAGATGCTGAAGGTTACACACCAAGTTGGTTCTGTTTGTTATGAAGATGGGAAAAATGATAAAGCCTCTTCATTTGTTTTTTTGAAGCCTATTAGCTTGTTATTTTGAAGGACACTGCTCTGAAAAAATAATAATTTAACTGAATAATTATATGTAGGGTAAAAATACTAAACAAAATAATCATGTGCAGACACAGGCTGGAAGTTTGTCCCACATATTTCCACAGTCAAACCATGCAGATCAAAACTTTTTCTACTTAAAAGGATAACATTTTGGCTAAGATCAGTTATGACACCTGTGTTTTGTCACAATGAAAATCTATTTTTGTTGAGAATCCTTTCAGAATTCCCAGAATAAAGTATGTCAGGGACATGAAATGGAATAAACCAAAAATATTAATGCTTATTATATTTACTGTATGCATAGCAGTTCTTAAAAACATTTTCATAATTTTATATCTGTTGCAGCAATATCATCTTATAACATTTTCAAAAAATAATATTTTTTAAAAAGAAATAATGGCTGTCAAAACACCAATGGCTTAACAGTGTTAAGACACTCTCTGCAAGTTTATAATCAATCAGCTCAACATTTTCTACTATGTTAGTTTTTCTATGACTTAATGACTGATTCTCCTTCTCACAGAATGACTTTGAACAAATGGGAAGTAAAATCTTTACATAACAGCATGTAAACATAACCTATGATTTTAGTCCCAAGGTCAGATTCCTAGAATACATGTCAAGTCATTTTCTAAAAAAACAAACAAACAAAAAGAATCTATGCAGTGCTTGCAATAATTAGAACTGTGGATGTATTTTTGTGTATTTCTATTTTTATTCAATTATTTTCTGAGAACTATAAGTGAGCTAAAATCATTCTAGGAACTCTACACGACCACCATGTTACTGAGGTACAGTACTGTATCTGATTATTTTTTTTTCCCCTTATTTGCCTACACATGCAGTGAACTATTAACTTTTTGGGTTTTTCACTTCTGTGTTCAATTTTTTTGGCTGTTCTGCATAAATGCATATACTAAATGTCATATCATACAGATCCAGAAAAGAATGTGAACTTCTAGGGTAAAAATGCATGAACTGGACAAAGTTCTCGACTGAATGAAAGGTCAGAATCGTTTCTTAAGATGTCTCACTTGGACCCTAAAACATCCTGCTGCTTGGCCTACTACCTCTGCTCAGCTGCAAAGCCTATTACATTTTAATAGGAAAGGCCCATATGCTGCCAAGTATTTATGTTGTACCCACATCAAAATTCTGTGTCTTTTTGCCTGCTGGAACTCTAGCTCCTCAGTCTCACACACAGTGTATTACTGGGTTGCACCTAGACTCTCTTCGGGAAGTAGAAAGGTGCTTGTTTTGACACAGAAATCTCTTCTCTGACTGGAAGGCAGAATCAAGGTCCATAGTGGCACAGGAATGCCTGTCTCTCCCAGCCCACCTCCGTCTAGCAAGAGCTTCCCCAAATGCCTTGCATGTCCTTGCACTTCTCAAAGCTCATGCTGGGCATCGTGCTGCAAAAGTGTATCTCAACGAGGCTGCAAATCTGCTCTCACTGTGCACACACAGTGATGGACGCAGACACAGGCATGATGGCAGCACCAGCAGCTATTAGCACAGGTAAGGACGACTAGTTAGGGGTGGAGCGTGTAGCAGAAAGTCTCACACAACCACAGCATGAAGGAGAACGAAAGGGCAGAAGCATATCATGATGTAAGGGCTAATATACAGCACCAAAGGGATGAGTTGCCTCCAAAGGAGGCACAGAATTACTGGAATGCAACCATATCCTCAACCCAACAAGCAATAAGAATAACAACCTAGCCTTACAGCATCGGAATAAGGTATCTAGCTCCTCTGAAGGAGAAAGAGATGCCTACCAAAGTAGTAACACAGCTGCCAGGTCACTAGTCAAGTGGGATATACATGCTCCACGCCTTCACACACACTTCAAAGAACTGAACCCTTACATTTCTAGGCAGTGGAAATGTACTTAATCATCTTACTGGATGCAAGAAGGACAGATTTCTTCCTCTATATTACTCAAACTAAACCCCAGTAAAAAAGGCACCACAAAGCTATGCCAAAGGTGTTACAACTGGGAGGATGGAAAATAAGCACAGAGAACTCAACTTTGTTGCACAGCAATGCACCTACAAGCATAGGGAAGAAGCAGTATCTCGGCATTAGCACCATCTTTAAGATCAACAAATACAGTTCAATAAGACTAAAGTCTTTGAAAGGAAAGTCCCAATTCTCTGGCCCCATTTCAAAAGTTCTTGCAAATTAAAATATCAGACTAATGCTACCTTCTGGAGCAATTATTTTATAGTTTAAGGAGGTAACAAGTGGAAGATAAGAACATATATTAGACATAGCATCTAGGTTAAAATCTAAGGCTCTTTTTTAGAAAAATGCTATTTATCCTACAAAATACAAGTCAAGAGGTATAAGAAATCTTAAGGCACACTTCCATTTACTACATTCTTCATTCTTCTTGTGGTTGATGTTTATTACCTGAATTCCAGCTTCAGCACTTCAGGGAGGTCTCCAATTCTTATTTCTTCAACTTGTAGTTCTTTAACAGAATCTAGGAGTTTCTGTTGATCTTTGGGATTTGTAATGCCGATCTAAATGTAGACAGGCATGTCAAATATATTAATTTTTAATAGTTATTTCAACAATGCTGTGGTATTTAAACTGCAGGTTACAGTAGGTAAACAGTAGGTTAACAGAAGGAGTTTTTAGTGTATTGTGCGAGTTTCTAATTACTGAGAGAACAAGTGGTCAAAGGAATTTGTTTTTAGGAGGGGAAAAATCAAAACAAACAAAAAAACTCAGCAACTATTTGATGACGTACAACAAAATGAATTGTTTGAAATGAGCAAGAGAAGAGTCAAACTGAAATCACACATGATGCTTAGAAAGGCATAACATTCATCCACAGTTATTAGCTCAAAAACTATTATTTCTTAAATAAACCTCAAATAGAAAGGTTTGCTATTCCAGAATCACCTAAGGTTTCTCTCATACCAAAACAACCTATTATCATGTTGGCAGCACAATAGTAACTCAAAAGGAAACAATGAAAATCATCAAGTCAGCATCAAACACAGCATTTTTTAGAAAGAGGTCAGATTTTTGGAAAATAGCCTCTAAGATAATACATCTCTTTCTAAAATCTTACTTTCTTAGAGAATCTCATTTTAAGAAGTCACTTAGGTCACTTAAACGAAGCAATCCAGCTCAACCACTCTAGTTCCAAAAGTTTGTATGATGACATAAAAGAGAGTATGATCTTATTATTATAAGCCTAAATACCACCTGACATCTGCTTCTATAATCCCTGAGCTGTCAACTGACCTTCCATACTCTTGACAAATCCTACAGCCCATACTAGAAAAGTTTTGAAAGTGCATAGGTGTATATATATATATATATATATATATTTAATAAATAAAGCCTAATTCTTTTCAGAAGCTTCATACTATGTAACTGTGGTTCTCCAAATGATGCCTGAGACAGAAAACATTGTTAGCTGCATTATCCATAACTACTACAGATGAGAATTTAACTTTTATGTAAATTATAGAAGGCTAAGCATTTTCTTTCAGACTGCTTTAAGGAACAAGCAAAATCCAGTCCATTTGATAAGAGGGAAGTGCTTCTGTGTAACATTCAATACATTTCCTTGCTAATCTGATGGTGTTCAACACAGCTATCCGTGGGTAACAACCCTCCTGAAGCTTTTCTACCTGGAAGTCAAACCTGGCATGACTTTATTCCAAGCTCTCCAAGTGAATATGTGAAACCAGCAGGAGCTCCAGTCTGCAATGAACACAAACATTACCCAGATTCCAACTGTTTGTGCTACGATGAGTTCACTGCCTGAGCACAGTGCCAGTGTTGCTTTCTTGTGGATAAGCAAGCTCTCACACTGGTGTCAACTGAAACACAACCTGCAGCCCAAACAATTCAGATATGACGTAGAGCGGCTCAAGAAAGTAGAAGCGAGTCTATAGTATTGTACCAAGACTGACTTTTTTTTCCCCCCCTTTTTTTTTCTTCTGTAAAACAAGACACCGAATAGGCTAAATTTTGACTTCAGGCACATAGATACTCTAACAGTACCTGTTTTTTTCTTTACTTAAATAAAAATTAAAGAGTCCCCAAACTCGCACGCCAAAACAACACTCCAGCATCAATAGGACACTTCTGTTGACCTTTAGAGGGAAAGATGAGGTAAATAACAGACTGCTTCAACAAATGAAAGACGGCACATTTCTCAGATAAAAATCTGAGAAAAAGCTAGGAACACTCACATTCCTGTCATCTTGCTCAAATGGTCACTCTTTTTAATAATGTCACAATTTTCTGCTAAGTCTACTTTTTGAAGGCAAGAAGATAGGAAAAGAGCTGGGGAGGTGGCTTGGGGTAAAAGAGTCCTGGTATGGAAGCTTGTAGTCCAGATAAATCTCTGTATTTCCAGAATATATTTTGATTCTTGATGTGTCAAATTTTCATTATGTACTCTCAAATGCAGAACAGGATGCTAATTTCCTCTAAATCAACACACATATGAGGAAGGAACTTTTTAAGTCTTAAATGCACAAGGAAGTAAACTGGCTTCTGCCACTGGTTGGAGACAAAAAAGCTCAAAAAATGACTCCCTCCAACAAACAAAATTCAGGTGTCAGAAATAGTAGCCAATCAGACAAAACCCTTCAAGTTTTGAATGGACCAATTTGAGGATGCAGCAGTTTATAAGTTTAAAGGAATGCAAGGATTTTAGCTTGACAGCATCATTGTTTAGGCTCTGTTCTAGAACACAGATAAAGATATTTAAAGAGAAAATATCTTTCTGATATTCTTTAACATGAGACACTTTCTTCCATCAATGACAGGATTTCTTTCCAATTCTTTTGGATACAGAGCAGCATGGTTCAGAGGCATCCATCAGAAGTTATCATTAATCTCTGTAGTAATAAGATCCAGACTCTTGAAGAGCTGGTTGCTAGTGAAAGATCTGCCATCACAAAAAAGCCTTTCAGCTTTGAAGTTACGAGGAAGCAGATTAGACAGCAACGTAGGAGAAGCTCTTATTAGAGCTCTAATATCAGAATTAAAAAAAACAACCAAACAAAAAAGAAATCCAAACTTTTTTTAATAATATAATGTATCAAGAGTTTAAGATAACTTACGAATTGCTAAAAAATGTTATATCATTTTTTTAAAGTCTGAATTAAAGACTCATAATTCATTTATGTCCATTCACAACACATGACCTATTTTGCGGAAATATCTTCCTGTTGTTGAAGAAACAAGTGGTAAAAGAAATCTTCAGATACAGCTTTTCTGTACAAGAGCAGCTGGCCCAGGTGCTTATTTCATTTTTTTTTTCCCCCAATGAAGCTCTCTTAATAGTAGGCAGCCTCAAACACATTAGAAAATTGAAATAGAAATTATTCGTCTGTGTGAAGATTATATTTCCCTCACTGAAGATGTGTAATAAAAGATAGCTATTAATTGAAGGCCAAATTTCCCCCAGAATCTCTCTCCCCCACAGGGACAGATAGAAGTGACTACCATTTCTCAGCAAGAGACTAATATGAATGTACACTCGATCCCATTTGGAGTTTAATGACAGCAATAAAATAGCTCATAGAATCATGAGAAGAAAAATAGTAAGATTTCCTTTAAGCATAAGGTTCTTGTCAATAGCAGCTTTAAGGATTCAAATAAAGCCCATGTGTGCATGCTGCATAATGGATAGGATATCGAGGCTCTGGAATCACTGCCACAACATAACACCAATGTACTTGATCTAGGTGAATTCTTGAAATCTCCTTTTGATACACACAGTCCTCTATTTGTGCACCCACTGATATCAGAGAAGTATTTCTGAGCTCTGTCAAATTGCTGGAAACACCAGCTCTACTCAGCTACAATGCAATCCTTGTGACATCGACTCAAAGGTACATGAACTTACACAGATAAATGTTGATTCCAGCTGCCAGAACAGCTACCTTCCTCAATACCCTGTGGTACCAAGTCTCCTTCTCTGGAGATTTTCCAAACCTGCCTGGTTGCCACGCTGTGCCATGTGATCTAGGTGTCCCTGCTTGAGCAGGGGGTTTGGACTAGATGATCTCTAGAGGTCCCTTCCAAACTCAACCATTCTGTGTTTTAAAGTAGTTATGTAGGATTATTTGCTGCTAATCCTAGCAATTATTTCTCTTCACAGAAAACATACTTCCAAGCTAAAAATAGTAATGAAACTCAAGTATTTTCTGCTCATGCAATTCCCAAATCAATACAGAAAAGAACCAAGGGGGACTGCCACTTCACAGACAGATCTGGAACAGGATGTAACAACTTAACTCCTAGAATTTAATACTGATCTGAGGAATTATATACTTTAGAAAAGGTTTGTCTCTATATGTACTAAAATTCAAGAAATAACTTAAGATTCTGAAAACAGACCTTCAAAAAGGAATCTTACAAGGTTAGGCATTTACGAAGAGAAGTTAGGTCATTAAACTAACTAAAAAGACAGAGTAAACTGACCTCTGTTAGTTCATCTTTTTTCATGATCAAAAGCTGTCTTAGAGTAACATCTCTTTCCTGTACAAAATAAAGGGTTTTCCATAATCAAAAAGAGTTTCAGAAGAAAAGACCAAAAAAGAAATAAAAATAGCTACACAATATCATTAGCAAAAAAAAAAAAAAAAGTCGGTCGACAACACACTATATAATCACAACATTATATGTTGTGATTAATGCATATAATCAAAAATTGACCAATCTAGTCCACTGAAACATTATAGTGAAACTTAACGTTTCAAACATAACTTTCTTTTAGCATGTTAATAACATAATTTTACGGACATTTTAAGTCATTTTTACATATTACTTTTATGTATTAATTTCCAGATAGCAGATGCATCACAATCTTACCTTTAATAATCCTATTACGTGTTCTAGACCAAGACCATGTAAAAATACTTCCATGTCTGAAAGTGCTGAATAGGAACTGTAAACATATTTAATGAGATTCAAGGTGAAAACTGTGGAAATTAAAAGACATCTACAACAACTCCGAAATATACACACCTGAGTAACACACACAACCAGACAAAGCACAAACCTCAAGTTGAACACATCCACCAGTCAGTAGCATACATAAGCACCAAAGGGTACAACTTAATTTAACAAAATTTTACAGCTGTTTATTTTGAACCTAAATGGAAAGAATGGTGGTTAGGAAGGAAGATAACTGTACCCTGTCAATAGCCACCTTTCATATCAATTTAGGTTCAGCCTTTCACTTTTTACTTTCCATTTAACCAAGACACACACAAAAAAAGAGAGAAAAATATCAGAAAATAAGGATGTTCCTCATTAAGGGCAGAGGAAATTAGATCAGTAAAAGCTTGCCAGAAGACCACTGTTGCAACATTAAACTGCTGCACCTCTGTAATACCTTGCAGGTTCACAGATTTTTAAGGTTTATAAATAAAGGTAAGAATCAACCTTGAACTATTTCTACTAAAAAATATAAAAATACAAGAAATAATATCTAACAACTTTTAACAGTCAAATGAACATCTGTAATGAACCTAGAAGCAAACTGTACAAAATGCAGAAAAAACTACTGCATTTCTACATTGATCCCTTGCCAAAAGCCTGAGTTGAGAGTTTCCTCCATATTGCTATGGGTCCTTAACTTAGTACTTGTCCTGTTCTTAAAGGCTTAAAGAGCTCTTACAGCTTAACTTATAAACAATTCTCTTGGAAAATCTTTTTGAATGTGTAAGAAAAGATTTCAGGTTGGCATATTGGGAATCTTCCATTCCAGGATTTCTGGTATTTAAGTTCACTTAACCCTTTATAATGATGGACATCTTAAAATCATTTAACTTCTGTGCTGTGATAGCTTAGTAACTACAGGAATATACAGTGTATATTTCAGCTGGTAGGATATAAAAACGAATGTAAAGTGACTGTCCTTATGATGAATTCGTGTAGAATTGTTATCCTCTACTCACATTCCCTTCCACCAACACACAGACAACAACCTCCAGTCTTTGAAGCAAGCAATTCACATATATCTTCCCATACTCATATCCAACACACCCAACCAAAGGCAACAGGAGACAATATTTGTGATTAACCTGAAATGGCAAAATCTTTGTATTTACACACACCTAAGTGCTTAGTTTGCAAAGGTTTCTGCAGTGCTGGGGCATTTGCTTCTGCTAAAGATGCAAGAAAACGAAGTTTTTTCTCCCAGAAAAAGCAAAATAGATGTTCAATATCTACCACGTAATTTCAAAGGCCCTGAAAAACAGGACTTAGGCAGCTGAAGTGCCTGACAGGTACCTGTGTCTACTTGCATATTCTACACCACCGCAGCCAGGACAAACGCCTCACGAGGATGGCAGGAGGGGATAACTGAAGCTATGGTCACTCTCTAAGTATCACAAGTCTCCAATAGGCTATAGCCACTGACACCACATGGTGCAACACAATTGCCGCCCAGTATGAGATGAAAGAACCTGAGGGGAAATGGGACTTGAGACAATTGCCAATGCCAGTGATGAAAATCACATAGGAAACTGGCAGAGAGAAGACATTCATCTCCCAGAACTATGATGGAGTCAACACAGATATCAATGTGCCTCTTGACTGTAACTGGATGAAAGGAAGTAGCTAAGTAGGGGAGATGTGGGGGTGGGGAAGAGAAATTGATTAACTGTATTTGTAAGAACAAATACTGAAGAACCAGATATCTGGTGTACTACCGCAGACTATCTTTTGAAACAAAGATTTCCACTAATCATCAGAAATGATCAATCGAATTACAAAGTATCAGAACAGGCTATGTAAAGAAAAAAATTCTTCAACTTGCCAGAAAAAAATCTGCTGATAAAGACAAACAGGTTACTCATCTCATATAGATGGAACTCACAGAGTTTTAAAAAAAAAAAAAAAAAAAAAAAAAAAAAAGGGAGAGAGAGAGAGAGAGAGAGAGAGACCAACCACTGGGCACACTGTGAAATCAGAGAAGCACAAGAATCACCTAATACAACATTACATTTATATAGTGAGACATCTGGCTGTCACAAAGTATTACCAGTAGGCTTAAGGATTTCAGTCTCCTATTTTAAAAGCTTATCAGGATTACCCAAACATTGATATAATGTTCTGTAGCCACTGCAGGGTTTCTACAGGCAAGCACAAAATCACTCGGATAACTGCTATGAGGTGTTAGTGTGTTTACTTGTACTAGAAAGCCTGATAAACTTCCTAAATAACTTAAACCTATTAGAAGAGAGCAATCCCTCATAACACTGAGGTCACAAAGACCAGATTCTACCTAGGAGTATGAATCTGTGAAGAATACTAGAAGAATACTAGAACTTTTTTGAAAGAGTCTAATGATATTCCAGGAAGGAATTCGGGGTTGGGGAGGGGGGGAAGATGGACAAAAAATAACTTATCTTTTAAAAAACAAAACCAGAGAGTATTATATTTGGTCTGTCTGAATAGCTACACGGAACAGCATTATCCTTACAAGAAGCATCCAGGGATTGAAAAAATGATTCCCAAGGGAATACCAAGACCCACGGGAAAACTGTTTCACGGATGGAAAGATATGCCCAGATTAACTCTTTGAGAAATGTACAGCGAGATGCAAGAACAAACAGGACTGCAGAGATCATGCACTTCAACATGTTCAACCTTTAGCTTTTAGCTACAAGTACCTCCAAGATGATCACAACTGAAGCACTGGAAGATAAAAACCAGACTGATGTGTGCATTTGTTTAATGACTGACTCTGGTGGCACTGAGGTAGTCTGAACAGGTACCTAGTGATGTGACATCAGCATAACAATACAGCACTCTGGTGCTTCTAAACAACCTTGACTAGAGTGAGCAGGGATGGAAAAAATATCACGTAACAGGAACTTTCCCAGGTGTATGGCCCTCTAATATAAGTATCAGAAAATGTGTGAGAAATGGACCTTTCTGGCAGCATGAAGTTGAAAAACAGGCATTCAAGGAAGGCATCAAAAATTTAACATCAAATGATGCTAATCAAGCAGGAGAGCTTAACAGACTTAACAAAAGAGCTGAAGTTATACTGAACCTTGCCTCTATTATACTTCACATCACATTAGAGGAAGGAAAGCTGTACAGCACGGTCTTTATGCATAATATTAGGGAAATATGGATGATCTTAAATGACAGGTCTGTGGTCTTAAATGACAGTACATTAATATACCCATTGTGGACTCTTCTGGCACTCCATACACTATGTTTTATATATATATATATATATATATATATATATATATATAAATATCACTGAGACAATCATGTTATGAACAAATGCAACTTTTTTAGCAAAATTTAGTAAAATTATACTGTCATTGTATTTACCCAGTTCTGTGGTCAGGAGCAGCTGTCAAAAAGTTGTAAATAGTTTCCATCTTAATCATTTCATTGTATCTCCCTTGTAAGGGATTCGCAGTCAAAGAAAGTAAACTATAAATCTGCAAAAAGCCAAAATGAATCAATTGCCATTCAACTTCACAACAAATAATGCATAAAAAACTGCACCTAAGATTACAAATTACATTACCACATAACATTTAAACAACATGAATATTCAGTCTATTACATATAGTGGTCTACACGTAAATGTAAGAGTATATGTATTCAACTGATATACTCCAGTTGCTTCAATATTATTTTTATAGAACGTAATAATCAAACTGACTTCTGAGGCCAAAAAAACACGGAATTTACAAAGAGAAAAATATATACCTCTAAATGTTTATTCATTTTTGCAAGGTCAGCTGCTGTTTTCTCATCCTTAGTCTGTAGATTTTTGTCAGCTCCAAGTTCAAGCAACTTTAAAATTACATTTTTATGTCCATAACGTGCTGCCCATGCTAATGCCTGCAAAAGAATAATTTCATTTTACCAACTGAAACCACACACATTTGAAACATAAATGTTTAAAGAAAAAAAACAAAAAGCAAAAATACAGAACTTTTTCTTGGGGGGAGGGGGGGCAGAGAAAGAAGTTAGAGAAGGCTAATTCACAGGAATACTAATAACTCTAATGTTATACCTAACTAGACACACTTTAGCAGACATGAGAAAAAACAGTTTTCTTGAAACTCAACTATCTTAACACTTTCAGTTAAGAGTTAGAATGCAAGATTTAAGTATAAGTGATGGATGTACCTATCAGGTTTACTTCATTTTCTTTATATAGATTGTAAAGAGGTCTTTTCTCAAATACACTACTAACACCTACAAGTCTGCTTGAGAGATTGTAGAATTTTACACAAATTAATATTATCTTCATTTGCCAGACTACTTAAATACAAAGGCTTTGGAAGGGCAGGACCACAGTGGTGAAGCTAGAGATTAAGTAGACAGCACAAGCCTGAAACTGCATACTGGGCAGCCCTCAAAATGTTGTGCTTCTCAACAGTTCCACATACAGTTAAGTGCTCAAGCATAGGCAAATCACACACACACACAGAGAATGGTTGAGGTTGGAAGGGACCTCTAGAGATCATCTAGTCCAATCCCCTGCTCAAGCAGGGACACCCAGAGCACGTAATCATGCAAGATTAGGTTCACAGGGAAGTAAAAAAAGAAAAAAGTAATCAGTAACACAGCTTTCAAAATTTTTCTGATGTGGCAGAATTTGGAATCGAAGACAAATATATTAAAACAATCTAGCAAGGTGTATAAACAATAACACAATAACAGTACAATACAATAATACAGTAACAATAAAACAAAGAGCATTTGAGGGTACTTGGAGTTCTAAAGGTATATTTAGAAACTAGTTTATGGGTTCCTGGCTTTTAAAAATGTTGGCATTAGTTACAAGAAAAGAAATAAATCACTTACTGAATATCCATTTTCATCCTGGGCATTTATGTGCGATCCATGAGCAACAAGAAGAGCAACAACCTGAGGATACCCTTTTCTCGCTGCATACATCAGTGAAGTCATTTGTCTCCTGGAAAGAAAAGGGGAAAAAGAAAAACAAACCCTACAACATTAAAACACCAAAAACATTAACTATTGCCAGACACAAAGTGTTACAGTATATGGGTACAGTAATAGATTATAGTTTCCACTTTGCTAAAGACAGAGAATATCAGCAAAGGGTCCATAGATTTTTTTTCAATTGAAATTCATTCCAGAAAAATGGCAATGACTGTTACATTTTACTTCAAAAAATACCTTTAGAGAACACAATACAAGCAAAAAATTTTACATACAGATTATTTTAAAAATGAATGCTCTGAGAAGAAATATTTAAAGCTTTCTGGAGGGCATATTATAAGATGAAACTGAATATTTAAAAACTATGAACTATATAAATACTCGCATACCTGTTCAGCTAAAACAGTGCATACACACAAAAGAATTACCGATCATACCACTCTCGCTAGTGCACAAAACTCTAGTGCAGTGCGTGGAGTATTACTAACATCCCCGTGGGTTGCTTAAGAATTTTGCAAGAGTTACTTAAAAATGTCATATGTTTCCAAATTCTAAAAGCACATTAAAAGCTCTTGTCCTTTACCCTCTTTTTTTGTTTTCTATTCCCAGAACAGTTTGTTTTGATGCTTCCTCTCCTACTTACTACAACCTGCAGTTGCTGAACAGATGAATGCTTACAGATACTCCCTTTCTACTGTTCTATACTTTATATCCCTAAAAGCATTACACAAACAGCCTAGTGATCTGAATAGATGCATATATATTTTGGTAGAGAACCTCATAAGATGAAACAATTCTGAATTCCTCTAGAGATTTTGAAAGAAAAAACAATATTGCTGAAAAACTTCAAGATATATTACTCAAGATGCGTGGCACACATTTTTCAGAGGAAAAATGCTAGATCATGGAATTGAAAAATATGTACTACTAAGAGGAGATGTCTAGTTTCTAATTATAAACAGTTCTGAGTGAAAATATTTTACTGGTGAAGTTTGCAACACATAGCTTTGCCAGCAGACTATGCTGGCAAAGATTATTCTATTTTGGTAGGAAGTAATCTGAGAAAAGGTTTTTCCAACACAGTTCAGCTTAATGAGTTCAATACTGACCACTAGAGGGACCCTGAAAAGTATACATAAACCCAAGTCAGTACTTTTTGGACAATCACTTTGGCTTCTAGCATTGCTAGAATTAAGATCTCACTCATCTTTGTCATTTCTTATTCACAAAAGCTCTGTAGAGATAACATTATACGCAAGCAGAATTAAAAGTTCAAATGAAAAAATTCCAGACATAACATAAATATGAAAGACCCTTATGATAGCGAAAAAGTCAATTACTTAGAGATAACCAAAAAGAAAGGAAAATAGACATACTGTATGTTCTCAAGACATATACTCAGAAAGAGAAAGGTTTTTAGTGATGAAAACAAACTTGCATCAGCCTAAAACTAATTCAACTTAGTCTATCAAGTCTTCCAAAGCAGAAGTTCCAACTGAATGAGAGAAGCAACTTTTCCACCACTGGGAAGGGTGCAGCAGCGGATCAGGCTGCCTGGGGAAGTTATGTACTCTCCACCCTGGGAGATTTGCCTCCCTCAGGCTGAATACCAGACCAAGTAAAACTCTGAGAAGTCTGGTCTGATATCACAGCTCCCCTGGTAGACTCCTGGTTTGGGGTAGGAAATGCGATTAAACTGCATTTATACAGTAGATATGAATGGGTACTGTTTAATGCTTAAGACATGCTGCATAACCACCAGCTCAGAAAGCCAGGTCATTTAACAGGTACATCCACAAGAGGGAGACCAGAGCATTTGGGAAAGCACAGCTTGCCCTGCAACAGGCGCAGCCAATAACACAGCAAGCTTTAAAATGCCTAAATCCAGTGCTTCTTGCTAAAGCAGAAGGGAATTTAAATGCATTTGCACATTTTGTTCTGCAGTCTAAGAAATATATACAGCACATATGTGATAACCATCTAAATAAAAAGTCTGCATTAATGTTTGACCTGAAGAATCCATTGGTCATTTTGAACACAGCTTAGAGACACCCTAGTCTCAGAAACTTGGTATGGAGCTGACCCTCTTTTCCAAACACCTTGAAAAGTCCTTTCATAAGGCACTATTTGCCACACTGTGTTTGCTCATACTGAACATGATACTCAAGTGACATTCAATGTAAAGCAAATATAAGCCTTAAAAGATATAAGCAACTTACTAATAACACTTAAAAGCATGATATCTGTTCTAACCGTATTTGCTTCCAGCTATACAGTATCTAAGAAAAAACAAGGAAACTGCATGGCCTCATTTTCCACCTTTATTCTCCCTGCTTTTATAATAAGTCTGAAGAAAAAGACAAAATCAAAAGGCTATCTAACTATACAAGCTTCAAGGAGATTTTCTTTTAGGCCCACTTCCTCCTGCCAAAACAATGAAGAAAAATGTAATCACAAGAATAAGCAAAGTTGGTTGACTGGAGCATTCCAGCTTGGATAACCATGGGCCATGACAGAAACGGATAACGCAGCAACAAGGTTTTCTTACTGTAAAGAGTTCTGACTACCTGTTTGCATTACCAAGTTTAATCCATGGGGCAGAATTCACCACACCTGATAAACACAGATTGTCAGGTTACTCTCTTCTGTCAAAAATAAATACATAAATACATAAATATATCCATTTTTCTACAAGGTTCTGGAATGGAGGAGGAAGGGTGGTAAAGGCAAACAGAAGATGCCTTCCTTCTAGACACAGGTCTTCTCCCATTGCAGAGATTTCTGAGGAAAATTTGAGTATTTCAGCCTAGTGATCTTGAGAATTTATAATTAAAATTTGGGTGGATATTTATTAATGAGATCAGTATATTACTAACATCAGGAAAAAAAAATACGAGCAGATCGGAGCTTTTCCTTCATCCTTTCCTCCTGAGATCCAAAAGCAAGGAAATTATGGTACTCTAATCTGCAAGATGAAACTTGCTTCAAATAATCTGGAAGCATCTTCAGAAGATCTTTGAGCCAGTTTCATCACTCCAGCGCTGTTCAAAATGCTTAGAATTAAGAAAAAAAAAATAGTACGTCCCCAGCATGCAGAGAAAAGCTATTTATTCCTTTTCTGCTTACTGAGGTTTTAAGGCAGAAGATGGGAAACCCTATACAACAAGTAGAACTGGAAGAACGTACTTCAGCAAATTGTGAGCTGCTTTGGTGTACTGTGACACTTTTCTTACACACGACCTACAAGAGCAAGGTAGGACAGTTCTACCTTCTTGTTGCAGAACTTGACAGAAGAAGGCAATCTATAGCTCTAATAAGGCGGGGTGGGTAAATGTTGCACGTTTAGTTTCAAGATCTCTAGTTTCAAGCTTCATTTCAGACTGTCAGGTTTTAAAGGTAGACACAAAGTTATCTTATGACAAATTAAGAAGAAAAGCAAACACAAAAAAAGGTCAGGACAAAGCTCCACACTATGACATTTCCATTTATTCTTCTCTCTCCTACTGCTTCACCCCAGCACACTTCTTCTAGCAAGCTGGTCTAGCTAGGGATAAAGGGGACAGGTTACACTCTGACCTAGAGTAATAAAACCAATGAATTACCCACACTATTAGAAACCTCTGAGTGTTTTCAACTTTGCTTTCAAAGCAAGCTGAAGTCTCCAGTCAAGAAATTCAGAATCTCTATGAGAAAACTACTCCACTTATCTGATGAAAGAGCAATTTTATATCAACACTCCCCAACCACTCCCCACCCCCCCAAAAAAAGTACCATGAGAATAAGGCCTGAAAAGAGTAACCCAGAATAATACAATAATAATAATTTGTAGTGTACAAATATGTAAAAATAATAATTTGTAGTGTACTTGGGATCAAATGTTGCTGATATAATGCTTAATGAACTCCAAACCCAGTTCTGTTTTGTTTGACACAAGAGCTGCTCAGGTGACACTCTGAGGCATCAGAGGACACTGTTCTTGTCAGGACACTTCTGACAAAAACAGCATCTAATGTTGTCACTGTCTCCCAGTATTTTTTACTTCTGCCCAGAAGTTAACACAACCAAGTCTATGCATCCCCCTGTACAGTCAATACTATCTGGAAAAATCTCATCATTTATCCAGTCCCAGACTTTTTCCTGACAACATTAGCTGATGAATAATTGCTAACACGTGTGTTTAAAAGTCACCCTTTAAAACTCATTTGTATTACTTATTTTCTTTAGGTCTCTCCCTTTGGTCCCGCGTTTATGATTGTTGTGATTTTTTTCTCATCTCAGATAGGGGAAGGGAAGAGACAGGTGGGCGCTGTTCATCTGCACATAATGCTTTGGAAAACACGCCTTAATATGTCCTAAATTATTTTATTTAGTCCCTCTATACTGATAGGTGAGCAACATAATGAAGTATATCTTTCTGTTAAGAGTTCATAGTGCTAGAATAACGATCTCAGAAATTAATGACGTACGTGAAATGTCACAAGGTACCCTGTGTTTTTTTTCTGAGGCAGATCAAAGATCCTTATTCAATCAGTATTAAACTTTATTTAAATGTGCTGATTTTCTTGCCATAAAATGCACCGCAGTGCAGTAACATTTCCCAGGCTATTTACCTTTACTGCAACGTACTATTTGTCACTTGGCAAAAGTTAACCATCGCACAATGATAACGTCAAGGTCTTCGAAACTATTATGTGGCAGTGCAGACTTACTATCTTATCAACAGCAATAAATATCTTGCTAAAATTGAAGCATTACACAATTGCTTTACTCTGAGTATGCAACCTGAAAAAGAGACCTACCTTTTGAACTGGGCAATGTTAAGATGAACATTTCCCCCTTCCATTATCATCTTCTCAAGAGGGCAAAGTAGACTAACATTTTCATTGTGGAAGCATTTTTGATCCTCCTCAAAATTATTCTGAATGTAAGCACAAGTGCAGGCAAATAAATACCATACCTGAATAGTGATTATACTGTACCGTGTATACATTCACATATACGATAGTATGTTTCAATCGGTTTATGAAGTTCTAGCTTTTCTAATATTCACCTAAAATTTGAAGATTCATAAATATTTTTCTTTACATACACAAAAATTTCTAAATATTCTCCTCACCAATATTACTTTTGGGTTTCTTTTATAGTAATTTACGTACACAAGAACTTGGAGGATGTTATCATCAAAATTCAAGTATACTAAATTCAAGTATACTGAAGGTGACACCAGCAGCAGTTTTGTAATTATTTATCAGTTGGCCATATCTTTTCCTCCATCTTCTAATAAAATAAAAGCTTAACATTAATAAACTAATGCATTTTCAGGGAAGCACTTCTGGTTAAGAAGTATTTTAAGGAAAGTTGCTTTACTTTATTCTATACTTACAAAAGGATGCAGTATAGCATTACATTTCAGAAGAGGATGGCAGTGAATGATACAAGACGAGCACCACAAATTTCTCAGGAGAGTATTCACTTAAATAAAGCGCAGTTGGCATACTCGCTCTACAAAGACTTCACAGAGCACCTTACAATACCTTCCTATATTACCTAACGATTACCTTGTTTCTTGTTTATCTTTCAAACCACCTCAGTTAGAACTTACGCTTTGATATGCTGCATTCCCATTAGATAAAATTTTCTTTAGAGTCGTAAGTATTTAGTTCCTAATTTTGATTCAGTAAAATACTAGAAGTAAAATAACTTGTTAATCTCTTCTCCTCAGTACTCTGCATTTCCAAACACACTATCTTTCTTAGACTTGAATTCAAAAATCAATTTGAGATTTCTCACTAATACGTCCACTTCATACAAACTAAATGCATCAGAGAGGGAGTAAAGAAAAAAAAAAAAAGAGGAAAAAAAAATGCAAGTGCATCGCCTCCAAATCAAGTGAAATCAAAGAGTCCAAGCAGGCTGTCCTGCCAACTCAACAAAGAAAGGATAA
>JAWLRI010000094.1:971492-987473 GCA_034781795.1 Crypturellus tataupa
CTTCCTTCCGTCCCTCCGTCCTTCCCTCCGTCCTTCCTTCCTTCCTTCCGTCCCTCCTTCCTTCCTTCCTTCCGTCCCTCCCTCCCTCCCTCCCTCCCTCCCTTCCATCTTTAGCCACCTTCCTTGTTGCTAAAACTTACATTCTATCTTCAGCCTGTCTTGGTCTAACTTGTTCCTTTATTTCATGACTGATGTCATTAAATAAATCCGTCAGTTATCTGAATTTATTCTATATTTTTATCTATATCTCATGTCCAATCTGGCATGGAACTGATTTATATATATAGTTGTATGGTTGCCATTCTGTGTCTGGATTTACAGTCTTCCAAATGACCTTATTTTTGATTTGCCAGAATATTACAGTTAGTTAATTTTCATCTGTTTTGGACTAAAATGCTGAACTAGCAATTTTTGAAAGGTTTGCATGGGGAAAAGAATCGGAATTGGTAAATGTATAAAGAGAATCAGTCTGTGAACCTTAGCTACTGCAATAATATCTTATTAACAATATAGTAGCTAATAGAGATGTAACAGCATTTTAGTGTTATTTACATAATATAATACTTATCTGAATCAGAGCTACTAGTCTGAGTAATAGTCTATGCCCTTACAGTGTTATGCTTATATAATTTCCATCTGTGGTAATACTATTTACAGTAAAAACTCACCATGATTCTGTATATTAGTGTTAGCTAGGTATTACTTTGACTAAACTTCATTTGGACTGTAGGATAATTGAAACGTGTTGAACCCATTATTTTCATTATAGACTTATGCAAAGGAGAAAAGAAGTCCATGTACAACCAGCAGGCATTCCAGAAGGAAAAAAATGAATAGTTTAACAGCTTCTCTTTTCCAGAGGGAAACAATATCTCTGGATCTAGTGGACTAACTTACAGTAGCTATTCAGTTGAGGATTGGCAAGCATCAGCTGTGCGGAACCGTTAACACTAATTTTATAATTAAGGGCAGGATCTCATACAGCTCATACGCTTCATAGTAGTTTAGGTTGTCTCTGATAAATTTGTAGCTTACTTAAACATACCTGTACCATTCCTTCTTTTTTGCACTTCTGTTTGAAGGGTAAAATATGGCTAATATTGCAGACTATAAGATATTCTTGGAAAAAGCACTTGAGTGTTCTTGGTGATGTCTAGTTTTGTCACTTTGAAATTTCTTCATCTAGTGCTGCACTTTAAATCAAATTGTTTTTTTTTTTTCAGTCATTGTTCTAACCAACTTACAGTTGGAAGAAAGTATTTCATTCCAACTGGTTTGCTTCTGAAAACTCATTTTTTACAGTTGTGTTCATCCTGTCAGCTTTGCCAAATCTCTGGACAGTGTGAGATGTGAAACTTTGAATCTGCTGCCAATAAGTTGAGTATAAATTGCATACCAACTGCTTTCCTGCTCATAGAATTAGTTCATTTTCTAGTAGAAGTCTTAATCCCTTGTCAAATTGCCCCAAAGTGCCCCAAACAAACTAGTAAGTGGTGGAGAATTCATAGGTGTGGTGTACTTGAATCCTTTCCAGGACCTCTGTGTGCCAGTGTAATGAAAACAGTTCTTATCCTGGTAATGTCTGGAGAAGTAGAATAGAAATTAGGATCTTTAGGCATTGTTTTTTTAACCTCAGTTAGGCACATACACATTTTTATCTTCTTTCTATGTAATCTGTAAATTTTAGTGTGTATAACAAACCCTTGTCAGCATGATTCCTGCTGTTCCTGCTTGATGCAACCTCTCTGATAAAAAAATCCTCATTCCTTTCCTATCTCTACTCCATCCTACACTATTTCTTCCCCTTAATCTTAACTGGCAGTACTCCCACTTTGTTATTATTCTGTTGAATGGTGTGTAACTTCAGCCTGATCATTTTCTGCAGATCCCCTGGTAGCCATTTCTAATAGTAGTCCCTGTTTTTCTGAAACTCAGATGTTTGGTGAGTATACTGGCTATTTATGTGGACAAATAGTGCTCTGAACTTACCTTTTCTTTTGATGTATCTCTTTAGTTTATCACTGTTATCAAGATTGAAGGCTATCCAAATATTTTACTATATGGTAGATAATATTCTTGTTAGTTGCCACATACTTATTTCACTCCTACCACTTTAGAAGGAATATAGCTTTGTGGAAAAGGGACTGAATGATACCCTTTATTTTTTCATGCCTTTTTCTTTTCTTCTCAGCAAATTGTCATTTCTGTATTGTGAACTGTCTTGCTATCATAGCTATTTTTATGGCTGCTGGAGCTGTTCATCAGTAGTCTTTGGGCATAGTGACAACACCTACACACATATACCAGGTTGGCCTTGATTTGTTTGGGTTTGTTTAAGATCTGGATGGTGATTTACATAATGTTGTTTACATAATGCTTGTTTTACATAATTATGTTCACAGTGACACCAGCAATCTAGAACTCTACAGGATTCGCAACTGTCTTCTCAGGAACTGTTCAACCCTCAGTTCCTGGGGTATTCTAACTGGACTTCAAACTAATTGTTTTTAATCTTCCAGCAAAGTCATCATATTCTTTACATATGCTTTAAACTCTTCTGGTAGAATGTAACTGCGATGCCAGAGACATCCCCAAAGGTATAATCCAAAATTGCTACAGACTCCAGCATTTGAAGCATGAAAACTTCATATGTCCTGTAAGAAAGCTATCCAAAGATATTTACTGCATTTTCCAGGTGTGGTTTTCAAGTGTCTTATATTTGCATTCTTATCTAATGCTAATCCTCAAGCTTATCCAAAAGTGTCTAGCATTGGAGGAGACTTTTATGGTCGTTTCTAGATACTCTGTTGCAGCTGGTCCAATAACAGGAAACTGTAAGACTTCCTTATTGGCCAGGTGGGAACAGTTAAGGACTGTGGATGCCCTGACTAAAAGCGATGGGTACTGAGATTTTCAGGGAAGATTTCTTCTCTCTAGTAAATCCATGGTACTTAAATGACCATAGTCCAGCTTTCTGTGTGCTAATATTGAATCTTGTTGGTATGTTATATAGCTCTATTATATCCATTATAGATCTATTATATAGCTCTACCTCTTTTTTTTTACCAAGTTTCTAACCACTGAAAAAGCTCCTCCATTCAAGTTGCTGTTACCATAGATATAATAGTTCTCTTGCTACAAAATCCTTTTATTAAACTTATTAGCTCAGCACTTGAAATCCCAGAGTCTGTTCATTAAAATGCACTATTAAAAAATATAAGTCCTTGTAATTTGAGCAGTAAATTTCTCAGCGGTTGCTATCCACTTTGGTATTGTAAAAATGCCCTGAATTTTACTCATTCTATATGCAGAAACTATTTGGGTTATCAAACACTTGTTTTCATCTCTATTAATACAGATTTATAAGTTCTCAACACACCTATTTGCTCAATTCCTTTCTTTTCTAACAAACCTATCTTTCTCTAAGCTTAAGGGACCTCAATTGTCTGATGTTAAGGTCTACACTGAACAATTTTACTTCTGTCACATTTAACTTTTTCACATTTCTCCTTGAACTATCCATTCCTTCCAAGCAATTCATTTAGATCATCTGGATTTCAGATACGTTCTATGATTTACATGGAGAAAAATTGGAGGAAGTGAATTGCACAAGTGATCCAAGATCATATATTTCCCCTGGCCCATCAGCCAATTGTAACAATTGTCCGATTAACCCCCTGGAGAACTTTCTGCAAAATCCACAAGTATCTTCTCTGGCAGTGAGCTAAGACGTGCCATTCCAAGTAGATTCATTATTCTTTTAGGCAAAATTCATGCTAGTTGTCCATCTGTGAGTTGAACCACATTCAGGTAGATAGTCTGGTAGCCAGGGCCTCTGTCTACCCACCAAGCTGTTTTCATCATCTATTAATATCACTACTTAAAAATACATATTAAGTAGCCTTACTTCAGTTATCACCTGATATTATGTCAAAAAGCTGCTATATATGGCTTAATTTCATAGAAGTAATAATGTGAGGATTGTGGGACTATAAGGTGGAGCTTCAGTTATGTGAAGTTGTATTGTACATATAAATATATATATATATAAACTCCAAAATATTAAGTGTAAAGACTTTAGTGGAGATACTCTTCTTTCTCTTTTGTGTTACTAATTTGTTTCCCTGTTTTATACCTAATTTCAATCCTCCTTTCCATCCCAGCTCTGAAGAAGAACATTTGCTATTTTGTTCTTTTTCACCAGAGAATCTGCTGTCTCTCCAGTCTGCCTTGCTTAATTTTAACAGGGGCAAAAGCATCACTGGGAGAAAGGAAGCTGCATTATTATAATACCATAAAATTTCTTCATAGGCTCAACCAAAGGGCGATGAAGGAGGAAGAAAAGGAAGAGTAGGGAGAAAAAAAAAATAGTAGTAGATTATTTTACTGACAGCAGAGATAATGCTTGATCTCTGTCAAGCTGAGAGAAAAGGAGGTTCTCTATGGCAGGAAGAGAGGAGGTAGTCAGTGGACAGTATAGACTCCTGTACAGTTCCGTAGTGCTGACTGTTTGGAAGAGGCTTGGAGACTTCCTTTATTTTTGTAAGAAGTCGATTCGAGTTTTGTTTTAAATCAGCAGCTAACACATTCAAAGAAAGATGCATTCATGTAAACAGCTTCTATCATATGTTTCCTTTCCTTATTTGTTTGATTCTCTTTTTCAGTCTTTTCACTGAGTCCATTTCTCATATTGTGATGGGATAGTTTGGAATCAAACAGAATGTTATGGTGTACACTTTTTTACCTTACAAGACTGCATTAGGAATGCAACGTACATATTTGAATGTTGTTTTGCCTAAAATAAGGTCAAGTCAGTGCAATAAAAATGCATTTTTTTATAATTTACCAATCCATTCTTACACTGACCTCTAAAGGCCTTCACACACTGAATCTTTACAAATAGCCTGGACTAAAACAAAGTACAAAAATGAAACTTGTACTTCTTTTTCACCATCATGTTATGATTGTGATGATAGCAAAACCATTGTAATATGGAGTAGAAGGAAATAGGAATTGAGATCTTCACAGCAATTATTTCATACTTCAAATGCTTTTAATGCTATTAATATTTGCACAAAACCAGGTGCATCGTAGTTAGTGAAAAGCAATGGTAAGTTTCCATCATTCTGCATTATTTTTTTCTAAAATGTAGATATATTTCATGCTGAAAATGTAGTGTTATATATTTAGTAGCATTGTGGTCAAAGAATACAAGTGAGTCAAGGTGTAGGAAGAAAAATTCTGGCAGCTATTCTATTGTTACTTGAGCAACAAATCTGCTTGAACCTGCTGCTCCACAACAGTTTTCAAACTTGAGTTTAGCCTAAATATCTGTGCGCTCTTGGATTGCCCACCTGGAATTTAATGCTGTAAATATCAATGTTCTTGACTGCTGAAGAATGTTAATGGTGCTGAACGCAACTGCTGATCAGTGGATGCTTATCTTTTGTATTAGGAATTTTGTACTCACCTTGAAATAGTTAATCTTGAGTTTGGTATATGGAGATACATCTGTTTCTGTTTATTCCAGTAGGACTTGTGGATGCTTGCACATCAAAAATTGCATTTAATGTTATATAGCCAAAAGAAGCTGTTTTTGAAGCATTATTCAGCACGACACTTGTGCATGCTTTGGGTAGGCTGTTAACTGTTGCTAAGCTCCTTGAGATTTTCATATTAAAACAATTATATAATGTTTTGATACTAAATGAAACACATTAAGTTTTGTAAAAAGTAGATAGGAGTCTGGTGATGTTACACTTTTTCATTTTAATGATTTAGTTGTTATTTTCTATAGTATTTATCGATTCTGCAATGTTCAATTTCACTGTTTTTGTTCGTAATGGAATTGCTTCAGCTATAGTCCTATGACACGAAACTCTCTACTGTTTTACAGATTTGCTTTGGTAAAGCTAATTGGTCTAATCTGAAGTTTTGTTGATTACTTCCCATTAAGAGAAATAGATTGAAGGTCTGTTCTCAAGAAAATCATGATTTTTTTTAGTGGATCAGACATATAGATCATGTGATCTAGCTTTGTGTCATAGCACTGCAATCCAAAGAAATTTTTTGGTCCATAAACACAAAAGGTCATTATCTGAAGTCAGTAGTAATTTGCCTATAAGCCATGGATTTAGAATAGTTTGCATGGCTGTAATGAGAGTTCTAATTCCAAAACTGGAATAATTAGATAATAAATTAGATAATAAAAATTATGAGCCCAGGCTTTGTTCAAGATCATCAGATATCGTTTTAAATTCCTTTTGATTCTAGACAGCTTAAGTTAGGGGCTGTCATTTTCTGTGTTTGATCTCCTAACCAAAGGATACACACTAGGTAAACATATTTTCAAAAAAGAAAATGTTAAATGCATGACATTGGAAATTCAGATTTACATTATGTAAAGAGCATACTATGTGTACTTGGGAAGGAACAAGCAGGCAGCAGTGTTTGCCAAAAGAAACTAATTTTGTGCAGAATTAACCTGACCTTTCTAGCACAAGATAGGGTTGAAGATGGTTATCTTAAGAAATTTGTAGAATCAGTCTTACAGATGCTTTTATATAATTCAGAATCTTTTTTTTTTGCTGCATGCATTGCTTCTGCTTTTGTTGTGTGCATATTATTCTGATTAATATCTACCTACTTTATATTTTTAAGCATCAACAAAATCTCTTGCTTTACTTGCTCTTTAGATCATCCTACCAATAGGAATTTTAATGAAACTACTCTGTCTTGTCTTACCCAGCATAAGCGGACTGTTTCACCCAGATGCTCAAATTCCTCTTTGACTTTTTTTTTATCTAGATGTCTCTAAAGCCTAGAGGCATTTGAGGAAAAAGTTTTCAACCTAAGGATCGTACACTGCTTGTAAACTGGGAGAGAGGATGGCTTTCCGCTGGTAGAGGAGGATTGGATTTTAGAGATTATTTAGGCAAATCTATGGGCCTGGATGGGATGCACCCAAGAGGACAGAGGGAACTGGTGGCGGGGGGTTGACCAACCTAATGATAGCCTTCTGTGATGGGATGGATGGATGGATGGATGAGGGGAGAGCCATGGATTTTGTCTACCTTGACCTCAGCAAGGCTTTCAACACTGTCTCCTGTAACATCTTCTTGGGGAAGCTCAGCAAGTGTGGATTAGATGAGTGGACAGTGAGGTAGATTGCGATGGATGCTGGATGACAGAGCTCAGAGGGACATCATATTGGAGCCAAGTCTTGTTGGAGTCCAGTAGTGTCCTGCAAGGCTCAGTACTGGGCCCAGTGCTGTTCAACTTGTTCATCAATGACTTGGACGAGGGCACAGAGTGCACCCTGAGTGAGTTTGCAGACAAGACCGAACCGGGTGGAGTGGCTGACACTCCCAAGGGCTGTATTGCCCTAGACAGGTCGGGGAGTTAGGCACAGGGAACTTCATGAGATTTAACACGGATAAGTGCAGGGTCCTGCACCTGGGGAGGAATACCCCAGACAGCAGTGCAGATTAGGAGTTGACCTTCTGGAAAGCAGCACCATGGAGAGGGATTTGGAAGTCCTAGTTGACAACAAGTTAACCATGAGTCAGTACCCTCATGGCCAAGAAGGCCAATGGGATCCTGGCCTGCATCAGGAGGAGCGTTGCCAGCAGGTCGAGGGAGGGAATCCTGCCCTTCTACTCAGCACTGGTGAGGCCACACCTGGAGTACTGGAGTGGTGCAGTTCTGGGCTCTCTGGTACAAAAAGGACGTGGAGCTTCTAGAGAGGGTCCAGCACAGAACAACAAAGATGATTAAGGGACTGGAGCATCTATTTATGAGGAAAGACTGAGGCAGCTGGGCCTGTTTAGCCTAGAGAAGAGAAGGTTGAGAGGAGATCTGATCAACACATATAAGCACCTGAGCGGAGAATGTAAAGAGGACGGGGTCAAACTCTTCTCAGTGATGGCCAGTGACAGAACAAGAGCTAATGGGTACAAACACAGGTAGTTCTACCTCCATGAGAGGAAGAACTTCTTTCCTGTGAGGGTGTCAGAGCCCTGGAACAGGCAGCCCAGAGAGGAAAGTCTCCTTAGCTGTAGATCTTCCAAACCCGCCTGGATGCCACCCTGTGCCACGTACTCTAGGTGTTCCTGCTTGAGCAGGAGATTTGGACTAGGTGATCTCTAGAAGTTCCTTCCAACCTCAACCGTTCTGTGATTCTGTGTGATTCTGTGATCAGGTCCCAATTAGAAACATAGAATCATATTATTACGCTAATAGCCTTATATAGCACATATTTACTGTACAGAGAAGGCCTGGGTGATGTGTCTGAAATTCCCATCCCCTTTTGAAATCATGTTTTTGCATTTTTGAGAAAGGTCCTGTTATTATTATTAAATTTTTAAATCATCCATGCGAATACAGCAAATTCAGATGTTACGTATCCAATCATTTTATACTCTGATACCTCCATACTTGAGTTTGTGCTAAGGAGGAGAATGGGGCGGCATCTCTTCCTCTGCATTTCTTAAACCTTGTAACAAGGCTATATATGAGGACTCTCTTGAGTTTGTACACTTGAGACAATTTCAAAAGTGACTTGGGGACAATTATCAAAATGCAGTGTTAACTTGCCCTAATAGATCTCAAGAAGGCATCTAGCCCATCCCTTGCACTGAAACAAAATCTAATATACTCAAAGCTTTCTTGACATATATTTTGTGTTACTGATCTTAAAAATTTCCAGGGAGAAGGAGACCTGCAATAATTGCCTACTCTTATAGGTTCAGATTTTGTCAATTTTCTTTATTGCAAACTGTTGTAGTTACTTCCCTTTTGTGCACATGGAGATCAACAGATTACTTTTGATTTTTATGTGTATTTGAGGATTAAATAGGGTAAAGTAAGTTCATTATCTCACAGTCCACTGTGTTTTTCTTACTCTGTACTGCCCCAAAATGGATTCAATACTATGACTGAAATATCATACCAATGCTAAATATAACAGCATAATTAATCACCATTTATTTATACTCTTCTCTTCTGTTAATATATTTGACAACTCCATTTACATTTTTTACCTACTTACTTGATTGACTTGCTGAAGCTGATTGCACAGAATATTTTCCACCAAACTACCTTTAGTTATTTATGGTGCCTATTTGTACGCTTTTTTTTTTTTTTTTTTTTTTTTTACTTTCAGTCTAGCTTTATTTCTTCTTGTATTTTTTCACAGAACTTATATGTCTTTGTCTCGTATGATTTCAAACACTTCCTCCACTTTATCATAATCGTTTTCATTGCATTACAAATCTATTGGTTCTGAAAGTTTAGGCTCCACACTGGAGTTTATATTCTCTCAGAAGCCCAGAACACTATACCAGTTTGTAACAATGAGCACACAAACAGGTATTCCTTTTTGTTCCCTTGTTGTTTCTCTTCCTTTCTTAGATCTGAGTTTTCTGTGTGCATTTTCCTACCTAGCCATAAAAAAAGTTACCTGAAAAGAAACATAATACCACGTATTCATGATCTTGAAAATTTCAGTCAGATATACTGATTTCAATGCCAATAGGTGACATAGTTCAAATATGATGCAATATGTATGTTTTTGGAATGTAATTATTAGACACTCAATATGCTACCGTGATGAATGTTTTGTAAACATGGAGGAAACATATAGCTCAACACCATCAAAAAGTTGTACCTTAATTTGTTCCTTAATAAAATATGTAATTCCCTACCAACAACAGTTGTGCATAAATGCATCTTTGATAAATGTAGGTGTTAAAATGCTATTTTGTCTAGAACACTAACACAGACTTTGAAATGACCTGATTTCCTGTAAGTATAAAAAGTTTTAAAAATGTCCGTTAATCATCATGAAGCTTTCTATAAAAAGACAAGGCAAATATTCTGTTAAATATATATGAATGTATAATATTAATAACCAAAACTATTAAACACCTAAATAATTTACCCTCAATTTAGTCTAGAAGGTCCAGTGAAGAACCTGGTTAAATTTGAGCATAAAATGACAAACATAGCTCTTGGTTTGGAGAGTTTATCCACAAAAGAGCAGTTTGTTTTGTTACACCATTATTGTAGAGGATCTCTGGGAAGCAACTGCTTTTCATGACGCTCTGTCTGGTTCTTGTGCTGTGATCAAGCAACTTAAATCTGATCATTCAGTTGAATTGTTAATCTCATTGCAGGAGATTGTTTTTGTCACAGGAGTTTTGGAAGAAATCTGTGATCTCTCTTGAAATAGTATTAAAACTTCTCACCAGGGGATAGTATAAAAAGGATTAACATTTTATTTTTCAGAAAAAGCAAGGAACAAGGAGGACTACTATATTAAAGCTTCTAGAAGCAATGAGTAATCATTAAGCCACTTCTAGTGATACAGTTAATGATCAAAATGGTAATGAGAAAAGTCTAATGAGAACAATGGATTAAGTATAAAGAAAGACAGGGTTTTCCATTCAGTAAGGAAGTGCCCAGTTAAATGTGTTGAAACTGATGTTTGAAACTAAACTCATTCAACGGCATGGCATATAGGAGTAATACCTCTAAACGATCCAGAGCTCATTAAAAGGGGAAAAAAAAGATTTTCTATTGATTAGGTTGTTGTGAGTTGTAGTGCAAACTGAAGAAACATCCCGTTCATCTTGGTTACTTAGGTTGTTGTTTACCTTTCTCTGCCCTCATTCTTTCAATACTAAAAAAAAAAAAAAAAAAATGCAGGAAGTAGGATCCAAGGGCCCTTTCTAGATAAATGATATCTGAAGCCTTTTGAGTTTTGCAAGCCTCTGATGGGTGTGGATCCTGGCTCCAGTAAGACTGAATGATTGAGAAAAAATGCTAGCCTTCTATAGGCACTCTGAGGTGATCTTTTTAAAATAAAAACTCAGTGCCAGAAAGCCATAGATCAGATAGGAAAATCTCACTCAATTTTTCCCTGCCAGGGCAACCATGAGCCTTACCTGATAGGTAATTCCTCCTGTGATGTGTTCGTGAGGGATATCCCAAGTGTTATTAAATTGGTCCCTATTCTTTTACAATTGATATGACTACATAAAAAATGTCAAGATTCCCTTCTCGTGAACTCCTTTGTATAGGGGATATTCCTTCTTCAGTGTTACTTAGATCAACATTTGGTTCTCATGTTAACAAGGTTCTTGCTGAGGGTCAGCTATATCTGGAGTCTGGTGAGTTATGCTTTCTGTGTTTGCTTTTAAAAGCTTGCCTACTTTTTTGCAATGGAATCTGTTTGCTGTTCCTGTCTGCTGAAGCAGAGTGTTTATGACAAGCTAGCAAGTTCATTGAATGCAGAGAACATTTTACTGGGTGTGGGTACTTGATATTCTAGCCTCTCATTTGGGGGGTGAGTTTTCTCCCAGGTATTCATAGTAGAATGTATTCAGTTGGAGTTAGACAAGAAGGTCCTTGAATGATTGAGAGATGCCTCATTGCTTAGGGATACCTTATCCCTTTCAGTCATTAGAAATCCTGCGACTTTTTTTGAGAGAGACATGTTGATTTCAGGATTATTTATTCCTGCTTATAGTTACTCTTCTTTCCTCTCAATATTTGGATGAAGTCAGATATCTTACCTACACCACCAGAGTTTTAGCTGGGTTTTTCTGCATGTCATTCATTAAAAAGTTCTCTTTTCTATGACTTTCCCAAGTTAATCTTTGAAGGCTAAAGCATGGATGATACATGATACCTTTAACTTCATTCTAAACATCACAAATGTCTCTTTCTTCTTATGCATCCTGGGCACCCTTCTGCCTCCCACTGGGCAGACCTATCTTCTGAAAATCATTTTCAGCCTACTCCGCTCAGAGGAACCACTGCTCTTAAGAACAAGAACACAGCTGCTGAGGTTGGGGAACTGTGAGCTGAAAGAGCTGCTCTTAATTTGCATCGTATTGTATTTTCTTGTCATGGTTTTCCTGTGGTCTGAAAGCTTGTCTATTCCTCATATCTGGCTTTTAAGAGTACTTTAAGGAATGAGCTGTAATACTGTATATGCTTGTGTAGTTCAGAAGAATCTCTATTTAGCTGACTATAGAAAGAGTCACAAGAATAATGAAGACAGCCTGTGAGGTGATAAGTAATCTGAAAAATATCTTATATTTCCGTACTCTTGTATTTCAAGAATGTACTTACTGTAAGTAAGTGTAGTAGGCTGGTGAATGCACAAGTTTTCCTCTACATTAGTTACTTTTCTTTTTGACATTCAGATGATGTTCCTTAATTTCTAGCTCTAAAAGGAGAGTCTGAAGGGATACCATATTGATGGTAGAATTAAATTGTTTTTTGTGTCAATATAAAATTCTTTAGTTACACGCATCCAAATGCATGTGCTAGACAAATTGTGGTTGCCAGTCCTAGCCAGGAGTTTGTACACAATATTATAGAAAAAAACCCCTGCCATATAAAACTATGCATATGCAAGATGTTATCTTCTGAGTTCATGCAAAGAGAGAATGTCTGAAGACAAAGGGATAGCAAATTTTGATAAATAGTGTAAATGCATTTAATATTTTACTTTCTATCTAAATACCTGTTTCTGTCCTGCATCCTAAGTCCTAAGTCTCCGAAGTCCAATAAAGTTTTGGGCCATTGACTTTCTCCGTTCTAATTATTTGTTGAACAACAAAAGTATTTTCTCTTACTTTTATGTTATTTAAAAGGGTAAGCAGAAATGTTTCATATTTTTGTCTTTCCCATATAGTATTTCAAATACATCTTTTTTATTGTTTTCTGCACTCTCTTGCATTTTTTTTTTCTGAAAGATGACTGAGAATGTAGCAACTGTTCGAGAAGTTGTTACACTTCTCTGTAATGCCATTAATTATTTCAATCAGTTCTCTGAATTACAGTGTGAACTTACATCCTGTGTCTTGTCTACTCCGGTTTAATTGTGCTGTCTACAGCTAGGCCCACAGCTGGTTGTTCTATGAATGGTTATATTAATTTATAATCCATTTGAGCGCATGCATAGATCAGGTTGTTCTTTCATACTGGCGTAAATTAGGTTTTTTTATGCCAGCAAGGAAAAACTCTATCCAAAGGCAGAGTATTAAACTCCTATTTTTAATTTGTGCATTAGATAATATTCTGCATTTCTGCAGAAATAAAACCATGGTATTTTGGAATATTTTCTGCTTCTTAAAGAAGAAATTCAATATGTGAGTTGTTATATTCCTATATACTTGTCTTTTTCAGTTTGAAAATATTGTAGGTTCTTTTCATAGTTATGAGCAAATTTGGTAACATTTGACCACTTAAAGCCAATATTAAGCAATATAATGGTCCTTCATTGTAGCTAGCTAATTATAGAAACACTTCAGTAGCAAAATAAAAATGAAATTTTGAAGAGTGTTTCTAGATACCAAAGTCTAATATGAAAATGGTTTCTCCAATGAACTCTTAAGAACTGCTTGAATCTGTCATTTCAAAGTAAATGCTGTTAAAATTATCTTTTTTCCCACTTATTTTCTGTCAAAACACTTTCTCACCTGCTCTCTCAATTTCTATTCTGAAGAAAACTACGTTCCCTCATGGAGGGGGATGGGGAGAAACTGAGACATCTCACAGGGTTGTGTTGTGTTTTCTGTGGTTTTTTTTTTGGTTTGCTTGTTTGTTTTTCTTTCTGTAAAAGAGTATCCCTCTTTTAAGAATTACGTTTCACATTTGAAAGATACAGTTCAGATAAAGAACTGAAACCTAAATATTTGACTAAGCATCTCATAATAAAGGGTGTTCCACTGCCTTCATTAAATGGAATAACTTCAGCAGAGCAAACTCAGGAGGCTCATCGCAGTCTCCTGAGGTCTCTTACTCAGCATGAGGAAGATGGTTGTTCAGATTCATGGTCTGAACTTTCTGGAGCATGAATCTCATCACAAGTTTGGCATATTTGCTAAGTTTCTTTATCTTTGGTCTTTGTTCTATTATGAATCGGACATAATATCTTGAATATATGAAGTTTGTTTCTAAAAAAACCAAACCAAACTAAACATCAGATCTGGATTATCTGATAGACCCTTAATGTGTCTTCATCTCCATATTTCTGGAATGTAATTGTGGCAGCCAGTATTTTATGATAAGCCTTAATTTTGCTAGAGTGCTAGGAGGTATTTTTTGATCTGCAGAACCTGGAAGCAGTACTGCAGTACTGGATTGTCCTGCAGGTTTCCTTGCAGCTGTGGGAGGCTGGGTTTTATGTTCCAGTCTTATGTTCCAATTGCTTAGCAACTTTACTAAAAAAATTCATAGGAATTCTCAAATCTCAAGAATTTTTAAATTAGAGGAATATTTACGTCAGTCACTGTGGGGACAGCTTCTAGAAGGTTGATACTTTGTTGCCACTATCCTGCTGTAGTGGTATAGTGCGGTTCATATACTCTAGAAATAGAAGCTTTTCTGTTGTAGAAAAATCAAAAGTGCTTTCTTAAAAAAAAAAAAAAAATTCCTTAGCTGTGTAATGGTGGGTTTGTCTTACTGAACATTTTTCTACTGTCACCTGTCACTCTATTCCTAGAAATTTCTCACCTTTACATTACTTTGTAAGTATTTTACAAGGTCAAAAGTCTGGTGGCCTTTAGTCTCAGGTATCCTAACTGTCTATTTAAAATGGAGCTGTAGCTGTTTGTCTTAGCTGCAAGATCCCATGATGAGAAACACTTTTCATCATATAAATTCATATAAATTTTCCTTTGTGAAATGTTTTTAATTAAACTTGTTAATTCATAATATTCTGCTGCTAGTTGCTGTGTTTGAAAATATAAAAACATAAAAATAAAATCAGTTGTCCTACTAACCAGAAAAGAATTTCCATTGTGAAAAGTGTCAGTCATCAAGACAGTCATTGAGCCTAATCCTTGTTATTTTACACAGGAAAATATTATGTTTTTTTCTGAAACCTGGCTAAATGTGAGACTCCAACCAACTGAATCTCAACACGTCCTCTGGAAATGTGATGAACATGGGCAGGGAATGCTAAGAGAACTGAATACAGAATGGGGAATCTCATTTTGTTTTTGTCTTCACTTGGAGCACTCTGCCCACCCCTCTCCAGTGAGCTCAAAGTCCTTAGATATTTTTAGAGGAGCATCTACCTGTCATCTTTTTTATTTTTTTTTCAATTTTCTTCAGAAGATTGAGACAACTTTCTTGCCCCAAAACACCTCCTATGCTCATTTGCAATTTTAGGCTATTTGAAGCCTGCAGAAAAGACTAAGTCTTCTGCATTTTTTGTCTTGAGTAATGGGATTATTTTAGATACATTCCAGAATAAATCCCCTTTCAAAAATCAATGGATTAAGAATTCCTTGTGCTCTTTGGATTCATACACCAGAATTTATTTTGTATTACTTTTTACTATAAGATATGTATACAGAAGATGCCAATCCAAGTACTCTGTCAGGAACTCAAACTTCTTTACACTGCTGTAAATAATTAAGTGCTTTTTTTGTTATGCTCTAGGTGATTCAATACTCTGTTGCTCAACTGTTTAAGATGGCAGGCATGTACCTTTTTTTGAGAAGGTATCGGTCTTGGATTTTTGCCCCTTTAACCTCAATGATATCATTGTTCTAGGATTATGACATGACAGTATGAAGAGGAAGAAGGTGGAAACTATCTTTGGAAACAAAAAGCTTGCTAGTTAGTCAACCTTGGGTTTATTCTAGACTGAAAACAAACAAAACCTGAAATCTTTAGAAAATCTTCACCAACTCATTTTCTACTGCAGCTTTCACAGAACCAAGTACCTTTATCAAAGGCATAAAGTGTAAAAGTGCACCTTTATATCTGATAGCTGTTCTGTTACATTGCTGCATTAAAGAAGGCACAGACAAACAAAACCCCCCAAAGGAAAAAGAAACCCGCTAAGAACCCGACGAGACGATAATTCGACGAAGAAAATAAACCTAACAAAGATAAACAAAACCAATAAACTAAAACCCTCGGGGTTTACCGACGTGCTCTTTGTACCCCCTGATT
>JAWLRI010000094.1:994606-1006640 GCA_034781795.1 Crypturellus tataupa
TTTTCTTTTTCTTTTTCTTTTTCTTTTTCTTTTTCTTTTTCTTTTTCTTTTTCTTTTTCTTTTTCTTTTTCTTTTCAGAATATAAGATCTTACTGGAACAGTTCCCTGTAAGCCTTGAAAGTGTTCACTTGTGAGCAAAGTCCCTGGCGCCTTTTCTTTCTCACAACTTCAAATAAAGAGAGGAGAAGGAGTCAGTACCAACGCCTGTGCATAACACAGTTCATAAGGGAATTTAGAAGCCTGAAAATGTTTTATATGATATTGTTGAAAATAAAACAACTAACTGGAAAGAGCAATTAATCTTTCTGGCGCACGTATAATCAGTTTTGTTGTTTCTGCAGGGGGCTGTTTTCCTCTCTTGTTGCTTGAAGGTCTTTAATGCAGCACTGAAAGGAGAGAGGAAGTCTTGAGTGAAACATGGTCATGGTGACTGGAGTGAGGACATGTGATTTAAAACCACATTGGCACAAAGTTCCTGGCTGAGATACTGACTGACTTTTAACTCTCCTCCTAAACTTCCTTTATCAGCAGATTGGTTTAGACTTGGACTATTTTTCTTCCTAGTTTCTTAAGAAGTGGCTCTTCATGAATTATTCTGTCTGCTTGTCCTCTTGCTTTGATTGCTTTGGCCATTTGTTTCAGCCAGATGTGATAGCCATGAAGGATCCCAAACATAACCAGTTTCTCAAGTTTCATGAAATGACCAGCTAAGCAGTGTCCTGTCAGTGTCCTCCACAGATGCTGCAATGTGAATGAAGTTCTACCTACACTCAAATGCTCTTAGACACGGAGAATGTGGATAAGTGGGCATGAGTCCTTATAAATTCTCCATAGAATAAGCTTCACTTAGTACTCCAGTCAAGTGTAAGATACAAAGCCATAGGAAATAAAGCAACATATTAACTTTGTTGCTCATGGAATCAGTCCATTTTACTTCTAAAACTTCAATTAACACACTAGAACCCGCGATGTTGAAGATGTCAAGAAAAAATCCCAATAAATTAAATGTATTTCAGATTCTTCCCTGAAGTCTCTATATCCAAAACCAGACACAACTCATGCTCTTTAACCATCCTTGTCTCTGAGTCTTTATCTCAATTAAATGAGGTCTGCATCTTGCATGCTATGCATGGTCCTTGATATTGTACTGTTATGTTAAGATAATATTATGTTAATTAATGTATAAATAGAAGATATTTGTGGTGAATGCGGACTAGAACAAGAGAGTTTCTGTATAAAACTTAATGTTTCAAAGAATAATCAACTATGCATTCAGTTCACCGGGTAAGAATGACCAAAGTTATGTATCAATTTCTATAAATAATCCAACACAATGATATGCTGCTGTGAATTACAAACATACATTTATCACATCTATTGTGATTTTTATCTCTATTCAAAATTATTACATGGAGTATTTGAATAGATCACAGAAGTAAAAATCATTACACAAAAAATATTGCATCCTAGTTGGCAACAAAAATGTCTTTCTTTAAAAAAAAAACTTAAAAAAAATGAAATATATATAGCTATGAACAAGGTATTGGCATGTTTTAAAATGTATGCCTTCAGGACTCACTGACTCAGTTTTTGCCTCATCAAATTAGTATCAGGATCAATGTTGAAGACTGTTAGAAGGTAAGTTATCAAAGACCAAAAATTTAGCAAGTGTAAGGATTACTAACAAGACACCTGTCCTGCCATCTAGAAACATCCGTTGTGGTTAATGAATTAGACTGAATCAAAGTTTTGTGAAAGTATTTTATAATTGTTATAACTGAATCTACACAGTCTTGGTTTCTGAAACTCATCCTACTTAGTGAAGCACTTCAGAACATGCTCACCTTTAGCAAGAGCTTCAATTCAGTTAAAATACGTGAGATACAGAACTCATGAGCATTATATCAGAAACAAGTAGTCAACAAGTGTTTTTTTGTTTAAGAAACCGTGTTTTGGTGATTAAAAATGAGACATGAGGTAGATGGTTTGATATCCTCCATTAGTATGGAGTTTATAAAGTACCAGATGTAAAGTGTTTGGTATTTCAGAGCTGAGTCAGAGGGACACTATAGTCTACTGGTTGCACTACTCATTTGCAAGTGAGTGTTGATTCTTTGGGCATTTTTTATAAAGTATGTTAGTAGCCATTATGGTGGATAATAATTCACTTAAGCTTTGAAAGTGCCTAACTCAAGAGTTACAAAAATGGTTATTCTTTTACTTTCTGTAGACCAATTCTTTCTTAATTATTTTCTGCAATGGCACACTTTCGACAGACAAATTTTGAGAATGCCCTTACCAAGACTGAAAAGGCATTCTCCCAGCCCCATTTTTACATGTTTGTGGATGTAGATCCTCTGGACACGGCTCATGTCCAATCTGGCATCTGACATCCCTTTAGGTCTTCTAAAATATATAAGTTAAAGGTCAAATCAAATTCCAGCACACAGGAAGCTTTTAATGATACATATCTTAAAGAATGTTACAGTGTAAGTTTGTAGATGCAATTGAAACCCCTTCCATGAGGGGCATGGTAAGCATAGGCAGGAGAACAAGATCTCAGAGGTGATGTTTACTTCCAATCAGCTAAACAAAAGGATATCCATTGTCATTCTCTCAGTCACCAAGCAGCTAAACCAAGGCTGCATATAAAGAGGTCCCAAAATTAGGAGAGAACATAGAGGCGTTTAAGACATATTTTGGAACTGCGTTGTCTTCTTTTGAAATGAGAAATCTTCTGACTCTCAGCCCTGGGTAAGTGTTTCTTGCAGGGAAAGGGATTGATCCTGAAGGACAGTAGGTGGGGTGGTCTGCTGCAGAATTGATGCTGTGTGCTCCATAGGAAAAGCTGGGAAAGGAATTTAGTTCAGGTAAATGCTTATTTTATAAACATTTTCTCATTTCTAAAATAAAGAACATGAGCCTTTATTCTGTTGGGGATCAGCTGATTACAGAAGCACAGAATAGTTAAGGTTGGAAGGGACCGCTAGATCTTTTGTTTTAACTTGTTTTGCCAAGTTAACTGAATTTAATATATGAGACTCAGGATGCTTTTATTTCTCCATTTGGGAATGGGAAGACATGAGATGATTACCCTTTTATTTGCAGGGATCAGGCTGAGGAGTGGCAGCTTCGAATACCAGCATATAGAGAAGATGGCAAAAAGCAAGTTGTAGAATCAGTTTGTAATTCTGGACTACATGCACATTGTCTTAGTAGTAATTCACCTTTAGGTATTTAGTATTTAAATTAAATAAACAATTTTCTTCAGCCTTCCCCTTCCCATGTTCAAACTGCTACAAATCTGTCCCCCTATTCATGAAGATTTTTATTTATGATCATATAGAGTCCTAGAGGTTGGAACAAATTATAGATTTGGAAAAGATTATTGCATGGGATGTGCACCTGTATGCTAATTTCTTATAAAATGTATCTGTAAATCCATGCATAAAACAGGAGAATACTAAATTGAGTTAATTTTGTTAGGGTCATGTTAGTAGCACATCTGAGAGGTTTTCAAATTCATTTCAGTCATGATTAGAACAGCTTTGCAATATTTTGCTGATGCAGAGTTTCTTCAATGTTCCTTGCTCCTTTAAAATGTTTTCAAAGGACTAGGAAAAAGAAAAAAAGTTTTCTCATAGTTTCTTACTATGGAATGTAGTAACTGAGAATGAAGATGATGAAGTATTCACTTATTATCAAGTTTCACTCTAAGTATACGTTGAAACGGTGTTGAAAATCCTGTTTACAGCTGATGGTCATCGTTTTGATGGCTTTGTAAAATATTTAAAACATATATTACACTTGAACTGAAATGCTTTGAACACTCTAGTAATTTAAAGGAAAAAAGGGTTGAAAAAGTCAGAATCTCAATAATACTAAAAAACACTTAGCGATTGTGCTATTTAGATAATAATTTGAATAAATATCACTTTGTAAAAAATAGACAGAAAAATGCAAGACTTTTCCAAGAGCTGCTCTGCAGTAATTCTCCTTGTGTTTAGCTTTGCAGACCAGGGATTTCATCAGAGTATTAGTTATTCAAAAAGTGGTGCTGTTCACCAGTAGTGGCTGAGTCAGAGAGGTTGCAGGTATTTTCTATGTCAAATAATTCCTTATGGCAAACAAGTGATGATCAGTAAATAAATTTAACCATTCATTTTAATTATCTGTAAGAAATAAAAAAATGAACAGGATCTCTATTTACTTGCACTCTTTGAAACCCTATAGTTGTATTATGTATAAATACTAGGCTCAGAAAATTCTTTTGTTTGTGTGCCTTAAGAGGGTAAAAATGTTGAAAGTTTACTACATCTGTTGGAATATATAACATGCTGCTTCAGCATGTTACTATTTGAAACAAAAGAAGATGGTGCAGCCCTACTCTGCCGAGAGGCCCAGGATCCAGACAGTGGTGTCTGGCGATTACTGCACCTTAGGCATCCCGAATCGTCGCATCTGTTAGCAAGGATCATGCAAAACTGTGGTCACCCTTTATGGCCATGGTGCAAACTGCTCAGAGACGAGCCTTGGTGGTACAGTGTCCTTCTGCAGAAACACAATTCAAGTGTAGGAGAGCTGTCACCACTACCAGTAAGTAGCAGTGTTCTATCACTGGAGTGATGGGCATCTTTGGGGAGAGGGCTGGCATGCAGTGCCTAGTCAGATCTTGTCTCAGCCTGTCTAGTCTGATCTTCAGGAGTACCTCGAATCTAGATGGTGTCTCAGTCTTTATTTGCAGTCAGCAGGAATTAGTAGGCCCACAAGTACTTTGCGATACTTGGACCTCAAAGCATCATGATCACAACTTGATTTTTTTTCCCACCTTATCTGTTAGGAGTAAGAGAAAACTGGAAATACTTTCCTTGATCTCCATTGGGATTCAGGCTCAATCCCTTAGGAAATTCAGGCACTATTACCCACAGAGTAATACCTTGAAACAGGAATAAGTGAAGGCATGGTTACCTTTGTGCTGCTCAGTAGATCTTACTGGTTGTACACATGACATTTGTTGAAGTGGTGCCAGACTGGGCAGGTGTGCCCTTTCAGGAGAACCTCTATGCATACTTTGCCTTGCGGGCCTTGGTCAACATAGTCCAGTTCTCTTACAGCAAAGTAGCACCACTGCTCCTGGTGCTTTGCTAATGTTGTGTGCTTTGTGCTTGGGCGAGAGTATGATATGTTTGGGGAATTCCTGTACACAGCAAGAAAATCTGTATAGTTGGCTTAGCAACACTGAGACTCTTTTCTGTGGCATGCAAAGCAGCCTTAAGGGAGAGTCAAATCCTATTGACAAGTTAGCAGTGTATGTTAATACTCTTTGGGAAGCCAACGACATCTGTCCCATCAGTGCAATTCACTAGAGTGGATTGAGGCTGAACTTGCTGGAGAAACAAATAGCTGTAATAAGAAATCTAAGATATATTTCTTAAGTGGGTAATTAAGAAAGAAATCTATCTAAAGAATGGTTAAAAATATGTCACATACATTATATTTACACATTAATCCAGTAAAGTGTATTTTTCTATAGGCAATTAATATAAAGGTGGGACTTATTTTCATTCTTTTCTTCTTTCCTACTGTACAACCTTGAAACTTGTCCCCTGCTGAGTTTCATGTGTATGTACCCATAATAACATTCCTAGTTAGTGGCAAAACTCCGACAGCACTACAGGTTTCTCTGTGAAAGAGTTCATTAAATGCCAGCCAGTAATCCGGTGGCATTTGCTAGAGTAATGCTGTAAGGCCAATCTGTTTCCCTTCCTTCTTAATTTCTTCCTCTCAAAAGAAATTTTGCATTTTCTGTAGCCTTGAGAAGAAATGGCCAGGAGTGCTGGAAAAGCACTCCTAGTAACCCAATAAAATAAAATAAAATTAAATTAAATTAAATAAAATAACATAAATAAACAAAAAACCCCAAAACACACAGAACAAACAAACACACCAAGAACCATATTCATTAACAAACTCTGATTCAGCTATGTTGTCTTGCGATAAAGAAACACTGTTACCTATAGGTTATATTTCCATTCAAAGTAGATTTATAGCCATTTTGCATTTCAAAACTGTGCAAAAAAATCCAGATTATGTTGGTAAATCTGGCTGCTGGTATAAAGTGTCTTTTAGGAGATATTTATGCATTTTAGGTCTACTATATTTTGTGAGACTATACAACTCCTGGAACAGATTTTGTCAATCTGTTTGTCAATATTTGTCAATATATGTGAAGCAGCTATAGAAAACGTGTGTTGAGACAAGAATTATGTTAAAGGCAACTTCCTCTCACTGTTCCCCCTTGAACCTTAATCCACTTGGCACAGTTCACGAATTGCCCACACGTCATTAAGGTGGGACTGTCAGGTAAAGCCAGGCACTGCAGACATGAGCATCTTTTGGGCAACCTCTGTCAGCAGCCTCCAATAGAAGCCTGGTTACAGACTAGGAAATCCTGGAAGAAAGTGACAGTACCATTCCTTTAGCTGGCTAGAGGAATTCATCTGCCTTGGTTGTAGCTAATGTGATGAGTGATATGGGGACAAAGGCTGCACTAAGTCTAGATCAAACTTGTCAGCTTGTGGGAGTAGGGTGTTTTAGGTGACCCTGATAAATAAACCCAGATCAACACCAAGTAGAGCAAGAAGCATCCTTACAAGCTTAGTAGATCTGCTGCGCTTGCTACGCAAATGATCCTCAAATGATCTCTTTTTAAATATAATTTTTCTTTTTCTTTCTTTCCTTCTTTTGTTACTTCAGGCAGTGGCAAAATGCTGAGATAGGTACTAATCAAAAATATAATATCAAACGTATGGAGAGAAACAGTGCAGTGTAAAATGTTTTCCTAAAGTGTATAAGGTCCGAAACTGTAAAGAATTTCTTTTATTTTGTGAGACAAGCTGGACAATACTTACTACAATCTCAAAGCATTATTAAGGGACCGAGCCATAGGGTATTCATCAAAGTCAGTTAACCTACTCAATTATGGTATTGGGAATTAAAGAGGTCACTTACAGAGTGCTGTTGCTTACTTGCATTAGCTGCAGAAATGATTTAGTGGCCCACAACTTATATTCATTTATCAGCCAAAATGTCTGAATATACTGAGTTTCTAAAGGCCAATCAATGAGAGTTTCTGTTCCTGAAATACAAGGATTAACTGTGTTTGCACAAGACATGCACAAAGTCAACAGTGACAGGTCCTTTCACCGTCCTGTATGTGACTTACCGTTTGCAGTTACCACCCAAGATTTTCACTCAATGGGATTATTTTAAATCCAAGATTTTTTCCCTACATATTTTCTTACATCTCTGAAAACATTGGCCCTTATTTCCAGTACTAGCAAAGCTGATGAACCTTTTATCAATAACTTTCCAAAGTAAGATAACTCAATAACTTTAATGGCTGCAATAACTCTGAATAATTCTAATAGTTGACCTTACTGTAACATATTGTTAATAGTGTGTTCTTTCTCAGGTAAACTGCTGACAAAGACTGAGCTAAGCCAAATTTATCTGAAACTGCTCTATGATTGCAGAATGAAGGATAGTTTTCTAATTTATGAAGTACTCTGTCTTTTTAGTGTATGTGTCTTTTCAGTGTATGCAGTATAACTGTCCACTTGGAAAATATCTTTTTTTTTTAAAGTAATTACTGAGATTATAGTGTTTTTATAAGATTCACAGCTTTGTTAAAATGAATTTTAAAATGTTAGTATATACACAAATAGTTACACACAAATAGGATTTCACTGTTGAGCCAAGGTCTCTTTGCACTGACGTAACGTCTAATTGCTTTCCTTTACCTCTAACATCCAGTCTCTTTGCACAATTAGATTGCTGCTGAGAATGTGGCTTACTCTGTGCATATTATATATGTTTTATCATACATGTTAAGATATGCTAAAAATCGATTTAAATAAGCTGTGTGTATTTTCTAAGTAATATGAGAAACATTTTTGTATTTGTTTTGCAATTTTGTTACTGTTGTCTGCAGAAACAATCTAAAATAATAAATCTGAAATGGTTGAGCTTTTATGGGTCAGAACTTTTAACAAAATTTTTAATAATTGTCAGTAAAGCAGAAGTTCAGATAGATAGCTTCAAGACGCATGGCTAGTTCTTCTCATTACTTGTTTATGTTTTTTTTTTGTTGTTGGTATTGTTTTCAAAAATCATTCAAAACAGAGCCTGCTGCAAAGACATATATATACAGGTTATTAGTAGGCATTTGAGGGATCAAATTGTTCAATAACATTGCTAGTGTCTTATACAGAGGATGGAGTAGCCAATCTAGATTTATCTCTTGCTTTGTTTTAATTTAGCATATATTTTAAATTGACACTAAATTTATAAACATTTCATTTGAAGAAAGAAATTCAAAATGTTTAATATGGTGGATGCAGTTAAGATCATATGGTGAGTCTTGCAAAGATCTTGTGTATTATTTCATGCATACTACAATGTAAACTGTCAAATAAAGGTTCAATAAGGTTATATTTAAGACTTTCCAGCTTACATAGTGCAATTTATACATGAAATTTACTTCACTTACCATTTCCTATTCATTGTATGGCTATGGCACATGTTTAGACATGAAATACAGAAGTCTCAATCCACTGTTTATCCACTGCTTAAATAAAAAGCTTGGCTCATGATCAAATCCCAGAACTGATCAAATGCAAGAGTTTTGTAAATATTCTTCTAATGTTTTACTTACAATTATAGTTTAGTAAATATAATGCAGTTTCATGCCTGCTCTATATTATGTGATGTTATTTGATGTTTTTTTTACATATATATACATGAATATAAACACACATATGGTTGCTATGGAGGAGATATTCCAGGCTGGACAATGTAATCCCATAATTAAGCCCAGAAATGAGTGATCTTTATTTATGTCTTTTGTTTTGTTTCTTCTTAGATGGACAAAACCAATTTTGAGAAAGGGTTACAGACAACGATTGGAGTTGTCAGATATTTATCAAATCCCTTCTGCGGACTCTGCTGATAATCTTTCTGAAAAATTAGAAAGGTATGAAAGAAGTATGCTTTCTTGGAATTACCTTTCAGATTAATGAAATAACAACTTTGTTCTGGGAAACACATTGCAACATTCATTAGTAAGATGTTGGATAAAATATCTAAATAGCATCGCTTGCAAGCTATTGCATGCTGACTGGCTCAAATGCCTCCTCATTCAGCATGGAAAGACAATCAGTTGTCCTTTGGAGCTGATTGGGATACATCATGAAGATGTGTCACCTAGATGCTCTAAATTACTCTTTTGAGGTACCTGTGACATCTACCCATTAGTGAAACACACAGTTTCAGTGCTATCCAGCTATTCTTTCTTCCCAAAATACCCAGATATCCTGTCCTGCTTTTGTGCGTGCGTGTGTGTGTGTGTGTGCCCTTTTTCTTCACCATCTGAATAACAAGTTGCTTTGGGAGACAATTCAGCCGCTGTGCTACACTTGTAACTACGACAGATACAAGTGCTTAAAACTCATCTCTCTCCTGTAGTCTCTAGTGTAGCTTTCCCCTTGCAGTCGGGGACAGCTGGATCTTCACTGTTGGGCCAACCCAATTAAACTGAAGCACAGTGTGACATATAATTGCAAAAGTGGTGGAACATAGGTACAACTTCATGCTTTTTGACACAGGGAAGAATTTATAGATGAAATATTCTGGTTATTTAATATTCTGTTGAATAAAAGAAGAAAAGTGGTAACTGAGTAAATTCTTAGGAGAACTTTAATTTGTTCACTGTTCACTGCTGACTAAACATGCATATGTATAACATGGGCTATATGTATAACTTTGGGCTAGAAATCTATTGTAGAATAGAAAATTACTGTCTTAACTTAAAACAAAAAATAAAAAAAGCTCTCTAGTAGCAAAGTCACATTTTTGATGCTTTTTTTGGTGTTTTCTTTCTGCTGCAGGCTGGAAGAGCTCCAAAACTTTTATTTGCCTATTATTTGTGCATTGGTCTTAAGTACAGCAGGTTTCTTTAAAACACACAGTGTGACCTTTCCATGAATTAGCTCCCTGCAGGGTGATGTATGGTTGAGTATTTAAATCTGCCAAATATGTGGCTGAATTAAGTTTGAACTTTTATTGATCTATCAAGTCAATGAAGGCCAGGTCTTTGGGGTCTTAGCAAAGCTTTGTTTTATTAGTGACCTTAGCTAAATCTCCTTGGATATACTTGAGCGACCTGAACTATGTCAGAGCCATAGACCCATGTATTTGCTCACACAACTTAATGGTCTTGTTTTTTTTCGTTTCCTTTTCAGAGAGTGGGACAGAGAGCTGGCTACTTCAAAGAAAAAACCCAAACTTATTAATGCTCTTAGACGATGCTTCTTCTGGAAATTTATGTTCTATGGAATAATATTATACTTAGGGGTAAGATTTGTTCCCGTTTTCAGTAAACTTTTAATGTTGCGTAAATGGACCCCAGTGGAGAGTTACTGTTTACTCTGTTTATGATTTATAAAGTTGTTAAAATAGAAGGAGACTCAGGGACCATCTTAGATAAAGTATTTTCTAATTATGTACTACTATCTTTAAGCAGTACATATTACTTAAGTGCTAGCATGTGTTCCCCCAGTAAAGATAGAGCATGGGATCTTTTTGTATAACAGCTGAATTAATGTCGTTATTTTCTTATATTACTTTTTAACTCCAGAATTTTCTACCCTTATCTTGAAATAACTGGTACTGAACATTCACATAATTTGGTTGATTTTGCCAAAGGGAAAAGGAGTCAGCTTCACAGTGAAATGCTTTGTTCAGGCTTATGTATGCAATAAACAAGCTTGATACAGCGAAATACTACATAGCTGTCTACATGAGTGTTAACATTTCCACATAAGCAACCATATGGAATGTGCTTGAATCTTTAGTGCTTCAAAGTATAAGATCAGGATCTTCATGTTAGAATCTGAACTGATTAGGTTTATCAGCTTTTCAACGTTAGGATTACCCTGACTTACCAAATGCCACCTGTTTGAAAATCCTATCACTGGGGTTATGAGCTGTGAAAATAGTTTATTATTAATGATCTTTCATCAGGCGGTGTAGATATCCAGTCAGTAAAACTGAAAATTACTGTTAGCTAATATATACATTAGATATTTGTGCAATTTTCAGTTTTCTATATTTTTATAAGAAAAGTGAGATATTAAACTGCATTTTTCATCGTTCAAAGTACTGTGGTATCAGAAATAGATGATATTAGAGCCCAAATGGCCCAGAGTGGTCAGATATACTCAGATAGTCAGCATTTTCAGACGTCAGACAGATTCCTCGGACAGATCTTTATCCTAGGTTGCTACAGAAAAGGATTATTTCCTCTGGTATTAGTGTTGAATGTGATCCAGTTCAGCTGTATTTTCAAGTAAGGCCACACATTGGATGAAAGGAAGGGGAGGAGAGTTAAATAGCCCATAATATTTGGTGAAGTTCATCTTGCTTCCTAGAGAGAGAATTTCTCTTTTCTTTCAACTTTCTGTCAGGTATCCAAAAGAATGATTCCACAAGAATAGCAATGTTATAAAAATTCATTCCCAATATACTGATCCTTCTTCCAGAAGGACAAGGAAAAGCAGGATAGCGAGTTGCTGTTATGCCTATGAATTTGCCAAAAATTTCTGTGGAAGAGAAATTTCGGGTTAGTTAGATCTTCCAGTAGTTACATGAAGAAAGATCCTGAATCTGTTCTGGAGTCATTCCAGACTAATGCTAAGATAAGTGAAATCACAGTCTGTCATTATATATTCTCAAGTTTTAATGTTTGTATAATGTAATTTAAAAATAAATAAATAAGAACATCCAGCTCTGCAGGGAACATGCCAGAACATGGCAGTTCTGCAGAGAAGGACCTGGGCGTCATGGTGGACGACAGGTTGACCATGAGGCAGCAGTGTGCCCTCGTGGTCAAGAAGGCAAATGGGATCCTGGGGTGCATTAAGAGGAGCGTCTCCAGCAGGTCGAGGGAGGTGATCCTGCCCCTCTACTCAGCCCT
>JAWLRI010000094.1:1006740-1057568 GCA_034781795.1 Crypturellus tataupa
AGCCCTGTGCCACGTGCTCTAGGTGGCCCTGCGTGTGCAGGGGGGTTGGACTAGATGATCTCTAGAGGTCCCTTCCAGCCTTAGGCATTCTATGATCCCTCAAACTAGAACACAAGTCCTTAGCTACATGCAAACTTTCCAGCATTAAAAGAGAACTATGTCCATGCTTGAGCAGGGCGGTTGGACAAGTTGACCTCTAGAGGTTCCTTCCAATCTCAACCATTCTGTGTTTCTGTGTGATTTAACACTGAAGACTTTTAAGACTTTGGACAATGTCTTAAGTCAGAGACTGTTTTCAGATTGAGTACTGAATTTTGAGCCTGGCTTTTGCTAGTCTTATGCTGGAAAAGCTCCCTTGCAATAAGCCATCATAGAGTTCTGCTTGTTTGCATTGCTGCATCTAATGATGTGGCTGATCTTGTAGTTTACAAAGTAGGTAAATTTGTTTAGTGAGTGTTCTGTTTTAGGTCACTGGTAACTTAATTTAGATAATTAACTATACCTGATTATAACTTCAGTTTAGAATGAATTATTTTTACCTAAAAATTATGGAAAAATAATTGCTTATTTCTCTTGTTATGCCTTTTCCGAGGAAAACATAGCATAGATTTGAATAGGTCTTTGTAGCACTGATGCTTCTGTAGCACTGAATATCAGTAAGAATCAGAAAGTCCCAAAGTAAAATGTTCTAAAGGATAGGGAAGCTGTTTCCCTTGAAAAGCAGCATTGATATTCTTTCTAGTCTGTATAAAGTGTGTGATGTACTTTTGTTTATCATGCTACTTCAATGTTAAAAAATAAATATGCCTTAATTTTTTGTAGTAACATTAGAACTGTCTCTCAGAGATACTTCACAAAAGACAGCTCTGAGATTAAAAGTAAAACAAATTCTGCATTTAAAAATGACATTTAATTACTTGTGATGCACATCGGAGGTGAAAAATATGTATTAATCTTTGCAACTTTTTTATGTGTTCCTGTTAAAAAGAAACAAAATTACTGTTTTAAAAGGAAAGCAAACTCTCCTCTTTCCTATTTTTTAAACTGAATTTATACATAAATGGCCTTTCAGCACCAAGGCTTTTATCTTAAGAATAAAGCCTAGTATGATCTTTTTTTTTTACATTTTTATCTATCTTTTTCTTTCTTGTGGACATATATGCTCACACACATTTGCACACAATTTCTGATTAGAAGTATGAGAATCAAACCTGTTGCTTAGCAGAAGAAACTTCTGGAAAAAATACCTCTCACACCACCTTTGTTGCTTCCCAGCTTAAGTAACGGTGTCTTGTTTGGCGCTTGTCGCTTGTGGAAAGCCTCTGCACTGGCTTAAGCCTGAAGCTGTCCCTGCTAAAGATTGGGTTCGAAGAGATGTGTTGTGCTTACTTTCCCAAACGCAGATGTTGTACAGAGAGATAGGAGAGGAAAGGTAGTTAAAGGGCTGCCTCTACTCATTCAGAATGATTTTTCTGTTTCAAATGCTGGGCTGCTCTGTGACTGTTTAGTTGGTGGAAAGCAAAGTAGCTCCAACTCACGTTGATGATTCAGTGAGTTCTCTTTTTCTCTGGGATTGATGGTTAACTATCTAGGGCAAGGACTCTTCATATCTTACATAAAACTGTGGAACAGGAATTTTTAGTGGACACTCCAGGCCCTACTGTAATACAAAAGAATAATAGTAACGAAGGTGGAAAATAAGGGAAGGAATTGAGCAGAGATGGTAAGCAGCCTAGAAAGAAGTCCACTTAAAGGAAGTGTGCAGTGAAAGGTGATGACCTGTTATGGTATAGGAGAATATCAGGACTTACTCTGATGAAAAGTAAGTGTGGGGAAAAATAGGAGGGAGAGCACAAGAGATGCCATACCGTTAAGATGGTTATTTTTTAAATGTACTGTTTAACAGATGTGTATTTGCATGGCAATACATGCCTTCTTCATAAATATAGACACTCAAAGGACAAAATATGGACAGTTTTGGACCCCTTTTAGAAATTCTGAAGGGTCTTCATTTCTCAAAAAGCAAATCAGTCTGTTACTTCAATCCAGAGTCTATCTTCTGGCTTCTGTGTTGGCAACACCACGTCCCCACTATCTATACCCACTCACTATGTACTGTTGTGTATACTATTTACTCTGTGACTGAAGTGCCAGCTCTCAAGGTCCATACCTATCCCAACTTGCATATGCAGTGATGCCACTGAGAAGTTTTGGGAAGTGCAGGCTCTGCTTTACACAGGGGCACATTGTTGAGTGCCTGCTCCTGCGGCACGTATGCTGGAGCAGCTGATACATTGCAGAGACAGTGCTGACAGTGTCAAAAGCATGTAGTAACTATTCAGTGTGAAATAGGATTTCAGGACTGGTGGAGTGGTACACTGGGCAGATGTGGAGATAAATCTATAAACCGGACAACATCCTTAAATAAAGGACTTGTGTTTTTCAGATATATGCCCTAGCTCAGCTGGGAGTTACTGAGTTTTCCAGGAGTCCTTCTGTGATTCAATAGCCTGTGCTAAGCAGGCTGTCAGGAGAGATGATCATAATTGCCCCCCCACAGACAACATGATCAGTTTAGGAATGTTTGAATCAATATTTAAGTATAATTTCAGTGCAGCTTTCTAGCATATCAGATACTAGGATATGTTCATTTCATTTTTTATTCTTCATACATCTATCCTTTGAATAAAAGTTGTAGCAAAAGCAGAAAAATGTAATCAGAGTTCTTTGCATTCCCCCAAAATAAATCAAAAGCATCTTTTTTTTTTTTTGTATTTTTTGTAGCATCTCCTGTGTAGGATTTCAGTTCAAGAAACATCTCTTAAATACTTTTGGGGAAGATACAGACTCATTTTCCTCCTGAAAATACTGTTTCATTCTCATGCACTGTATCTGGGAAAGTGAGCTTTCCTTTATATATATGGCCTTGTCTTAGAATCTTTCAGATGATTTTCAGCACAGATTTCTTTTTCTGCCAGCAATCTGCTGCTCTCTCTTCTTTTTCCTTTGCATGGAACTGCGATTGGAAATTTGGGTAGCCTCCAGCTGTCTACGTCACCATTGTTACTATTCATTCTCTTTGATTTCCTCTTGCTACGGAGCTGAGTGCTTCTCTCTGTACGTTCACCTTGTTTGGTGACACTTTGTGACAAGATCCTTCCTTCAAGAAGTCCTACACATTTCTGCCTTTTCTTGTGCTTTTACCATCTCATTACTGCCTTTTTCAACCTATTTCCTCATGTGGGTAACAGATGTAGAGTCAGTGACTGTTTGCTCATTTCAGCATTATATTAAAAAGAAAAAAACAGCGGATCCACAAATTTAGCCTATTGTACAGTTTAATTAGGTATTCCTGCAAATTCTGGCCATTGAAACTATTATCATAATTATGTATTCTTGTTAAAAGTTAAGTAGTGTCTAAGGACTTTTGCAGACTGTTTGGGGGATAACTTCCTTTCTCACAGCATAGACAAGTAAATGTGTGGAACTGTGCAAAGGTGAAGTCTCTGTGCAGATTTTTTCTTTACTTGAGTACAAATTTGGATGAGAACAGTAACAGTAGAGCAGAATTTGTGAGTTATATATATATATATATTGACTTCTGTAAAAAGTGTGAAATGCACACGCAGGTAGTAAAATCTATGTCTTTCATGGTCAACATGAAATGATTAAATCTTGGCATAAATTCTTGATTTCATTGTGAGATAATAAAACACCTCATTTTGTTGAAAGCTGCAAGAGGAAAATCTCACTGCTAAAGCTGCTGGTGTTCTTTTCAGCCCCTGCTCACACGGAAATTAATGGGAGCTTTGCCATTAATTTTAATTGGGACAGGATGTTGTGCCTTATTGGCAGAGGTGGAACCAAGTTGTGCACTCTTTTGAACTTTCTCTTGCCTATCAACTCTTCTCTTGCTTGATTTCTCAGTCATTTTCACAGTACCTTTCTCTGAGCATGTTTTAAACTCTGCTTACATCCCTGCTGTTTGTGTAGTTGTTGTTGCAACTAGTATCACAGCTTTGCTCTCATTAGGTTTTATGTTTCTGTCTTTCACCTCGTGCACTGTAGGTAATGATGTTATTGAAGGGTGGCCTTTGGCACTCTAGCCCCCTAGAATATATGATTCTCCCTCATAAATTGTTAGGTGCGCTGAAGTGGTTCATTTGCGTGTATCTGCTGCCCTACTGCTCTAAACAGCCTCCATGTTTCACCTTGCCAGCAACATCTGTTTTGCAGTTTAAAGAAAAATGGTATGGTGATAAGCTAAAAATCTTTTTGATGAGTTACGGGCTACCAAACGGAGGACCTTGCTGTGCCGATTGGTCTGATTTCGTATACCTTTTTCTCTTTTATTCCTCTTTGTGAAATGTACGTTTCCATTCAGGCAAGGTAGCTGGTAACATTAACTTGGAAATGAATTCAGTATAATCCAAGAGAAGCTAATGAGGATTTCCTGAAGTTCTCACATACAGGTCACACATATGCATTGGAGGGGGAGGGACATGAAATACTGAAGCACTCTTTGGGCACATGCCAAAACAGAAATGCACTTTATTGTTTTCACAATTCAGAGTGATTCAGCATATTCAGATTATATATAATTTGTAAGTTCTTATTGCCTAAGAATAGTCATACCAGGTCAACTCAAAGATCCATCCAGCATGGTTTCATTATTTCTCCTCAGATCATATGATCTTTCACCTTTTGTTGAGGATTTCTGGGGAGGGGAACATTTATGAGTTTCTCATTTGTCTACAGTGAGTGCAGAGGAGAGAGTAAGAGCAGGAGAAGGAAACAGCAGACTACTCAAAACTGGATTCCTGTTAGGCACATAATTTCCAATCCTTTTTAATCAGGTCATTCTATCACTTTATATATTGTATCAGCTTCTATTATTGTCGTTTATTATAACTGGATATTCTATAGCTATTTATATAGACTATGTGTAGTCTAATTTTGCTTTCATTTGTATATTAGCTGGATAGTGATTTCTTTAATAGATGACCTAAGAAAACATAATTTTAAAGCAGTGGATTTTATACTATCAGAGATACCAATCTGGCACATCGCCAATCTTTATTCTACTCATAGACTCTATAAATCAACTTTTTCAAGAAAGCTAGTATGCAATGTCTTTATATTCACAACAAACACAGTTGCAGAGCACAAGGTTTTTGGTGGAATAAGTGTAAATACAGAAAAAAAACTTGCTATTTTAAGCATATATACAAAAGCTTATCTTGAGATCTCTGAGAGCATGAAAGCAATGCACTGTCCTTGAGAGGTGACTGTTTTGTATTTTGTGAGTTTTGTGGAGTCTTGATTTTCTGCTTTTGGATACATATGATCTAAGCACAGCTGCCGTAGGTTATGTGTGTTTTAATAAACACTCCTCCCTTTGCCTACTAATAACACTGAAGTCTTTGTCAGTGTTAGATTCCAAGTTGGTTCACAATTGTTTTTAAACTGACAAAAATAGTGCACAAAACAGGTATTCTAGTCAAGATGTATATTTTCATCCCTTCTATGGCAAAGTGGATAAATATCAACTCAAATAACAGTGATAGTCACAAGAAAATGCAGCACAAGTTGCAGAGATAGTTTGGACTTCTGCCATATGACACACCAAAAGAAACCTAAAGGAGAAAAGAAATTAAAGGTGATTCACTCACAATTTTTTTATTAAAAAACATGGATTTTAGCTGACACACAGTTCTGTCTCCCTGTATGTATGTCTGTCTCCATGTATGTCTGTGTCTTTAGCTGACACACAGTTCTGTCTCCCTGTATGTATGTCTGTCTCCATGTATGTCTGTGTGGTTTTGTGTGTGAAAACAGTACTAATATATAGTTGACAGAACTTAACACATCTATATGTAAGCAAATTTAATATTTGCTTGCTATTTTTGAAGTTTACGACACTTTCTGCTGAGATTGAACAGACACAGTAGAAAGAAGGATGAGGAAACACATACATATTCTTAGCACTGAATATTTTTACACTGACTATAAAATGAATCAAGGAAAGGGGCACATGCATACTTTGTGCCCTTCAGAAACCCATACAGAAGATGAAGTAAATTGTTAGACCTTAGTACACTGATAAATTTTGCAGTTCTTGGGAAAGGATTGGAGGGGGAAAAAGAGAGAAAAAGTCAGAGAGGGCATAAGGTAAGGATATAGGAATGATAATAAGATCAATCAGGATATGAAGAAAGGTAAATGGAAAGCAACAATGAGATAATTCTTGTCAAGTTTAATTAGAACAGAAAAAGAGACTGAAGACAAATGTAATAATGTCTTGCTAAGATAAAGACAGAACTACAAACAAGTCTTTTTGGTGTCTTGAAGTTTATCAATGTGATGTTCCCTCTTTTTCCTCTCCTACTCTGATTTTGTACCATGTTGTCCATTCTGAAAAATAAGTCTAGAAACTCATCCCAGTTGCCGTTTTTATAGAAGACAACCAAACAAAACTTATGAACTAGATTTGCTTTGGTGACATTGCAAGAGGATCACAAATTAAGAAAGTGGTGAGCTGTCTTCTACTATTGGATTATTGCATCTTTCTCTGGTTTACACAGTAAACAGATCCAACCTTCTCAAGTGATAGTGGAAGTATTCATGACTAGGATTTGCAATGAAAATGTTAGCCATTTAAAAAAATAATTATCTTTTGTTTCCATTTGCAGGAAGTCACCAAATCTGTGCAGCCCCTTTTACTAGGAAGAATAATAGCTTCCTATGATCCGGACAACTCCCATGAAAGATCCATAGCCTACTACTTGGGCATTGGCTTGTGCCTTCTCTTCCTTGTGAGAACACTCCTCATACACCCTGCTATATTTGGTCTTCATCATATAGGGATGCAAATGAGAATAGCCATGTTTAGCTTGATTTATAAGAAGGTAACTGTTCCATTTACACTTAAACCTGAACGCATGTAGTCCATAGCCTACATAGTTCTGGAGTCATTTTTTTTTTAAAAAAAAGATCGGTAGTTTTGTTAATCAAGGTGCACAAATCAATAATATGGCTAGCATTACTTTCCCACAGTTCTTCATTTTCTAAGTTTCAATAATTAATTGACTGAAGTCAGCCTCTGTGTGAGTTCAGACTTTCTGGGTATGTAGTGAGAGGTCTTAATTATGCCTCTGCTGTGCTCCTGTTAGGTACTTCTATTGAAAAAGAAAGGTAATGTATGTTGGTGGCCAAAGAATGTTTTCAAAGAGGATTAGAGGCAAAGATCTAAACAAAAAATATAATATAGAAGGGATCAAGCTTGAGAACCTGAGATGTAAGAATATGATGTATTGACAGATACTAATGCTTTGCACATTCACAAATCCAAATATTTAAAATGGTGTTTGGTTTTGCCAAAAGCAGCAGCTAATTTAAGCAGATGTATTAGTTATCCTAATATAAAGCTCACTGTGGAAACATCTTTCAGAAAATCTTTGTCAAAAGAGGCACAGTAGGGGATTTTTGAGGATCCATAGCACACACAGCATGCATGCTTAATTAAAACTTGCATTTGCATATATATGTACATAAAATATGCAACAGAAAGCAAGGACTGTGTCAATAAATCAATATTTGTAAAGCAATTTAATGGCTATATTAAACTCAAGTGACATAAATAACAAGTTTAACAAGATTGTTTCTTTATAGCAGGAAGCTGGTAAGTGAATTGTTATTTATAATATGGTCCCATTGCCTAGTATTTTTATTTGTATTTATTTGGTTTTATAGGGCTGAGTTACAAAGCTATCTCCCTTTGGTTTTGTTTTCTTTTACAGACCTTAAAACTGTCAAGCAGAGTCTTAGATAAAATAAGTACTGGACAATTGGTCAGTCTGCTTTCCAACAATCTGAACAAATTTGATGAGGTATGTTTCTAATTGTTTAATTAATTTGCTATTAAAAACATATATAAAAAATCCCACCACTCATGACAAATATTAAGGGAGGAGAATAATTTGTGGACTGCAGTGACTGTAGTCACTGTAAATATAAAATGAAATTGCATTCCTATCTTAAGAGCAGGTGTTGGCCTGTGGTAATGGAAATGCTCATTCTAATTCTTGTATCATGGTTTATCTCCTATGCTGATTACTAAAACAAACATAAAAACTAGGTATACCATTAAAAATGTGCTTGTTCTACCATCCAGTGCAAATCAGCTGGGAAACTTATCTGGGTTACACAGTCAGTTTCAAAGTGGTCAGAACACAACTAATTCAGTCCCTCAATCTCTCATCCTTACTGGCATATCCTTTCATTAAGGTAAACCAGCCTGCTGTTGAGCTTGATGACGTTCAGCATTTTATTGTTAGTATTACCCACTCTTATAAATGAGAGTATGTGTTAATGTAGGACCTGATTAGGAATCATTTGCAACACATCTCAGATGAAACTTTCAAAATCTCATATGAAATTTCGCTTCCGTTAAAGTTGGGGTAAGTCTCTGCTAATGGCTTTGGGGCTAAAGACACCATTAACTTCTATTCAGAATGTATGTTTGATTGCTCCATTGCTAGAATGAAATATGCTTCCAGTAACATGAAACCTGATGTCAGGGTGACTGAAGATACATGGTTGGAGTTGTTAATTTAAAAAATATTTTGCTATATGCAGTAATGAGAACTAGCGCGGAGCAAGCTACGCCAGGTGCTGGCAGGAGTGTGGCTGCAGTAATACGAAGTTCTCTGCAGGTGCTGTTTCTCAGTCTGATCACAGGGGTCACTCCAAAATCCATCTAGGGTTAGAATAAAATGAATGGATATGGCAGCAGTCTGTTTTGAATTAGTTGCATTCATATAACAGTCATCTCTTCAACATAATAATATTTGCTTCCTATATAACATTAAATCATTCTATCATTCTTTTACGATTTTTTGTGACTTTTTCTCAACTTGCAGTGATGGAAAATGCAAGAGTCAATGGCATATTCTGTTTACTTTTACACCGCTGTTTTTTCCTCATGTACATACATAGTGAAGAGACAATTATAGATTGAACTTTGCCTTGCAAAAATCAAAGCTTAGGTGTAGAATGTGTATGTGTTGCTGTGGTGTTGTCGTTATCAACACCCAGAATGCTATGTGCTCAGGATTACAAATCCGCCTTTGTAAACTTGTTTTACTACTGGTAAAAATTTGTACAATTTTTCAATACATTTTTCAAAGTCACTTCAACAGCTTACTCCTTTTTATGTAGTTTTCAGAACACATCTTTAATTTATGTGTTTATTATTTTCTCCTGTGGGCTTTTGCAGGGTCTTGCGCTAGCTCATTTTGTATGGATTGCACCTTTACAAGTGGTACTGCTGATGGGACTGCTCTGGGAAATGTTACAAGCTTCTGCATTTTCTGGACTTGCTTTTCTGATAATCTTAGTCCTTTTCCAAGCGTGGCTGGGACGAAGGATGATGAAATACAGGTGAATATATTGTTTTAGAATATTTGACAGAAACACATTAGTTTAAGAAGATTATCCCACTTGAATAAAGATTTGTAGTTATTATATTGTTGCAGAAGATGACTCCAAAGAACACTAAATGTGGCAGAGAAATTGAGATAAGCCTTTGCTTACTTAGTAGCAGCTGTCTAAATATAAAAATATAAAAGGTCTAATGTGAAAATAAATAGTGATAAAATAAATAGTGATAGTAAATAGTGATAAAACTTCATAGAAGAATGAAAACTTGTTGTTAATGTCTTAATTTATTCTTATTAGAGGTTTTATCTTCTCTTTAGTTAAACTCACTATGTTTCAGGTATGTCCTTTCATGTGTTTCACAATATTATTAGGATAAACATACTAAATATAGGAGTATAGGACAGGAGTTTTCTTAAGCTGTGGTATGATACAAACTACATAATGAAATAGGTGAAAATGGCTTTTTACTTTGTAGGGATAAGAGAGCAGGAAAGATCAACGAGAGACTTGTCATCACCGCAGAAATAATTGAAAATATACAGTCAGTCAAAGTCTACTGTTGGGAAGATGCAATGGAAAAAATGATTGAAAGTCTCCGTGAGTAAGTGTTCTGATTTGTCAGTCAAATTTGTCTACATGATCAAAAAAAAAAAAAAAATGTGATTATGAACAGCATCTGTGGTCATCTTATTTAAGAAGTAAAGCACACAAATATTAATCCTCCATAAACTAACCATGCATTCCCACACTGTGGCCTGTTTTTTTCCCAGTTTGTCGACTATGGAGGTGTTTTTTATTTTATTTGCTTCCTCATTTGTTATAATGATATTTGAGTGTTTAGCCTGCACAGGTAAAACAATTGTGGCATCTGTGTTTGCTTCTGGCCAACCCCATCCTCATCGTACAATAAAAAGCCCTATTGTGTTGATTACCTAAGGCTTTACAAACTTTCCTATTCTGCAATGGAGGAAACAGTATGAGTCCTCCACAGCTACTTTCTGAGAAATGCAATAAAGCTTTCTTTACATGTTACGCACAATCTGTGTAACGATTAAAGACACATAGCCTCATGTGTCCGTTCTGTACAACTACATTAACATTTATGGTCTGTGGGTAGCCTTGTATAATGCTTATCATTTCAATTAACGTTGAGATTGATCTGGAAGCTAGCAGGAGTACCAGAGCTACAGAAGCATAAAGGAAGTAAAAGAGCTAACCTGCCTAGATGAGAGCTATGAGAACCAGGCACTCACAACAGGTAGGAAGTCCTGGGGGAAGGGAGGAGAAACAACATATTGATTAATAGGTGACGCTGCACTGAAGCTGTCCAATGTGCTTGTTTAGTCCTTTTGAAAGAATTCTGTACCAGGTGTGTGATTGGGAAAACAACAGAAAAGAAAGAAATATAAGAATCTTATTATCACATAAATAAAAGAAATATTATTGTACAAACACCTTCTTGTTCAGCTGCTTCTATTTTGCTTTCTGAAAGACAATCCAGGAAAAGATAGCCATTCCCTATAATCAGAATAATAAAATTCTTGAATTTTATAATGATTTACTATAAAAGCTCTGAGAAAACTCAGTGTGAATCCAGGTTTGAAATTCCAGTTCTGGAATCTGGTGGCATTAGTCTTATGCATTGCTTTTAGGAGATTTTAGACCAAAACTTGTGAGTAGCTCCTGTAGAAATAAATTAAGATTCATATGTATGTTCTACAAAGTGACTACAAACACGTGGAAAAAGAGCTACAACTTTATACACTGTTTTTCTTTTTTAATTATTTATAGTAAAATCTGTAATGCTATAGTTTATGATGCATAGATTTTTAAAAGACAAGGAAGAGTGATAGAAATATTACAAGATCGTTTTTTTCTCTTTTTTGCTTCTCTTGCACCAAAATACTGTATTCTTTGGGGTGATCCAAAAGGTCATTTGTTGAAGACATCACCAGAGCAGGTCAAACCGGAAATGTTAGAGTTTCAATTGAATTTTGCTCGCTGAGCCGGCTCTGCAGGGCTCCCAATCAGTAGGTGTCTTAAGCTGGTAGGAAGTGAGATCACATGAGTAAAATCATACCCTTATTTGAACAACAGTGCATTATAACTCAGTTGTTATCAAAGTTGCATTTTCTAATGCAACCCATTTTAGTCATTTTAGTTTTATAAACTTGACTTACCTGTGCTTTACACTTCTAGCCTTGAGCTGACCCCAAGGGAATAAGCCCCCCTGGATAGGTGCAGCACTTTGGGCTGTTTGCTCTGTGCTGTCTTAAGTGTATACTTAATTACCTGTTTATAACAGGTGTTTGAATAAATATATCTCCCTTTTTATGGGCAATGCAATATATTCAGGTAATTAAAAAAACACAACAGTAGATTGTTCCTCTGTGCCCTAGCATAGTGTTAGAAGAGGAGAAGTCCAAGGCTGGAAGTGCCCTTACCTTGCCAGCAGAAGACTCATCTTTATTCTAAGCAAAAAAGTACAAGCTCATGTATTTGTACTGACAGCTATGATGGTGTCAGTGCAAAAGCAGACAGCAGTCTATGACCTATATGCACTTTTTAAGAGTCTGTGTGATCTGAGAGACTCTATCTACATACTGATACCAAATGTATTATAATATTTGAGATATTTTGACATCTTTGACATTCACTGGATAATCAAGGAACACTTCCTCAAAGGTGAATTGGGCCATAGTGTTTCAAAATTGGTCTCACTAATAGCAACACATTGGTATTATTAGAAAGCTTTTTTTTTTTCAGATTAACTCAATGAGAAACTAACTTGTTCTTTTCCAGCATCTTGACAAAAAATCAGACCTTACTCTTCCTCCAAAAATCTGTGTTTTTGCCTTTTCATTGGATTTTACTTTGTACTTTTCACTTTAATTCCTATTGTTATCGATTTTTTCCTGCACTTTCTCTACTCCTTCCTTGTTTCTATATTTGACAATCTTTTTAGAAACTATATTAAAAGAAAATCTTCTGGAAGCACTTTTTAAAGGCAAACATCAGTTTTCCCAGTTACGAGTTTTCCGAGATTCTGTGGCTGAGCTTATATTGATAGAATATGACTATTATAAGCAAGTGAACAAAAAAGGTATCATTCTTGTCCTGTTGTTGTTAAGTTCACATGAACATAATGAGCCAAATCCTAGTCATTGAGAATTTGGTGTCAGTACCAGGACAAATTCTTTTACTTCTTTGGGACAAAAACGTTAAGAAGCCTTGGAAATTCCTTAAATTTCCTCTAAATCCCTTTTGAAAGCTTTTCCCAAAGGACAAGAGTGGGAGTCTCTGCTGACAAATGTTCATCTGATACAAGGAAACCTTACCACCCCCTCCCATCACACAACTTCAGAAGAAAACATCTTCACATTTGCTTGATATCTGACGTTATCTTCTGCTTTCCCTGCCAATCTAACAGTGCTCGTTTAGATTTTTTTTCCGTTGAAAATTGTATGACTTAGATTGATATTTTTTTCATGGGAAGAGATTTTTTTTCCTTTGTAGAATTTATTCTTTCTTATTTTTTTGGGGAAAAAAAAAGTTCTAACTTGATCTTTGAATGATGTTCTCTTGTTCGTTACTGTGTTAGTGAAACCCAAATCTCAAGATTCCTTCCTCTATAAATTTTGTTCGGGAGTAGTGTCATTTTTTTCCTCCTCCACTTGCTTTTGAATACTGATAGTGATTTCTTTCCTCAATTTCTCTCAGTGCTAAATTTCTCTTTTCATTTCTCTTCACACTTCTTTTCCAAGTCCTCACACAAGTATTCCGGATTGTTTGCTACATTTTGGTACTCAACTCTTTCCTTTGGCCACAGCCTTTTACTTTCTTTTTTATAGTTAACATAGTGATCAGAAGACAGGGTGTCTCTAAAAACTGGATTCATCTCTATACACATATGACATCTGTAGCCTCTTACATCCTCACTCCAGGAGCTCAGCTGGGTGAGTCCCAAATGAGCGCCCAATTTGAAGAGCACTCAGCTCACAAGCAGATACACCCTTGGAAACATCTTTCCTTGTGGTTCTTTCTTGGGAACATACTGAAAATGATTAGTATATTGGTATATTAATATATTCCTCTCATTAGTATATTAGTGTATTCCTCTTTGAAATAATTTCTGTATACTTCAGCAGTGGAAGGATTTTTGGTAGCTTCTACACAGGTTTTTGCATGGATCTGGCCAGGCAGCAAAACCAAAAATCTTTGTTATCCCTATTCAGTGCTGCCACCCACAGTCTCATATAAGCTCTGGAGGATTCATAAGGACCTTTTTCCAGGGTAGTGGCTACAACTGTTGTGCTTACCTGCATGCCTGGTTACTTTCTTCACACCTCCCCTGTGAAATGCAGCTTTAAGAAAAAGTGCTGGAGATTCTTCTTTAAAACTGAACTTGGGGTTTCTATCAGAGACTTTTAGAAATGCTTTGTTGACAAAAGTGATGATTGATGCAAATGAAAGTCTTGTAAACATGCAGCATCGAAGGGTCTGAAAAAAGTTCTGAAATCCTGATTTACTTTTCCTGCAGAGACTGGCTCAATAATGAGAGATGCCTAAAGATTATGATGCTCATCCTTTACAATGCCAGGAATTGCCTTCACTGGTGTGATTGCTAACTTTTGTACAATCTGGTGGCTGGAGCACTCATGCAGAGCATTCAAGTGAATGTTCACTTTGGGTTCTAGCTCTATCTCTAGTCTTAATTCAGTGGAATTACACTTTTCTCACACTGCAGCAGAATGCCTGCAGTACCTCAGGCAAAGCTGAGCTCCTGGGCTCTAGGAATGTGAAGTGAATAGAGCAAAAAGAAGAGCAATCAATTGCAAATAGTTTCTTTAGCACAATTCTTTAGAGTTAAGACCATCAACTCAGAAAAGGACCTATATTCCCTGGATTATTTCTCTTTAATGGCTTGCTATGAGATGTGTATAAATTGCAGAAGTAGCTCGAGAGTAATCACTAGATGCATTCCTAACTGCACAGTATCTAAACTTTAGCAGGAGACAGAGAAAGATCTGCTACCTTCTACCTCTTCAGGTTAAGGCAGATTGATATTTTCTTGGGTGAGGCTGTTAGCAGAGTTAGTTCTGCAGAAGGAGATGATGCTATAATGATTACCATGCTGTGTTAATTTGGCCCTTCAGAGTATCTTACTTCCACAAAATTTTCTTCCATAGGACTTACTGTATCTAGATTATCAGTTCAGTAGGGGATCCTGTTTTTGGGAGAGTATTATCCAACATGACATTAGATGCATAAGTATGGTTTTGTCAGGAGGTGTAGTGGTATGAGATTTATAAGCTACGCATATCATGGTACAGACTGTGGTTATTTTGTATGACATCCCTGAATATTGGTGCCTAAACTGGCCTGCACTTATTTTTTAGGACCAAAGAATTGTTTTGAATCTTGCCTTCTAACTGTAGTCTTAGAAAATAAATAAACCTTTAATTTAATTATTTTGCCAACATTTCCTTGCAAAAGGTTTGTAAGATATAAACTGTGGAATTGTACACTAATTATTGTGTTTTTTTAACAGAACTGAATTGAAGCTAACCCGAAAAGCTGCTTATGTGAGATATTTCAACAGCTCGGCCTTCTTCTTTTCGGGGTTTTTTGTGGTGTTTTTAGCTGTGCTTCCATACGCTGTGACTAAAGGAATTATTCTCCGAAAAATATTTACCACCATTTCCTTCTGCATTGTTCTTCGAATGACAGTGACCAGGCAGTTTCCCTGGGCTGTACAGACCTGGTATGACTCTATTGGAGCAATAAATAAAATACAGGTAGGATACATGCACGAAAATCATCCCAAGTACGTAAGCTAACTCTTTATAGCATGTTATCTTGTCAGTTGATCAACAAAAGATCAGAGCATTTATGCAGACTTTTTGAATATACTATATATTGCTTTGACTACACACCATGAAATGTCATTATAAATCTTGATGATGGTATATAGTTCCCCAGGAAGTATAATTGTAGCGGTTTTATATTACCTGCACACTGCTGATTTTGAAATGGGGACATTTAGTTAAACACACTTAATGCAGAATAGGGAGCTTAATAAAAGAATATCATAATTTATGGTGCTTCAGAGATGTTTTTCATTCAGTAAAGGAAGTAGAAAATTAGTATATGCTTTATATGCCAAAGCTACTTGTTGTTGCAATCATAAATCTGACTCCCTTGCTATTAGTGGCAAGAAGAGAAGGAGATGGTGCATCTCATGCAAATTTGCACCTCATTCATCGTGAGCAATAAGCATAACTGCAGTACCAGCTACTGATTATTACCTTACCTACCGAGGTCTGTTGCTCATATACCAATATCAAAGGCTTGTATGCACAAAACGAATTAAGGATGAATCTTCATGAGCTCTGTCTCTCTTAACCTCCATTTTGAAATCACTCTACAAGGAAGGAATTTTTGTTCTGCTTTGGCCTACATCTCAGGATTTCTTTGGAATATTTAAAATGTTTTTAAAAACCTAATGCAATTATTATTTTCACATTTTAAAATGTTATGATGTTATTCAATAAAAATATATTTTGTTATTTCAGTGTGAAAAAAACACACAGTATGATAGTAAAAGATCTGAATTAGAAAGCTGAACCTGAACACAGAATTAGAGTCATAAATTGGATTTTTTTAATTTTAATGATTTTTAATTAGTCAGGAATTTCCAGCAATGTAGCCATGAACCTTTCTGTTGGACATTCAAAAGGGTCCCAATTGGCTCCCAATCCACTGAATCCTTATGCTCTCAAAATTCCCTAGGGGTCAGTGGGCAGTGGTCTGTCTGAAATACATCCTGAAAAGCAGATCCAATACGCTTTCACAGAACTAGCAGGCGCCCTTGTCAAGTCATTGTCCCCGCTGTGCCTAATACTTGTCTTTGAGGATGCTAGTTACACCAGTGCTGCAGTAAACTCTTTGTTGTAGGTTTAGTATAGACTCCGTATACAAGACAGCATGGAATCCTAGAACACCAGTTGTTTACTTGTCCCAAGAAATACACGGACATGAACAAAAATAATAAATAATACATATATTTCTGTGTTCTAGGTTACTAAGGAGTCTAGAGAGTTCATGGGGGCAGATATGTACTCTAGGATATTTTATTTGCCATGTAGCTAGACAATGTTTTCTAGATCATGAAGCCTTTTCCAGTCTAATGATTATCCCAGAAAAGTACATAAGCTTATGATTGCTGGCTACTGTCATTTGAAATTAGACTACTTCTGGACTGCAATAACCAGGACTACTATCTGTCATTTTGATTGGTGCTACTATCTGCTCTTTTAATTGATGGATCCTAATTGATTTAAACTTTTATAGTTTTGGAATAAACAAGATAAGAGTGCATAGCTCCTCTTTTTTTTCATTGTTTACTAGAGTATAACTTTCCAGTTCCTATTCCCAAAAGAAAGCTTTGTTTAGAATGTGTTAAGTTTAGAAGAGTAGCACTGCTTAATACAAGGAAATGTCAAGTTTTGGTGTACTTCTAACCATTAACAAATGTTAGAGCTGTGTTTCCAGTATCAATGAAAATATCAATAGCTTCAATGTTTTTGTTGCCTCCAAAAGATGTTGTGTAAACTGCATGTGTGCCTCCCTCTAAAACGCTGCCCTGGAATAGCTCTATCAGAAATATTGACTATCCTCAATATAGGTAAATGTACAGCTTTCTGTAGTGTGTCCATCATCCATTACTATTTTCTGTAATGTGTTCTGTTTGTAGGATTTTTTGCTAAAAGAAGAATATAAAGCACTGGAATACAATTTAACAACAACTGAGGTTGAGCTGAACAGAGTAACAGCCTTCTGGGATGAGGTTAGTGCTTTTATGCAGACTAAATTCAAATACAGAGAACATAATTTTCACTTTTTTTTTTTTTTTTTTTACATTGATGTTCTCTAAAATGGGAATACTGTACTGTCTCATTTTAACAGGCTTCAGCCGTAAGGACGCAAGGAATATGTGATAAGTAATAAATACAAAATATAAACTATCCAGAATTGTGAAGCTTTGGAAAGGCCCTATAATAAGTACTAAGACTTGTAATAAGGAATTATTCCTCATTTAAACTAATCTGAAAACAGAATCAAACTCCAGCATTGTATAAACCTTGGAAAAAAAGTTCTATCATAGGTGCATTTCATTTATGCCTAGAAAAGTTAAGAGAAAGACCAATATGTATATCAGAATACATATTATTTTTAGAATAGGTTATAGATAGAAAAACTCATGTCAGAATATGTTCATATGTTTTTTTCAAGCCCACAGTACAATATACTTGCATATTGTACTTGCATATTGTGTTTATGTTTATACCAAAACTCATATATGTATATTGCAGGGAATTGGAGAGATATTTGTAAAAGCAAAACAGGAAAAGAACAACAGCAAAGCCCCGACCATTGACAATAATCTCTTCTTCAGTAATTTTCCCCTGCATGGCTCTCCTGTTCTTCAGGATATAAATTTCAAGATTGAGAAGGGACAGTTATTAGCTGTTTCTGGATCTACTGGAGCAGGCAAGGTATTTTCATTTCTGTTGTTTCAGTAAAAATAGTACTTATTTTAAGAAAAATATTGCGTTATCTATGTTGTTACTTTCCTATCTGTATTCTTCCTTTCCTATATATACTCTGTGTGAAAATGGTGGCTGTAGGAGAATGTATCAGTAAAATAGAAGTTTCAGTAAAATGGCTAAAAATTAGTTAAGTATTAGGCTGTGACCAGTATGGAAATAGTTTGCTGTTTTCTTCTATACATACAGAAACACAGACTTAACAAGGAATTACCAGTTTCAGTGACAAAGCGCTATGTTTCCGTCCACAATAAAAGGAGCTTGCCAGGAATAATACAAACTCATTGTTTTTCTTATGGAAATTTAAAGTTAGTGCTCATGGTGAGGATCTCCCTACCTTTAAAAGAATAAACCATAGAATCTAGCATAGATATCTAGATTGCTAATTGAAAGCAGAAATTTTTTCCCCTCTTGCAAACATTTTAAGGAAAATTTTGAAGATAGAGCTGTCAGTAATCTGAAAACACCCAAACACTGGTTAGTTTGGTAACGAAAAACACATAGTCTGCATACACTGGTCAGTTGTTTTCCAGTTCCTAAGTTGGTCTGGCTCTCCTGAATTCCATGTGAAAGGCTGGAGGACAAGTAGCGAGGGCATGGAGGACATCTCAGCTGGGATGTGCTGAGAAAACTGCTGGTTTTCTGTGAAGAATTGTGATCGATTTATAATCACTAGTACATTTAGTTTGTAGATAACATATCTGATTAACTTCATTACCAGAAATTGAATTGTGGTACACTTATTCATATTTAATAGCAACTATTTAGATGAGTCTTTTGCTTTTTGTGGGTCCTCTGAGAGGATTTGAAAGTCAAAACAACAAAAGTTGCACTTGGGTTAAAATCCCAAAGTCAAATGGCTGAAAGTCAACGGCAGAGGACCCACCAATTTCAATCAGTTACGGTCTTAAATTTTTTTTCCTTTTCAGTAATGATATCAATAAATATCATTAGCTACCATTAGACAAAATAGAAGATGAAGGACAGGAGTCCGCAAACATGTAGAAATGTTGATATTTTGGGGTGCACATTGGAGTGATGATTCTCAATAAACAGAACAGTCATCTTCTGTAATATCTGTTAATCTCAGGGCTAAATGATAGCCCTAAAACACTGATTCTTGTGATATAAAAATGACAAATAGAAAGTGAAAAAGGATGTACGTGTATCCTAATGCTATGCTAATAATATTACCTGAAAGATTTATGAAATATACAATTTTACACTAACTTTCCCCTCTCCCCCCAAGTCCTCCTCCTTCATTTCTTTCCCTTAATTTAAGGTTTTTATCTTGTTCTTTAAAGTTGCTACTGCATATTCCAGGAATTATCGGGCCCATGAAAAAGCATGCATACATATTTTGTCCGTAACTGGCAGGAAGCCTGACATCAGCTCTTTAACACATCTTCACTGCTAGGTGTTCATTGCTAGGTTTCATTTCATCAAATTAGATGGCACAGATACAGTGGTTCAACAATCAGTGTGCAAAACATACTCATTGCTGTCCTTTACAAGATCAGAAAATTCTTACTTAGCATTTGAAAAGTTTGCAGATTTGCAGATTCTGCTGTAACATAAAGAAATCTCCTGAAATTCCCCTGCATATTTTATAACTTGTCAGGGACTGTCTGAGCTTGACAGCATGAAACAGTGATCTAGAAAAAAAAATATAGATCTTTGACTGCTACGTCCCAGCTTTGTTGACTGTTTATTAGTGATAAGAACACCATTGGAATGCCTCTGTAACATATTTTTCCTTGTATTTCTCAACTGTATTCTTTGATCTAGTAGCCAGTGATGTGTGACAAGGTTACTACAAGTTAATGATTAACTTTGAAATTATAACGTGTCAGTATTGAAATTGCAATCAATTCTTTTTATGAAGGGAAACAGTATATATGCTTAGGTCATGTATTCACGTAAATAAGTTAACAGTTATAGAGGAAAAATTGGATTATACTGAGGAGATTATGTGAGTAATTATGTACACACAAAAGAAATTGCACTTTTCAAGGCAATAGATAAAGGGCCTATAAACACTAGCAAAATTGTAAATGTGAATTGTGTTGTACAAGGAACAAACAAAATAGTCCCTGATAATGTTAAAAACTGAATAACATTCTCCATAAAATACTAATGCTTTATGAATGTATGTCTTACTCTTTTTTACAGATACTTACATTTTACGATGAGGAATTACTTTAGCTTAATTAAAACTATAGGCTTTTGAAGCAGTGTGCCTTGTTTACAAGGTATTTTACACGATTTTTTTTCATTCACTGAATCAAGTTTTGCTCACTTCAGAGGCCTTTTCAATACATACATATCATGAAAATCTCCATGAATTGCAGTTTTCGCTAGATCAGAGGTTTTAGGTACCCTCTTTGCAAGAGATTTTACCATCCTTTTATTTTTCAAGTGACTTAGTAGAGTGACTCATGCTTTGTTTAGCACTTGTTGTATAACTGTACATTTCTCTGATTTATTAACTAACTGTTAATGATTTTCAGACTTCTCTTCTGATGTTGATAATGGGAGAATTGGAGCCTTCACAGGGTAAAATTAAACACAGTGGAAGAATTTCCTTTTCACCTCAAGTCTCCTGGATCATGCCTGGAACAATAAAAGAAAACATAATTTTTGGTGTGTCCTATGATGAATACCGATACAAGAGTGTCATCAAAGCCTGTCAACTTGAAGAGGTCAGTCTTCTAGAACTCTTAAGACTTGTAATTCAACCCAAGTGAAAACCCCAAAGTAAGTCAGGGAGCAGAGTATAGCAAAAGTAAGCAAAATATTTTTCAGATTTAATGAGCTCAAACTGGCATAAAGATTTTGTAAAGTCTCAAGTCAGTTCATTGTCCTTGTGCCAGAGACCTGATTTATTTAAAAGAAAACATTCACTGAGATGAATTTTTGTGTGCACAAAATTTTCACATTGAAAATTACTGCAGGGTCAATCTTCATACAATGTCTAGTCCATAATTAGTACAATGAAGTGGAAATATCTGTGTGTTTGCTTAATGTTGCTAGAGGGTGGTGTAGGAAAAGATACACAGTGCAAGATACAAAAGGACCCAGCATTTCAGATTCTTTTACTCCTGTTGCTGTACCATAAGATCAGACATTTTATCTGTAAGGTGCAGATCAAAACAATAAATATTTAACTTTACTGAATAGAATTTTCTTTAGGCCACACAAGTGAAACATATTTTCTTTCAGTTCCAGTCAAGCAAGGAAACAATAGCCAGCCTGTTCAAAAATAAGATGAGGTTACTATATTTTATCTCAGAACAGGATATAGTTAAGTGATAAAGTAATGTTTTAAGTATTTTTTTAAATATCTTTATGGCTCTTTCAGATTGTGTTTGGATTGTTGTTTGCAGGAAATTTTACTTGAAAGCTTCTGAAGATGAGAGAATTCTGTGTTAAGCTCTCAGTAGAGGTGTTTTAAAAGCTGTAGCTAATACCTAAGTTCCAAAAACTAACCCATTGCACCAGTCTGAAACTGTCTTATCCCTGAAGAGGCTTCTCATCACAGGCTTTCTGCCTAGAGCAGAAAGCGATTAATGATGAGGACGTCTCCATGCCAGTAGGCTGGAGCTCCTTTGTGCTCTCTATAGTCTCCACCATGCCAGCTTTGATCTCAGTTAATGCTGTTTTGCGCTCAATGATATGCTTCACCTCCTAGCAGGGGTCATTATTTCAGACCGAGTATGTTTATAGGGATATTTTGCTTCTGGACTGAAGTTGAATAAATCAGGCTGGCCTGAAGAGAAAGTAGAATAATCTGGCATGAAGCCAAATGCATTTCTTTATTATTATTATTCTGTTTTCTAGTCTCCTGGTTTTCATATCTTGGTTACCAAATAAGACTTAGATTTAATTATGGATATCAGATATTGACACCCTGCTTATTCTCTAGTGTGTATTTTAGGAGTTTATTATAAGAAGAAGGGTTTGTGCTTTGTTGGGGTTTTCTTCTTGATCTTCGTAAAAAAGAGATGCCAGAGAATTTTTGTTCGACAAGGTTTACTTCTTTTCAGTTTTCCTAAGTAGTTAGGAATAGTCCACCTGAAAGTAGGAACAGTGCTTTGCTTCTTGCGTGAGCTCTTCAAGATGAACAATGAATTGCTGATGAAAGCCAATTTATTTCTTTACTGCACATATGCTGAAAGTCAGTTAAGATACACCCCTAAGGATATATATGGCTAAATGAGATTTTCTTTCAAGTTCTGTGGTCTCAAACTCTTTCTTGGGAAGAAGCCATCTCCTTTATTTGACCCAGTGAGCAATTGGATGTGTTGCTAGTCCTATGCACACATAGGCATGGCTGTGTGAATGTAATGTTCCTAGTGCAGAGAATCACATCCTAGAGTAGACCTGTAGTGTCAGTCTGCATATGGGAAATGTGTTTTAATGGTGCTCTTTTGAGCATAGTCCCACCTGAAGGCACACATGTGGCAGCAGACCGTTGACATAGGGTTTTTTTTGGTCCTTGGCCCTCACAACTCTGTAGCCTTTGATGGCATGTGAGGGTATAGAGAGCAAGAGACACCAGAGTTCAATGCCCTGCAAACGGGTGAGGTCCAAGTTGTTGAAAGGATGAACAATATGACAACTGTGTGATAGGTTCAGTGAAGAAAATTCACCAGATGTAAGCGCTAAAATCTAAGCTATTTTTTTCTTTTATACGTTCTGCGTTATACAGCTTCTCTGTGTGGTAGCCAACTTCATATGTATAAAGTGATTCAGAACTTGATTATAATGAGAGTAAGTAGCACATTAGGGAAGGTAAAATCATACTTTACAATGTGGTTCCTCTTTCTGGAATCTGGAAATGGATGAGATTAATCAAAAAAGCAGTGGAAGGTGTTGGAATAGCAGAAGGATTGCTTTGGAGCTGAGATTATGGGACTAAAGGTAAGAGTTACCAATATATTCTTGTCAACCTCACTGACAGAAATAGTTCTGAAAGTCAAGCCCATAGGGAATGTGGATGAAGTGAGATGCAAGTCGGATATAAACCTTTCTTTTGTGAGATACTGAACTCAAGGTAGTGCCAATATATTTTAGTTACATAATACTTTCTGTGAGACATCACAGAAAAAAAAATAATCTGCAAAGAGGTGCAGAAGTGCTGCTTGTTTTTTCTCTACTCCCTCTTTTTTTTTTCCTTTCCTGAAGAAACAGTGAACTTTTTAGCAAGTAGTTTAAGTACCTAATTTAGCAGCTCTTTTAAAACAAAAATCCAAGTTTACAAATATAAAAACACTGACTTTTAAATACTCTATCAAACTAGTCCAGCTCAAATCAGTAGCCATTACAGTCTGTCGTTTATTCAGTAACCTTTTCAAATATATTGTTCAGATGAGTTTAATTCTTAATAAGTACCTATTATCAAAAATATGTTATCTTTGACATCACAGATTGCAATGCTAGCATTGAGAGAAACCAAAATGTAATTGGTACTGATTCTGAACTCTATTCTTCTTAAAGGCGGTGGTTATAGACAAGCTTAAAAGCACTCAAAAATAAGATAAGATGAAACGGTGCTGTCTCAGCTTGTGCTGCCTTTTTTTTTGACAAGGTGTTCCATCCTTTTTGTTGGGCACTTTTCATCAGCAATAAAAATCACTTCACAAGAGAATGTGAACTTTTCCCTAGCATTTTAAATTAAGCTCTAGTTAAGCAAGAACAAACTTAACACTGAAAAACTGTCCTGCATACTTCATTGCTCCTTACTGACATTGCTGAATAGCCAAAGTGATTGGACATGTGCACTGGATGAGTTTATATGTTTACAAAAACTTGTTACTAAATTAAAGTTTTACATGCACAACTTTCCCAGAGATTAATGGATTGCACAAATGTCAAAATTAGGTTAAAATGTCAAAAAAAGGTAAAAAAATCCTAAAGCCTTTGGAGAGTTGAAATAGGAATCTCCAACTTAAAAGTTGTTAGTGTTCAGCAAAATCAGTCTAAGAGAATGTGTTCCTCCAGTTGAGACCGCAGGGATAGGCCCATAATATTCCTGTTAATAAATAAACAAGAACGGTATTTCTTTCAAAGAGGTGTAATAATTCTTTAGTTTTGAAACATGCTGCTATGACTTCTGTTTCTACCTTTTTGAAAGGTAAGGTAGATATTTTCCACCTAGTCAGTTCAGTCAGTCTTTCAATGGTTACCTAGGATGCCATAAACATAGAAAGGCAAACTACCTTTTTAGAACATAAAAGGCTACCACTCTTAAAGTAAACATATTCTGATTTGAGAGCCATCAGCTGCCCATGAAGATAATGTTTAACAGAAAAAGTATTTCCATGCAAAAATGAATCTTAAAATAGTGCAAAAGGAATCTGTGGACAGATGCTGTCTTTTTTTTTTTGAGCTTGTTACATAGCAAATGCAGGAGATTCAGTTTTGCTTTGAAAGACAACCAAACATGTCAAGCTCTGATTCATTTTACTATTGGTTTGGCATCTCCTCTCAAAGGTTGGCATTCATCCCCAGATGTCTAGTGAGGTGTCTAGGATGTCCTAAGACTGAGGCCTTACTCAACAAGTAAGACTAAGGCTGTGCTTATTTAACAATGGACATCCCACTTCTCCAGTTCCTTTTTCTCCAGCTTTGTGCTGGTATACTTTTTCTCAGCAGATACCTTATTAGTTTACACAGAATATCACGTCTGGAGCTGATTACAAGTGTACGATAGTAAGCTAAATCAATTAGAGCTGAGAGGCAGCTTGACCTCTTTAGTCAGACTGTGAGCTGAAGACTCTGTGTTGGTTTTGTGTGTATTCTTTACAAGTGCTTTATAGTAAGTAATCCTCAACAAGACGTTAAGAGGTTACCTTGGTCACCTAGTCATGTAACTGTCCACATCGCAGACAGCAAGTTGCCTAGACTCCCTTTATAGTCAGAGAGTTCATCCCATCCTAACACAAGCATCTAAAATAGTTTAGATAAATTTCCTGGTTCATTCCACTAAACTTTTTAGAGAGACCAGGTAAAATGCTCTAACCTAGATATCTTCACCACAGATATTATATGAGCTAAGTTCCACTCTTTAATCTATGCATGATCTTAAACTGGTCAAGCCTTTAACTAGTAGGAAAAAAATAGTAATTGCTAGGTAGTTAGCCATAAAGGGGAAAAAAGGCATTCATTCTTAAATGAATTAGTTATTTATGGGTAAAAACTTTTAAGAAAAGTGACATTTGAAAGAATTTCAATAATTTCTTCTAATTTTAAGATACTCGGTACGATGAAAGACGATGAAATGTTGTAATATACCTGCTCTAGTTCAAAGAGAAGCTGTGGCCATGATACAAGATATTTTGAAGGAGCATTTCTGATATGTCCAAAATCTAAAAAAAAAAAATATGTTCTTTCACTCTTAAGTGAGAAATATTTCTGTTTCCACCCCATTAGGTACACAAGAAATTACTCTTTGATGGTTAGGCACAAAGCATAAATTCCAATTTGTCCTAATTGGCAGAATAGAAATTATATTTAAATATAAAACAGATCTGAAATACAATACACAATTTGGGGTTATAAAGTTTTAAAATTCAGTTTTATGTTTCATTTTCCTATCCACTGGTGAAATTTTCTGTTAAAAATTTTAAGAAATGAAGAATTTTCATAAATTTTACATGTCTTGTCTTATAGATAATCATCTTGAAGATACTAAAGATCTCATTTTCCTGGTTCAGAAGTCAGAAAAGCAGATTTATTTAAACTATTTCAAAATCAGAAATTACTTTTAAAAGTTTTATCTTCTTATTTAGATAACTCTTCTCTGAAGCTGAGGCTTCTGTTAGATTCCAGTTGAATTATTTATAAAGAACTGAGCCTCACCTAAAACTCGTAAAAATGCTGACAAATTGCTTTTCTCTATGGCAAACTATTCCTGTGGAACAAATTTTTGAAACATGAAATAGTTGGTATGCTGAAGGCGGGTAGGTTAAACATAGAGTAAGAAAATTAAATATGATTCCAGAAGTGACAGAGAAGATAGGACAAAATCCAAGATAATCTTTTCAGAACCCTGTATCTTAACACAGGGGTGGGGAAAACTCTATCAAGTGCAACAAGTTTTTTAATTAAAGATAGCAACATAGAATATTACAGAGTGGTACTAAACTTTTTTTTTTTTTTTGATTGCAGATAAACTTTTTGGAATCAGTGTATTTGGCCATTTAAGTCCTGTTTTTTTATTTTTTTTTAATTTCTTTTCATCAAAGCGAGACACTCCCCTGCTTTAAGGAGCCTGCATTCACCTGTTTACTTTCAACCCATCAGTTCCTCCCCCAGGGATTGCTCTCAGAATAAGCAGTTTCTCATTGGTTTGTCCATACTTTTGGAACATTGACGAGAATTTCAGTTAGAGGAGTTTGCTTGTGCTGTTAGATTACACCAATGTAAGATAGAAAATATGTAACGTCAATCAGCTTCTAGACCCACATATCTGTGATGCAGTGGTTGCAGTGAAAAACCTGCTGTATTATGGGAACTTTTTGCCCAAAATAGACACCATAATTTCAAACCCATTATCTAAAGTTTTTTAATATTTTTAATCCCTGAATTGAAAGTTGAAGGTTTGTTTCAGTTTCATTTCTATTTCTTTGAGATATTAGGGTTGAATATGGTCCCTGAGAAGTACATAAATAATCATGTGAGTGAGAAAACACATAAAAGATTAATTTGCTCCTGCTTGACACGTTTGCTGCTTTTTCTGCTTAACTTACATTGAGGTTTACCTGACATTTTGTATAAAAACTCTTCAGTACTTTGCTAAGTCTGTATTCAGAGTTTTTGTGAACATGAAGAGAAAGAGGAAGAGGGAAAGAAAGGGTCTTTTTTTGTAAGAAATGAGATGGAAGAAGCAATGTGAATGGACGTTTTATGGGAGTTGTGGAAATAAATATGAGGAATATCAATGACAAAAAAAAGAAATGGAATGGGCTTTGATGGTAAAAAAATGGATAGTAAAAAAATGGATAGTAAAAAAATGGGTATTTTAGGAAAACAAAAAAGAAAAAAAAAAAGTGAAATAGGCCAGAGAAAAGGGGTTACTGAAGATTAAATGGAGAATTCCAAGATTGCTGCCCTAGCTTCAGGACTGTTGTATCTTTTGTGGAAGGAAGGCAGAAGAAGTGAGATGGAAGTCCAAGCCATTAAGGACTTCTTTAGGGAAGAAAGAAGAGTCTTGTAGGTAAAATATCTATGCTCTGTCATTTGAACTTACAGCCTCTAGTAGAAGCAAGATATACAAAACTTGTGGATCAATAGCAACTGTTCTGCTGCAAAGCATATTTTTTATGAACATTTTTCTGCAAAGTCTTATTCTTTTAATTGTTGCTAAAGTTTTTTCTTAGTGTGAAGACATGTTAATCGATCAAATAATATGATGACAAAGAATCTCTACAGTGAAAACCTGGAGTGTGAAGTCCATCCTTAGTTTTCCTGCTCTTTTTGTGAGAACATAGTTCTCATTTACTCTGAAAAGGGATAGCACCTGAAATCATCTCAACCATATTCTTCTATATCTTTATACTCAGCCCAAAGATATTGAAGGTCATCCCTTTGCTGGTGGGGTAGATGAAGGTAACATTTACAAGGTCAAAAATGCAAGCAGTTTTTAAGAGAAGTGCTTTTTTCTTGGGTGTGCAACATTAAATTTGTCATCTTCTAACACTGGAAGCACCCACAAATGTGAATAATGTTGATGAAAACTGTAGAGGTTTTCATTATTGAATACTTCACCATGATTTTCTTAATTTAAGCATTTAGAAATAGATATGTTAGAGAAAAAAAAATCTAGTGGATACTTCATTTATATGCTGTTTTTACTCTGTTCAGCATCATTACATTAATTTTGTTCCTGGCTTGATTTCACTTCCTTCATAAAATGACAGCAAGGATGTATTTGGACCAGCCCTATGTACTTTTTTACAATAGGTAATGCTTGTTCCAACAAATAGCATTGTGTCTATTGGACTTCTTCACTCTGTTTACGCCTTTGAAAAAAATTGCTAAATATTTTTCACTTATTGTAATTACAGCCTGAAGTTCTTTGTCTATTACATGCCATATATTATCTTGAGGTTAAGGGTAGAGGAGACCAGAAGGGGAACTCATTAAAAATTTGATTAAAATTCCGTGTTGACACACCTGCAAAGAAATATATCTGATGATATCCCACCACCATTTAAAACAAGGGAAGTTCTGGAATTAATTTCAGTAGGCCTAGATTTCACCTTGTTTACAAGAGAAGATACAGTAGGCTCAGTCGTTCTTCACCAGGATTTTTTGGAAGAAATAGTATAATCAGGAACCAAGAATGACACCACAGACAGCAGTACTATTAGAAATGTGAAATAGTTAAAATCAACTCAGATATCTACGTACATAACAGCACAAATCCTAATGTCCAGGTGATGAGACTAGGTAAATGTCAAGGTTACAGATGAGTAATATCACTCCTCTATGCCTGGTGAAACCACAAGTGATCTGAGCAGGTCATTGCAAATGCGCCTTGTTCTCTCTAAATATTTTATACTGTTTTTCACATTCTGCTTTCTGCCAAAAAACTGAGCTGTTTTGTTAGTAACAGGAGTTTGTATGTGCAGCTCCTACAAGAGGAAAGCAACTAGTTAACCTGATAATTTAAAAGTCACCTGCAATGGTTTTTCCATACATAAGAGCATCTTGATTTTAAGGTCAGAATCTTCTAAGTCAGGAAGGGCATGCTATTACCAAATTAAAGAGTTGAGAGAATCTCTCATTTCCTGATGGATCAGGCAGTCAATTTCTAGTCCTTGAGCTTCTAGACCTTTACTCTGTCACTGATCCAGGTCTGCACAGTATTGTTCATTCTGTTCCTGAGGTCAGGGCAATTTGCAAGGGAGGAAGAAGGAAATATTTTTCTGGCAAGATTTTTATTTATTTATTTACTCTGCAATACCTCAGAGGACTGAAGTGCCAAAGACTGCCTAACATGGAATGACTAGCAATCAAAATCACAGCTGAGATGATAAAAATCATATTATAGCTGACTTTCATATGAAATGTTAACTCCTAGAGAACAGCTTAACATAGAATCCCGGAAAATATGTGGAACTTGACATCCAAGCCTGAGTTTGAGTCTAAGTGGTTATCTGGGAATGATATGGACTGCATATGCATGAGCTGGAAGTGATTATTCTTACACTGATATCGCTGCTGAAAACAAGAGTCCTGTGTTAGTTGTTTGAATCAGACAAGATAATAGATTTCCAGACAATGCTGTAGTGAGACTTGATCTTTCTCCTTCAGATTTTCCTTTCTGTCTTTTACTCAGCTTGCTCTCTACCTTTTTATTGATACAAAGTCAAGATAGCTTTCAGACAAGACAAAGATTTGATTAAACTCCAGAAGAATTTAAACATGCCTTTCCTGGAAAGGCAGAGTAAATACTTGCAAATGTTTCACGCCTTTCAGTCTTTTACTCAAGGAAAGATAGCAAACTGTGCACCTAGTGGGCTTTCTTTACTTTGCTTCAGTCATGATTCTGATTCTGAACTGCAGAAATTCCTAGAGATGAAAAAATTTCCAGCTGGACAATCACACAGCTTCTTCCAGTGGAAGTGGTAGGTCATTTGTGACATGTCTATGCCTATCATACAAACAGATCAGCTATCGGTAGGTAGATTAACTGTATGAAATGTATTTACTATGCATGTGTGGAATGATGGACTAGTAACTTCCAAGTAGCAGCATTTTCACACTTGTGGCACAGTATGTGTAGACAGCTGAGTTCCCTCCTAAAGCGTCTTGGATGCCTGGGGAAAGAGAGACCGTCTCTTCTTCATGTCTCTGCTTCAAGGAAATATTTCATTTTTTAAGAACCTTTCCTTTCTGTCCTTAAATATTCCTAGTCAAGAAAACTCATGACCTCCTTTGCTAGTGAAATCTGTGCTAGCTTTTCTTCCTCTGTGCTAAGCAAAACCCTCACACAAGACTGAAGCGGAAGTTGCTCTTTTTGTCACTGCCTAAAGATTTATTTCCAGCATATTCATAAGTTACAACTAACCTAAAGGGCAAGCGTAGTATCCAAGACTTGGATACTAAACCAGTAGTAGATACTAAACCAATCCTAGACCATTAGCATTCCAGGCAAGGCTGACAAGAAAATTTATGCCAACCTTTTTTAATACAGATGCTGAAGTATGCATTTCTTTGAGATTTGAGGTCTTCAGATCCAGAGTTTGCTTCCTGTTTTACCTAACTCTAGTGACAAACACATTTGTCATTTTTACTTTGACACAAAGTACACTCTGAGGGTTAACACCTTGGATTGATACTATATGAAGGCACATTCTTTGCTTTTTGAGATATAACAATTAATACAAATATTTATTCTGAAATGTTGCAGCTATTTGTTGCTCCATGAAGTTGAAGAATGATATACTTTCTTTAAACACCACTTCTGATTATGTAAACAGATGAAAGAAATATCCTGTGTGAATGCTTCATTTCTTTTTCTACAACTGCCATCTAAGTTGCTTGTATACTATTGCTTTCATTTAATGTGGAGCTTGTTTTTAAGATTCATGTCTGATTCTTAAAAAAACTATTAACAGGACATTTCAAAGTTCCCGGAAAAAGATTATACAGTGCTGGGGGAAGGCGGAATCACCTTGAGCGGAGGCCAGCGAGCACGAATCTCACTGGCAAGGTAAGTATTTTACCATCCAACTTAAGGGAAGTACCATGACTATACACATAAATATGTATGGAAAAAATTGTAGCAAAATAATATGCCTTAGGTTTATGAGGAACTTCCTTTTACTGTCAGAAATATGAATTTTACTCTGCAATTTCATTTGTAATACATCAGTCTTCTGTAAAATTCACCAAATGTTTAAAGTTGGATGTCAGAAGCTTTTGCTCTTTTGCTTATCTTAGGTGAATATTTCCCTTCTTAGTGCAAGACAGCATTTGGGGGGATTAATATTGCTACTAATTTTGGACATTACTTTGATGTACAAAGAATAATTGGAAATAATATTTAATCGGTACCTGTGAATAATGGCGGGATAGCCTTCTCTATTTGGCTTTTCAAAGTTAATGTCTAATTTTGAAGAACTATTAAAATAGCATGTTTTGCTTGAAATTAATTATGTATTTTAGCGGGATCTTATAGCTTACATCAGCATTGATTTCTCTGATGTGTAAATGGCCTCATTTATTTCTGTGCAAAGTGTAAATTTTGTTGGTTCCCATGGTCAGAAATGCTAGGTAAAATTATGTTAAGATATATCTCATGAAAGATGTGCAAGTGAGGGTAAGATAAAAGCTAGATTCATTAAAATAAAGATCTTCATTGTAGATCCTTTTAGTAGATTTGTGAGAGGGAGAAAGGGTATGGCTCATTCTCTTTTATGAGCTAAGGCAGGAGAAGAGGAGAAGCAGATGTTATGAATACACCTACCTATCACTTTTGAGATAGTCACAACTCATAGTGCATCATAGAATTGATACTATTTATTTGTTGTTAGCTATTATTATTTTCAAAAGAACTAAATGTCTCAAAGGTGGTAGCTGCATGTTCTTTGAATTTTGTTTCAATTCCAATCTAAGCTCACCTTTCATTGAGGGATGCAGAAGCTCAGGGGAGCTGAGGAGGCTTTGAGGAAGGTAGAGAAGAAAACTTTGGATTACAGCCCTGAGTTGTACCTACCTACACTGCTGACAATCTGAACATTATTTGCCTGGTCCGAAATGTATCTGGTCTACTGTGTGGCAAAGTCCTATGAAATCAGAATCCCTTATAGAAGTGCCTCCAACCATCCCTTCAAAAAAAAGCAGATGGTGATTGCCTGAGTTCAGGCTTCTTACAGAACACTGCCAATGCCTACAGCTGCAACTGGTAGAAATAAGGGCATGTGAGCAACAAAACAAAACCAACCAACCACCCAACCAAAAAAAAAAAAAAAAAACAACAAAAAAGACCTCCAAAAAATAATCTGTGCCTGAGTTTGAGTTAGCTCACTGGCCCAGTATCCTAAGGTCAGTCATATATACCTAATAAGTTAGAAATCCCAATTACAGCAATAAGTTGAGTGCTACCATTATTTCAGGAAACAAACTGAAAACTTAGCTGCTGAAAATGTCAAGAATGGTATGAACTTTTTGTTATTGTGCAGCCACTACATCATAATATATGGTCAATGAAATCAGTCATGACAGAGGATTTTTCAATAACGTTGCTTAGTTTATTAACATAATAAACTGTTATTGAGAGTTTTTCTTCCATGGTTACATATCACATTGTTTAACATAACAGTTAAAATTAAAAATATCTTAAAAGATACTGAAATATAGCTATATATATTTTCTCTACTATTTATACTCTGATTCATATCACATCAAGATTTTCATACTTAACGAGGAAAGCAAGGGACCTTTTGGAGTTTCTATTGAAATAGATAAAAAAAAACCTCTTAATCACAGATATAGGTGTTAGTGAGCCATGTCCAGGCACAAAGAGCTTAAGCTACTAATGCTACAAATAGTTTTTCATGTCCTGAACTTGAAATATTGTATAGTGCCATTCAAGTTAATGTTTGCAAGGTTGTGGATTGCTAACACACCTGTCTGCCTAGAGTTATTTCAAAGTACTTTTAAAACTAAGTCCTGCACCTGAGCCCTTTCAGGCATTCATTTATGAATCTGAAATGTCAGTAGTCATTACAGTAGGTAACGAATTCACATTTCGGTAAATGTGAATTTACCCAATCACACATCCAAAGGGACCGTCAGATTTGGGCCTTAAAGAGATCATTAAAATAGTATGTAAGAAAGGGAGCTGTATAACTTCATTTGATTATATAGAAAGTAATTAAAAATACCTTTCTTGAAAAGTATCTTACAGTCACTTTTAATGTTGAACCCCAGCTCCACATTCACATTCTTTTCACTGTAGAAAAGTCTATGAATTACAAATTTGCAAAACAAAATGGTAAAAGCATGTGTTTGCAAATATAGATATGTAAATTTAGAAGAGTACTGAAAGTTAATTTCACATCCATTTTCTCTTTTTAGAGCAGTGTATAAAGATGCTGATTTGTATCTCCTGGATTCTCCTTTTGGACATTTAGACATTTTTACGGAAAAAGAAATATTTGAAAGGTACTGTATGTCTTGAGTGATTGCTTTTAAGAATTCCATTAAATGGCCCAGTGTAAAACATGGGTACAAAATGAAAATCTGCCTCATATTAGTGTAAAGATAATAATATTACAAGCTTATGATTTTAATAACAGTACAAAAATACTGAAGTGATCAGAATAATACTTTTTTTGGATACCTTTTGAGTAGAATTATGTTGGGGAATTCTAGTGAGTGAGCATTTTGGTTAGCAGTAGGACAATATAGCTTATTGTAACAAAATAGACCTGGACCAAGTGTGAACATTACTGCTCCCTGCTCAGTCACGATGTCACCACTTGCTCTGATGTTATTCCCCGTGTGTAAGGCTTCATATCCGGTGTATCTGTTTACCAGAAAAACTTTCATTTAGAAATTTTTATGTACTTTATAAATATTTACAAAAAAAAGATATTTTGTCTCATTTTTATATTCACTGAGACTTGCCATCTAAAAGTGCCCACTGACCAGGAGATTGACAGCAGGTTGGCCAAACACATAGACCTGCTGTTGGTGTAGCTCAAAGCAGTAAGGACACAAACTACTATCCATGAATTTCTTAGCTACAACATGCTTGAAGTTTTGAAACTGGGCTTATACTTTTAGACTTGGTAATAAAAGACTCAAATAAGCCTAAAAAGAAAAATACTTCACTTTCAATTTGGAGTGTGCTTTTTAGTTTGACCTGAAAATTATGGCTTTCTTTCCTTACTGTTCCGTTGACTCACGTGCTTTAGTACTCATTCTTCACACATCTCAGCTTTACCACTTCCTTTGTATTTTGGGGGGCCACCTAGGAGTGCTCACATGGGAACATGTATAAGCAAATAATTAGAAAGTGTAAGTGATAAAAGCAATGTCTGATAATATTTAACAGGTAAATAACTTTCACTTTTTCTAGCTGTGTTTGCAAACTGATGGCAAATAAAACTAGGATCTTGGTTACTTCAAAGCTGGAACATTTAAAGATTGCTGACAAAATATTAATATTACATGAGGGGAGCTGCTATTTCTATGGAACATTTTCTGAACTTCAGGATCAACGGCCAGATTTTAGCTCGAAGTTGATGGGTTTTGATGCTTTTGATCAGTTCAGTGCAGAGAGAAGAAATTCGATTCTAACTGAAACTCTTCGACGATTTTCCATTGAAGGAGAAGGAGTGGGATCACGAAACGAAGCAAAGCAGCAGTCTTTTAAACAGACATCAGATTTTAATGACAAAAGAAAGAACTCTGTAATAATTAACCCACTTAACGCAGGCAGAAAATTCTCAATAGTGCAAAAAAATGGAGCGCAGGTCAACGGAATAGAGGAGGGTCACAACGACCCACCGGAAAGGAGGCTCTCGCTGGTGCCTGATTCAGAGCAAGGAGATATGGTTCTACCTCGAAGTAATGTGCTGAATGCTGACCATGTGCTGCAAGGGCGGAGAAGGCAGTCTGTGTTAAACTTGATGACAGGTACCTCTGTGAACCAGGGTCAAAACTTTTACAAAAAGGGAAGCACAGCAGTTCGGAAAATGTCCGTGGTGCCTCAGACCAACCTGTCCTGCGAAATAGATATCTACGCCAGGCGCTTGTCTCAAGACAGCGTCTTGGACATTACTGATGAAATTAATGAAGAGGACTTGAAGGTGTGTGCTGATTTAAATTGATCTGCCTTTTGATATTGGGATCGTTGTGAGCAATATACTCCTTATGTATTTTTCTATCTGACTCTGTCATTCCTAATACAATATTTCTCTATGGAATATCATTTTGGAGTATCTGTGAAATATTCTTTTTTTTAGCTCATCTTTAAATCATTGTGTCAAATCCTTCAAATTTTATTTTCCTGATCTTTTATAATTTTTGAATGCTATCCGTAGAGATTTCAATATAGACTAATTTGATCTCCCACACTTTAATTTCATTTTAAGATTACTTACGGTAAAATGAAATATGAAACCATAACATGAAAGTATGTTATTTTCAAATAATTATATAAAATAGACATTTGAAATGTTAAAACTCACAGAATAAATTAGAATGCATTTTAACATCTGGCACAGCTTCTAAATATTGTAGTTCACTGGAATTTAATCAAAATTGACAAATGTGTCAGATATTATGCAAAAAGGAAAGCCCTACGTAACTTGTATATCCTGAATCAGACAATGCACAGAGGAGTAAGCTAGTATTTTACTTATCGTTATGTATAGAAATTACATAACTAAAGTCGAGTTTTACAACAAGAATTGATGCAAACTTTCCCTTTCTTACAATTGGGATGAAGTACTTTCATTTTCAAAATGACACTTGATTTTCACAGAATGATAATATTTTCTAATGTAGTTTTTTACGTAGAAAGGTGAAATGTAGATCAAATATTTAATCTCAAATTTGCTAAAGCATTTCACATCTTCTGTGTTATTGATCTCATCGGAATAAAAATCCCCCTAAATATTTATGAAGTAAATCTAACAACACTTTAATAATCTTCTTTGAAAAAATACCTCATAATTAAACTGCATTGGACACTAGTAATGTTGGACAAATCTTGATTGTTACTCTTTGAATGATCGTAGAGCTCTCTGAAAATCTGAAATCATCCGTAAATTGTGTTCTTATAATAAAGACAACTCAGCTAATCATTACCTTCCCCTCCAGCCTTATCAAGCAATCTGAGTGCTGCAGTTCTATAATTTGGAATGACAGTGTTCAAGTGTCAAAAATTCTCATATATAGACATTACTGTGATGCTAACTATCTTGGTATCAATTCTTTGGCAGGAATGTTTTACAGATGATACTGAAAGTATGGGTACTGTTACTACATGGAATACCTATTTCAGATACATTACCATCCACAAAAACTTGATTTTTGTACTAATCTTGTGTGTAGCTATCTTCTTAATTGAGGTAAGAAAATCTACCACTGTTATTTTACTACAAACTGATTTTGTGATAAAAGTATGATAAAAGTTTGTGATAAAAGTATAAAAGTATGTAGCATCAAGACATTTACTCATGCATGTATTGGTGATTGATCACATTTTTGCTAACTTTTAAATGATATTGGAATCTTTTCTATTGCCTAGTATTGTCTAAGTGAACATTGCTTACCAAAGATAGAGATTAGTGCATGGCAACAGAAACCCACTGTCTCAGATTATTTCAGTTATTTTCTGATGCATAGTAGAATAAATAAGATCGAGTCAAGATCAGAACAGAATCCTGTTGGAGTCATAGAAAGATCATTTTGAGGGAAAATCGAACCTTGCAAATGCTTAACATTAGGACATGACAATCAGTCTTGAGTTATTTACTGTAAGAGAAGACAGACAAGAAGGGGTGATGTGGAAGCATCTGCTGGGTGGCATTCAGACATTTCCTGGAAAAAGAATTAAAAATATCCACACTAAAATATGAAAATAGGTTATGTGGAGAATTATAGAAAACCATGAGCCAAGTAAGATCAGAAATGTAGATGTCTCAAAAGCAGTTATCAGTTAGCAAGGACAACAACAGAAATGTAGATGTCTCAAAAGCAGTTATCAGTTAGCAAGAACAACAAGACAAGAATAATAATTTTGATATCCATAGCTGAATAGTTGCCTTTGAAGATACTGAGAAATAGATTCAGAAATAGACTGAGAAATAGCTGTTTTAGAGTTATCAAGAAATATGAATATTTAAAACTTAAAGTGTGTTAAAATATAGTGAATATGCCTTGTCACTGAGAATGTGTTAGCAATCCTTTGTTAATAGTAGAGAAAAAAAAAACACAATAAAAGAATATTTAGGCACTTCAGAGCCTAATTGTGATAAAAGTCTAAATGTAGCTTTCCTGGTGGGATGCACTAAATGGTTTAGGTGGAAGGGTTTTGCTTCAGGAAAGTTTGACTTCCATTAATAATGCTCTCTCTACAAACAATTACTAAATCAGAGAAAGAAGAAAAGTGAGTAAAAGAAAAGTGACAAGATGTGACATAAAGTGACAAGAAAAAAAATAACTCTTTGTTCTTTGGTCATAGGTAGCTGCTTCTCTTGTTGGGTTATTTGTTATTCAAAAGTAAGTATTGATGGTGATCTTTTGTGGGATTGTGGATTCCTTTACACTGATTTTTGCTATAAATATTTAGATAAGTTCTGCCAAAAGGGTATATGGATAGGCACCAGCTTTTATTCAGTGAAATAGCCATCATCCTCAAAGAGAATGATCTGAATACCTGATATAGCTGATCATCTTAAACTGGTACTTAAGTGCTAACAGGCAAACGATTTGTGCCATAGTGTTGAGTACATAACTGTCCACAAGGCACAGCCTGAGTTGGCTCAGTCTAGGGTTTTTTGGTCCTGATTTTTCTGTACACACTGCAGTTCACTACTGTCTTTCATAGATGAAAGGTGAGACATTTGCTTAGGAACATATTAGGTGAACAGTTTCTGTAAGACCCCAGTGTGCTGTTCACCTATGGAAAATTCCCAGAAGTCACAGGATCAAGCAATTGAAGCTTAAACCATACTGAGAATCAGTGTGGCCTTTTCTTGGATAATGCCAGCGATCTTTGTTCTGGTCCTGTGACACTGAGTCTGTAAGTATGAGCACAGGAAGCACAGTTAAGCAGATTTGGGGGAAATTATATTGCTATCCCTTAGAATAGTTCTTACAGGTCTTACTTTATTTTATTACATCTGAAGCATTTTGCTTGCTTAAAAATTCACTTTTGTTCAACGTAGTGGTTTGGTAAAAAATATCTAAAAGGGTTTTCAGCTATACATTGCTGTGACATCTGACCACACAGAGAGTAACTTTGCCTTATTGGCACATGGGATAATTCATAAATTACATTTAATGAATGCAAGACAATATTTAATAAATTATTGAAAAATATATTATCATAATTAGTATAGTTCATGATGAATAAACAATGCAGAACTATTTGTACTGCAGAGTGAAAATGACAAAAACAAAATCACAGATGCAGGTAACTTATTTATTTTTAATTTGCAATCACCAGTTCAACTTTAGAAGCAAATACAACCCAGTCAGAAAACAGTACCTCTGACAAACCTACTGTGATCGTCACTGACACTAGCACCTACTACATCTTTTATATTTATGTGGGAGTGGCAGATACCCTGCTCGCCATGGGAATCTTCAGAGGTTTGCCCCTTGTGCATACTCTTATAACAGTGTCTAAAACTCTTCATCAAAAGATGTTGCACGCAGTTCTTCATGCACCTATGTCAACATTCAACTCTTTGAAAGCAGGTAACTGAGAAGGGAACTGATTGATTCATGTATTTTGATTAAACAATTTTCATTCTGTTAAAGGATACCATTGTTTTCCATTTCACTTTTCAGTCAAGTTGAATGTTAAAAGTTTGCCACATAAAGTAATTTGTGAATGTTTTAATGAGCTCTGATGGCACATTAAGTATGACATATTTCAGTTGTCAGCTTTGATTTTGAAATATCGCCTTCTACATTGGAGTAGAAAGAGAAAATTGTTAATTGCTTCAAGTAATAAAATCAGAGAAGATTTTAATGAATAGAATTTATCTAAAAATGTAATAGAAAAGATATAGTCAACTCCATGGTGAGTGACAAAGATGAATAATAAGTAGTGCTTTATTTCATAAGGAGTCCTATTGAAGTGACATAAAATGTCAGTGTGAATAATGGTTCTCGCATTCATATTTGGCTCTGAAGTTGATATAGAGTTCATTGCATAACTGGTGGTACAAGCTGCATTTCCCACTGTGTATGAAATTTCTATCTCATACATTTACTAGTGCATACTAGATTGCAGAAGACATTGGTAAATGAAAATATACCATAAGAGAGTTTCCTCATTTTCCCCATTATATTCTTAATTCTGTCATTTAATTATTAAATAAATTAGAAGTTCAAAAACTGGTGTACAAACATACAGTTGTGCAAATTATTGGGGTTACAGAACCAAATTTCTTCAGGATGAATGAAAATGTAGTTCACTTAAACTGCAACAGAATTGCTTGTACTATAATAATTTTTTTTTATCCTTAATATTTTGCATTCAGAAAAAATGATGTATATTTTACTAAAGTTAACAAATGTGGGAGTTACTTGTGCTAAAATATTTGTTTTGTCTTTGTTTCTTAATCTGCAGGTGGCATACTTAACAGATTCTCAAAAGATACAGCAATACTGGATGACTTACTTCCACTTACAATATTTGACTTTGTTCAGGTTTGTAAAATAGAAGTTTTACATTTTTCTGTCTTATAACACTATAAAGTTTCAGTCACACATCATGGGAAAGAAGTTGTGTTAATTAAAAGAATTAAGAATTGAAGTTGCATCTCAATATTCTCTTTCTTTTATAAAAGTATTTATCTGTTTACATAGTTATCTATCTTGTTAGTCAACTTCATTGCTCCCTTTTTTAAGTACTTGTCCATATGTCTACCTCCTGTGTTTTGCAAAACCCTTCAAATACTCAGGCTCTGAAATATTTTTGCCCTGAAAAACTATACAACACAAGTACACCCTGCTGCTACCCACACTCAACTTCAAAGATGTAAAGCATAATCCTTAGTTTCTTTCAGTTATCTTGGTTCAAGATGAGTATTTTTCATGCTATCTATTTATTATATTCATCATATTCATGACTTTACTTCCTTGACCTCTTCCATTCCCATCTGCTAGCATTGGCCTTCAGTCTTTTCTAGACTGAACTATTCAAGTTCTCACAGCCTCTCCATGTTGGTCAGATGCCCTTAATCACCGTTATGGACGTGCTCCAGTATGCTCCTGTCTCTCTTGTCCTGATGAGCCCAGGGCACCCGCGATGTGTTCTCACTAATGCTGATGAGAGAGGCAGGACCGATGACACTAAGGCCCAGGAGGCTGTTGGCCTTGTTTTCAGCTTGTCCACAAGGACTGCACTGGTGCATGAGGCAACTCATCCCAAAGTTCAGAGAATAACAAAAAATGCTAACTTTTAAAATTACTGAATGTCCAAATCCAAATATACCAGGGAGGAAGACTTGCTGACTGCCAAACATTTCTGGGGAAGAAATAGCAAGTTTTGTCTTTGTGATATGCAACAACACCTGACATTTCCCCAAGAATTTAACACAGAATTTGTGAGCTAGTTCTCCTTCACTCTTCTATGTAGATCAGCTGATAAATGATTCAGCTGACTACCTTAACATTGCCTCCTTCTCTGTTGCAACCATGGATATTGTGAAACATTTTTCCTTAGGGTTTACATGGGTAGTAGACAAATCAGGGCCTTCTCTTTTACAGTGCAGCACTTTTCATCCAACATCAACAAGGTCCCAGAATGAAAGAAGCCAAAGTTACTTTCCATTCACTGGATACATATCCAATTGCCCATAAAAGAAGAAAAGATATTAACCCTCACATGAATAGCAATACATAGCATCTGCAGTGTCTTCTGACAACCACTTGGCCTGCTTCCAAACCTCTTGGGTATGAGTTGCAGCCTGCTAATGATTACTTAGCATTTCAACTAGTTTTTAAATCACTCTGTCTTCTCCTAGTGCAGACAGTGGGATTAATGTTTTCTGGACATCCTTTATGTGAGATACTGCTAGCATCTATTGCATCTACTGGTTAACCAGAGCAGCTGCTGTAGTCATCACCGCCCTAAATCCTTGTTGAAGTGTTGGAGCTACCATGAGCTCCCCTTTCCAAAGGGAGGCACACAGGAAGCACTGGAATTTGTCTCCCTGATCTGTTTTGATATTGCCTTTATTCCTGCTCTGACCTCTGACATCACATTCCTAATTATGTCTCTTCCATCAGTCCCTGAATGTATATAGAGGTAGCCTGCTTGTGTGTTGATTTTTGTTTCTGCCATTTTAGAGAGTCACCTTCCATTTGACTTTACACTTATTTTGTGTTTACCAGAGAACTTTTTATTGAAATAACTATGTTGGAGCAGTTGTGAAAACAATGTGCCATCACAGTGACTTTTGCAAAATTTTGGCAAATGATGAAAATAGGAATTAAACTAGTCATTGTGTGACTATATGAGCTCAAGTAACCTGAGAGCTGTATAATTTGGATAAATATCATTTAAATAGTTCATTCTCTTCTTAACAATTACAGATAGAAGAGATACTAAATTCTGCAGTTTGAAATAATGAGCAAACACAAATGCATGCCTATATTGCTACAAAACAGTGATATACAGCCTGCACAATTATAGCCCATGTGTGTCAGCCTCTTTTAAAAAGAATGGGAAAACAATGAAAGATTTTTTAAATGGTTCAATTGACCAGTAGATTTTTTCCATAAACTTTAGTGGTGCCATTGTGTCGATCAGACTTCTACTGAAAACAAAAGATGGTAACCTGGAATACAGTTATATATTTGTAAAAGACATTGGATTTGGAATATTGGTTATAAATATTTCCTTAAAATCATGTAAAAACAATAGTAAAAGCACCAACCACAAGTTTCTTCCCATTTGTTCATTTATGGTTGCTTTCATCTGTTAAATTTTCATTTGATGTATTTTTTTTAGTGTGAAAGGTACACTATGTTACAAAGCAAAGCTCTGCTATTCTGCAAAAACTTGTCTATTTGATTTTCATCAAATGTAAGTATGAGACAGAAACAGCCTAAATGCTTAAGGCACTTCTGAAGTAAAGATCAAGGCCTGCATTTCTCTAAATTTGTCTTTAGCTACTGAGAATGAAGTTTTATGGCAATGGCTTTAGTCTCTGGCAGTTGTAAATAGATTAAACCTCAAATCATTTTCTTTCATCTTCTGTGACTGTAAAACATCCATTTTCTTCTAAAAAATTTCATACTACGAGTTCTGTCAGCTCTTATCTCTGTCATCTGATCAGTGAACTCCTACTAGGAGTTACTACTAGGAGGTTATAGTCCCTTGAACAACTGATCATGTGCAATTTTCCATTGTTTTTCTGACCCTCAGCATGATCTACTGGTTGGCCCAGAATCTGCAGGACACTGGCACCTACTTTGAGGCTAGCTAGCGTACCTTGTTCCAGAAGGGCAAGGACTTAAGGGCACCACTAAGTTTGGGAGGTAGAAAGATGTATCTTTCATGCAATTTTAATTGGAAATAAGTGCATAGCTGCCATCTTTTTCATAACTTAGATGTCTGTAATACTAGTTGTACTAGAGAAAAATTTTCTTATTCCTATTAGAGAAGATGGTAACCATTCCTATAAGTTATGGATCTGGTTTCAGTTATTCATCATCTTACAATGGAGGTTTGTTCTCAGCTTCAAATCCTAGCTAGGGTAGCATTTTATGTTCTTTCAAGCAATACATAGTTGCCAATCGCTAATCTATAAAATGACAAGTTTACTATATCAATAGTATTTTTCTTTCATTCTACAGTTAATACTCATTGTGATTGGTGCTATAACGGTAGTCTCAATATTACAACCCTACATCTTCCTGGCATCAGTGCCTGTGATAGGAGCCTTTATTGTGTTAAGGGCGTACTTCCTCCACACTTCTCAGCAGCTGAAACAACTGGAATCTGAAGGTAGGAGCAGCAAAATTGGTAGACTTCTAAATCCACAGCACATGAGGAGTGATTCACCTTTTCACCTCTTCTTTGCCTTTTCTCTTGCAAAATGCCCATTGTCTCTAGAAGCAGAAAACACATATCTCTCTAAAAAAATGTGCTATTACTAATCCAGCCAGTATTGAATGATCTGCTACCATAGTGCAATGGAGAAGATTTATTTAAAGCTAGGCATTATTACCATTGCAGCTGAAAACAAATAAAGTTCTGACATTAAGTTCTCTTGAGAATAAATTGAAAAATTGTGGTTAGATGTGTGTGTCTCAGAAGTTTGTTTCTTTATGTGAAAAATTTAGAGCAGTTGTCAGTTTCTGTATTGATTGTGAAGAATTCTCATTTCATAATAAATTGTTTCTCTCCAACCTTTAAAAAGCGAATATATTCCAAATAAAATGGAAAATCCAATTGAATTTGAAATATGGTTTTGCATATCAGCCACTGTGGTCTGGCTTTTCAGTAAGCTTGCAGATCTTTAGCCAGTCATGAACACTGATGATCATCTTCTGTTTTATGTAAAGCATAATTCTGAAGTTCTTGAGAGCTAAATCTAAATTTCTTTATTATTATTTCAGCATTGGCTTATCACTTTTAATGTAATGCATGATCTGCTTAAAATTACTCTTGTAAGTACAGTGGAATCCAGACCACTGAAGTACTCTGTGGAAAAAAAGATTGGTCAATGGAGTTCTCAGAATTTTAGGAATTCATTCTGAGGGGGAAGGAACATTCTTTTTCTTGTCACTTCTTAAACAGATGAAGAGTTTCTGCAAGTAACATGATAACTATGAAGAATTAAAGTCACCTACTGTCATGTTGAGTGGAATTGCAGCCCATTCAAGCAAACACTGTTATTATATAGCCTGTGCTAGGATTATTTCAGTCATGTACTCCAACAGCGTGCATAAATTAAACCAATGACAATAATTATACTGCTATGAGTTGGAAGTTACCTGTGTATTTGCGTTATACCACAAATATTTGCTTATGAATGGTCCTAATATTTTTGATTTAAATACAGCTCGGAGTCCAATATTCACACATCTTGTTACAAGCTTAAAAGGATTGTGGACCCTGCGAGCTTTTGGGCGACAGCCATATTTTGAAACCTTATTTCACAAAGCCCTGAACCTACATACAGCAAACTGGTTCCTCTACTTGTCAACGCTGCGCTGGTTCCAGATGAGGATAGAAATTATTTTTGTTCTGTTCTTTATTGCCGTGACATTCATCTCTATCATAACTACAGGTACATTAAATTTATCTTTAAAAGAATGCCAAAATATAAGTTTTGCTTCTTTTAACCGCTCTGTTTAGAAACCTCTGAGGAGAAAACAGTGTTGCACAATTTAGCATGCATTGGAGTTGATGATTTAAGTGTGTCATATAATAGTAAATGTGAATTAACTAAAATAGAAATTATACCACAATTAATTATATGTAATGTTGTAGAAGAATAATTGAAGAGATTGATTTGAAAATAATATCAACATATCTGAAGGGCCAGAACTTTCCTCTTTTGACAGTAATTACTGTCAATTACAGTAATTGCAAAAGTAAGCTTATGGTGAGTAAACCAGATTAATGTAACTGTGTTAGTGTACTGAAAAGTTTGGATAGGTGATTATCATCTTTATAACTCAAATGGTAAATGTTACTCTCATTTTTCATTGTTTCTCTTTATTTTTTCTCGTATTTTTAAGACACAATAAATTTTATTATCTTTTGAAGTTACATCAATGACAGAAGTTCAGAAATGAATATTCCCAAACCTCTCTACTTCTTTTTCTTTGTAGATGTTGAAACAAATAAAACTCAGCGGAGAAACTCAACAGCTTAGAAAAATCAACATTTATAGCTAAAAGGCTATAAATATGTTTAAATAAATTCAATAAGCTTTTGTTATGTATATTTTTTGATTTTGATTCTTAAAGAACTTCTTTACTCTTAAGGTGTGGTGTTTTATTTGAAGATATTATTTCATTCTCTCAATGTTAGATAGACATATAGGTGTCATTTTATAGATTCACATGTGTTGGACAGAGGAAATAGCAGTTCACAGTTATGAAGTCTATATTGTGTTCACATCTTAGATATCAAGATTTAATTTCTCCTTCTACCAAAGCATGATTGCTTTTTTTTAGTAAATCCAATCCCAAAACCAGGAGTTTAACTTATGATTAAACATTTATATAATCACACAGTCCATTTTTCTCCTATGAAATGCTAGTGGAGAAAACCTTTTATTTGAATATATATTTTAAGATATATATTCTAATTTTCTGGTGTCTATTTGGATATAAATAGAATGTGCTTTTCTTTCTGCAGGTGATGGACCAAGCAAGGCTGGCATTATTCTTACTTTAGCCATGAACATCATGGGAACCTTGCAATGGACAGTAAACTCAAGCATAGATGTGGACAGTTTGGTAAGCATAAAATGTACTCGGTTTTGAAGAATTGATGTTTTTTGTTGATAACGGGTGCTCGTTAATTACAACAATTACAACATCCATTACAATGGGATGTAATGAATTATTTTCAGATGCGTATATGAAATAGACATGTCAAAAAAATTCCCCTTAGACATTTTGCAGCAAACAGATAGCTTTGCCACTTCACAAACTGAGTTTTTCTATGATCAAAAATTGTCTTGGATTAGAACAGAGGAAGGCAAATAACTGCATATGAGGTTTCAGATTGCATGCGTATCAGTGCTGGAAAAGCTTATAAAAGACTTGGGTTTATTTTTTTATAGTTATATATTTATCCAGACCTTTCTGGGTCTATTTTGGGGCTTTGCACAGTAAATCATAGAGGAGGTGTTTGAACTCCTTCCTTGCAAAATCAATAGTGATTTAAAAATCTTTCCTGCACTTCCATGGGTGTCTTTCTGGTTTTGTGAAAATTAATCTCTGGCATAGGGTTTTTAACTAGCATTCCTCTCTAACACGTTTATTTAGTTAGATTGTAAACTTTAAGAGAGAATATTCTACAAGTTTGATTTATCATTATGCATTTGTTGAGCAGATAGGAAACTTATGAAATAATAGATTTCTTCTTGCCTTTTTAAAATATTATTTCAGCTTATATGTATACAATAAAAGTTTGATTTTGAAATATAACAGCTACATCTTTCTTACACTTGTAAGACACTTACACATGGTGTCATTTTGGACACCATTCTTACCGCAAAATACAGGAGTCATAAAACCATGATTATATCTAAGAAAGGTTTTTTTATGAGTAAATCTTCCACACCCAGCAATGTCATCTCTGGATCCTAAGTTAACTTCTCCAGCCAACCATTTCAGCATGAACATTGGAAAACAAATAGCTCTTAGGGCAGATTTTGTAGACTATTATATCCTGATGAGTTGTTGTTTAATGAGCTGTTGCTTAAAACGAAATTTGGGAAGATGGTGATGGTTAGGGAATTTTTGCCAAGTAAACATATACTTAAATAAGTGATTCAACTACTCTTATCCTGAAGGAAATCCTTTAGAGCTTCAAAACTGGGAATTAAGCACTTGCAATATGTATTCTCTTGTTTACATGTATGAGTGGTGTTAGTCCATAAAACTGACTACCACTCAGAGACCACATTTTTTTCCCTATCCACCAATTGCTTCATGAGGATTCTTTCTTTGCTTGCTAGAACAGCATGTCTTGAAGGAACAGCACTTTGTGAAAGGACTTGTTTGTCATAACTGCAAAGTATGGAGAATGGCAGTTCTCTGACTGATAGGAAGTAAAGTATGTCATTGATGAGGCATAACATGACAGTAACATACAAGTAGCTTTCATTTGTGGACTATGAATTGGCCTTGCAAACTATAATGTGATCATTGAGGGTGAGAGAGTGACAGAGCCCTGGAACAGGCTGCCCAGAGAGGTTGTGGAGTCTCCTTCTCTGGAGATCTTCAAGACCCGCTTGGATGCAGCCCTGTGCCACGTGCTCTAGGTGGCCCTGCATGTGCAGGGGGTTGGACTAGATGACCTCTAGAGGTCCATTCCAACCTTAGGCATTCTGTGATTCTGTGATTCTATGATTGTAAACATAAACATTTGTATGTCATATTCACATATTATGCCGCTTCATACAAACTGAAGGTTTTTCACAAAGGCAATTGAAAATCCAAATATGATATGCAGAGAATGTATGACACAATATAGTTTTAGTAAAGGGCTTCCACTTCCACTTTATGTTAAAATGTTATCTATTAGTTACAATTAGGAAGTAACACCCCTCCCCCGGAGGGAAAAAGTTTTATATTACTTTATAAGTTTGTGAACACTTTTCTCAATTTAAAAACAAAATGTTTTAATGGAGCAATGATTCTGTAAATGACAGTCTTATGAAACCCATCAGTTTATAGATGGATAGTCTGGACTTCTTTAGGGAGTGGATTGCTGTGCACCTTTGTATTTTTTAGTATCCCAGATGCCAAACTAATAGATGTTCCTGGCAGGATTGTTTTCCTGACATTCAAAAGCTTTTTCTGTGCGCAAGCAAATAATAATGACGTTGTAGCTTCAGAATAATGAACCTACTTCTCTGGGTGATGCAGATGTATTATTTCCTACTCTTTGTATTCTCTACATTTAGCACTTCCCTCCTTAAAGACTTTTGCAGTCATTTGGTTTCAGATATCCTGCAAAGGTCAGCATGTGTGTTTTACTTATTACTCTGAAAATGCTCTATTTGAGTATACTCACTTTTTATCTCAAGGGCTGCTTTGAAGCTCCCTGTAAGACCAGACTGTCTAGAACTGGTACAAGGAGAGTCACAGATAGGCACACACGACTCGAGATGATGTCACCCTTGCCCTGCAGGTGTAGCATCCATGTGTACAAGCATGCCTGAGTATTTAATGTATTTGTGGCAGTTCTTTGACAGTCAGAAAAACTGGGGCCTTCTGCAAGTGGAAGAAGCCCACTGCTAGGGACATACCTGTTGAAAGCAGCACATAACATTGAGCTCATGCTTAGCTGTTTTATAATATATGCAAGATAGAGGCATTAGTGAAATATGAGAGACAAGAAGGGAGGAGAATAAGGAAACAGGATCATGTGAAGAAGTCAGGTATGTACCAGAAAAAATACTGACCAACTTGTCAGGTGTCAAATTTGATTTATTCCTATCTCCTTCATGAATGTTCTGTGATACTCACTGAAGCAATCTAAGGATTTCCAGATAGAATTTTAGTTTCTACATAACATGAATACTCTTTCCTCTGAAGCAAATTCTGTAGAACTTTATTTGACTTTAACTGAAAAATTCCCATTGTCTTTTTAAATACCCCATAATGGTTCTGGCATTTCATTCTCTACAGTGTTGATACTTTATCTGCTTTGCTATTTTTTAACATATGTGGTCACTCTGACAGCTATCCATTGTTTTATTTAAAGCTACCAGTTAGACTAGATTTATCTTCTCACTTTGATCATTTATGCTATTACTCCTTTAGCTGGTTTTCAGTCTTCTTCTTATTCCATCAGGCAGTCTTGCAATATTTTTAATTTTTACTTCCATAAGGAAAGAGAAAATAAGTTTTCCAGTAAATCTGCCTTCACAGATAAGCATTGCACTAGTCCCAGTGGACTGTTTTAATGCTTTATAATCTCCTCCTTCACTGATGTGCATCCTGCAGTAGCAGTGCTTAAACTGGGAAGGACAATTCCTTTTATCAGGGAACAAGAAATTGCCACGCTTTCACAGCGTTGCCAAGATTACTTATGTAAGGAGATATAAAAAGAATTCCCATAAGAGAGATTTAAAATACAGTTGCAAAACCTCACAGTGCCCCACCCAGTACATCAGTGATGCTGAAGGACTGAAGTAATATATGTGGTGAGAGGACCAAAGAAAAAAAATGGTGCTGTTATAGTTGGTCTTCATGCTTTCCCTTTTCCTTGTTATTTCTTCTTTAACCAATTCAACTAATATTTTTAACTAGGAAATTATCTTAATATATTTTTGCTATTGTCAGCAGAAAATCTGAGAATACTTAATTTCCATATTTTGACTACCCAAAATAGTTGAGAAGAAAAACTGCATCAGAATAACAACCCTTGTAAAGAGGAGTTGGTCGTCTGGAAGGGAATAGAATCGATAAAAATCTGGAAGAACACTCCCTTCATTGCTTGCAAAACAGCATGGGGAAGAACAGATATTTCTGTATAACTTTCATCTGAGCTAAATTTTACATTTCTGCAGTTTGGTAGAATAAAATATATATCTCATAAGTGCTTCCAAAATGTAACAGCAAAAGATTTGAAATTTCAATATAGAGTTTTCCTGAATTTTCTATTTTCACAGTAACTATCTGCAAGGGATTTTTTTTCAACATAAGCCATAAGACCAATCTCTTGTAGCATTTCTCAGTTACAGTGTGTTTTTGAAGAAATGTTTTTTTGCAGTATTGCCACTGAATCCTATGTGAGGCTGGTCTGGAGAAGGTTACTGCTCTCTTTACAGCAGGAAAGCATGGGACCTTATGAGATTAATTGTATTAGATTAGTTGTAAAAGAATTAGTTCTTCAACTTCTGGAATATATATTACATAATTATATGATGATTCTTATATCCAACATTAAGAAGAGTTTAGGGGATATAAAATGAGGAAGTAAAATAAAGAATTGATAATGCTATTAAAATCTTAGTAAAATACAATTAGGCAAGGCTAAAATTAGTGTATTATGATCCAGCCGTTTTTAGGTGAAAGTAGTAAATATATGTCTTTTTTTTTTTTTCTAAAGCATTAGCTGGAGAATGTGAAAATAGCAGGTACATTGATGTGAATAATAGGTAAAAAACTTGCTGTCACTTACACTATACTTGTCATTATGAGTGACAGAAGATTTCTTCCTGCAAAAGGAAGAATGGATATCTTTGTAAAGTGTTACTGACATTTATGCGGCATTCTGCCCAGATCAAATTCATAATGCAAATTACAGAGCCGGGGAAACATCACTCTGAATTGATTTAAAGTATTAAGCTGTCTAAAAAGTCTGCATATGTGATATGACTGATCAATCTGTGTGGGGCACCTGGGAAATAGAGATGAAATTACCCATTATTAAGCAAGCCCCTTTGACCAGATGGTTTTCTCGAAGATATTGGGCAGTATGTAAAGGTTGGATCTTCCAGGCAATTGTAGGGACTCTCTTCTTGTACAAAAATTCACTGCTCTTGACAAAGCTTAGAAAGACCTTCATTTCTGAAGCTGTGGTATTTTAAAAAGGCAAGATTTCTGAAAATGAAATGTAGCATCAAACAATCAAATCAATTAAAATAAATGCATGGTGTTCGCTGGGGAGGATTATTAAAAAGCAGTCAGACAGGAAGGAAGTTGTCAGTCTCGTCCAAGGTCTTCCTGTTTGTATCACCAAAATGAGATGACATTCATATATCAACATGGTGATCATGCATTTCTACCATGCACAGTGTTGAGATGGAAACTGCAACCCATAGGCTTGGGTGCTAACATGCTCTTCTGCCACAATTCTCTTTCAAGATGTTCAGAGATGTAAGCAAGTATCTCAGTGTTCCTTTGTATTATATGCATTTACTTCCACGTGGAAAATACATTTAATAGTATTTCAGTCTGAATTAAGGAGCAGGAGGGAATGATTATATATGAGATAGAATTATGTTGTTAGGAGAATACAAAGCAGTTAAACAAGGCCAAAGATGTACAAAGGAATTTCCATAATGTCATTACAGAGAGATACAATATTGGGAACATAAACTGTAGAAATGTCACTAAGACCCAGATATTCCTGGAAGAAATACATAGGCATTTATTTGCTTATTTGTTTTGCTAAATAATCAGTGACCAATAAGAATTTACATTATCTTATAGTTTGTTGTTTCAAAAGGCCAACTTCAGTAAAATAAATAATCTAGTTAAGTTAGATTAACTACTCCTCTACTCTGCCCTGGTGAGGCCACATCTGGAGCACTGTGTCCAGTTCTGGGCCCCACAGTACAAGAAGGATGTGGAGCTGCTGGA
>JAWLRI010000094.1:1057668-1070107 GCA_034781795.1 Crypturellus tataupa
CCCTGGAGATCTTCAAGACCCGCTTGGATGCAGCCCTGTGCCACGTGCTCTAGGTGGTCCTGCGTGTGCAGGGGGGTCGGACTAGATGACCTCTAGAGGTCCCTTCCAACCTTAGGCATTCTATGATTCTAAGGTCCCAGTATTGACCCCGAGAAAAACAGGCCTACTGAGACTGAGAACCACTGATCACAACCCCCTGTCGTCTGTCGTTCAGCCAGTTTTCAATCCAACTCGCTGTCTGCTCTTCTGACACTCTCAGAGTCTTCACATAATTTGGTTCTGCAGTTGGGCATCTCAGATAAAGATGTAAAACTGAGTTGGAATAATCCAGACTAATGCACTCAAACTGCAACTGAATAAGAAACTGGAAATCTGGTAATAGCAATTTTAATTAAACCCACCAAGCTTGAAATGGTGGCACACAAAATTATTACAAGAAATATAAACTAGTTAGTGAGCTGGATAAAAAGAAATGACATTAAGCTGTAAGTATTAAGATGTAGGGTAGCTACTGAACAAAGATTAGATTTGTGACTGAGCTCATTTAAATCTTTTTTTTTAATGCTCTCAACAAAGAAAAAAAAAGTGTTGAAGAAATCTGCCAGAAACACAAAGCTGAAGGGCAATATCAGCCTAAAGGATACTGGGAAATGAAAAATATTAAGCAATCTCAAATAATAAATATGAAGTAGAATTCAATAATCACGTTTAGGAATCACCAAGAATAACTTCCTGTGTAAGTTAGGATCCCGTCAATTAGAAAGGGCCACCATGGAGTGAAACATCTTTGGTGATCACTGCTTGGTCACAGGATACCTACAAGATGGAACTGTGAAGAAAAAAACCTATGAACCTAGGAGTGTTAATCAAGATAATCTTAAAAGAGATAGGAAAATATCACTGCATTTGTACAACATCCTTGGAAAAATTCATCCGTGATTCTATATATATCTTTCTCAAATAACAAAGATTAATTCAAACAGGCATGTTTGGAGGAGTGAGAATTTACATTAAGACTTAAAATTATATTTTCTCTAGTCTGAGGAAAAAAGGCTGATTAAAACTAAGATGACCCTCTATGAGTGAATGGGAAAAGCAGCAAGGAAAAGAACTGCTTAAATTTTTAAATTAATATAGGAACAAGAACAAACTTGTATATAGACCTAAAAAAATGTTTTCTAACCATCTGAATAGCGAATTCCTGGTGCAGAAGATTAATTCATTAATTCAGGAGCTATTCACTATGTTTAATCCAATAATGAAAAAAAGATTATATGATATGACTGACCCAGAAGGTCATGGTCTAGTCCCACGCTGTTTTGATAATTCATTGAGATTACCACTAGTGCATTTCAGCTTCTATCTAAAATCCCTGAATGACAATATTTGATTATTTCAACTAATATGTATAATTACAAATATAAAATTAATTGTGATGAAACTTCTTGGTACAAAGCAACAAAAAACTTTTCATAAATACTCAAATGTTAATGTACAATGGTTTTTCTCTATACTTGATGTTAAGGTTTTGCAGCTTCATAATTCCATGCATTCTGTTGAACATTGGAGATTTAAGCATTACTCAAGGAAATTAATTTTCATCTTGAACAGTCCCCTACAGGAGTAGGACTTCAAGATTTTTTTTTGTGATGATACTTTGTTTTTCCATAGGCAGTTTTTTTATATTTTCAAAGTACATTAGAAAAGATAAAAAAGTTACAGTGTCCCTTTAAGAAAAGAAGCAAGTGGAATCATTTAAAAACGTTTGGTCAAGAATAGTACTACAAAAGAAAAAATTAAGAGTTTTACACACACATACACACAAATCCTAGCTTTGAAAATTATATCACAGTATAACTTGGAGAGAAAATAGACTTTCTGTTCCTGGATAATAATTAGGAATAATTTGATATTGTTTGCTTTGATAGCTAAGTATTAGGTGCAATTAAAACACAGTTTGTTTTATTCTTAGATGCGGTCTGTCAGCCGAATATTTAAATTCATTGACATGCCAACAGAAGAGATGAAAAACACGAAGCCACAGAAGGATGACCAGCTTTCAGGTGCCCTTGTAATTGAAAACAAACACGCGAAAGACAAGAAGATCTGGCCGTCTGGAGGCCAAATGACTGTGACAGACCTTACAGCCAAATATATTGAAGGAGGAGCTGCTATATTAGAAAATGTTTCCTTTTCAATAAGTTCAGGACAGAGGGTGAGACACTGTTTTGTTATGTTTGATCTGACTGCCATTAAGTTTGTCTAGAAATGTCATATAAACCTATTCATTGATTAAAGAGTAGGCTGAGTTTATTAAGCTTTTTGTAAATGGGAATATGAAATTGCCACAAAACAAAGTAATTATCTAAATCACTCAGGGAACAGGAATGTTTTATGTCTCATTTTAATAAGAACTCATATGTAAGACTACTAACTACTACAGCTACTAACACAAAAAAGATGGTTGTAGCTAGTCTCAGGATTTCTCAGATAACTAAGCATGCTGAGGACTTTTTCTGGTAGTAGCAGAACATACTGATAAAATACGTATGTGCAGCAGTTCTCCAAGTCCTATCACTGTGCATGCAGTTGGCTTCCTTTCTCTCCTGTGGAGAGGGAAGTTTGCTAGTGAACACAGATCCTAGGGGCAGACTGACCCAGGTGCAACAGGGCACAAAAGAATACAGAGCAGTGTGCCAAGGGTAACGCATCAGTAGCTCCTGCGGTCAGAGGAATAGAGGGTCTGTCTCAATTGTTTGATGAGTGCTGTACACTATACCAAATTATTATATAATTCACAATAAAAGTTCTATTCTTTAAAAGATTTACAAACCTTTAATTAATATTTATGTGTGTTTAGGGTCACTTTCAGGAAAAAAAAAAAGCTTATTTTCAGGATAGCAATTAGACACAACTTTAAGTTCATGTGAAGTATCATCCTCAATGGGTGGAATGAAAGACTTGCATGATCTCCTGAGCTGAAGCCTTATGGATGAAGAGGAAGGCAATTTTTACTTTCTCTAATAGATAAGAATAGAGGTTCAGCATTCAATCCCCTCCCCTTGACAGGAGACATTTCTGACTTTGCATAGCACTAGTCTCTGTCAGATTTAATGGGTCTGTATTGGTTTATGTGACCCAACTGCTTCATCTACTAAGTTTGAGGGTAGCAAAATTTGCAAGCAGGGGTTCTACATCCTGTAGCACCATCCTGAAATTGCTCTGCCTTTGGAAGAGAGGTACCTGTGATTCCTGAAGTGTGGAGGTACGATGCCACTGCAGTCTGAATTCAGGTACTTCCTGGAAAATCTGCCGAAGCCATGGGGTAATTCAAATGAAAGATACTTTTGTGCTGTACAGAGAGGGTGGCAGCAAAATTAGAACAAAGATTCTCTTTGCAGTGATTATGATTTAGGAATTTGATCCAATTTCAGTAGTAAACCCTGTACTCATGGGAAATATTTGCAGAATTAGAGCTGTTTAAGTGAAGAGAATCTGTCTCTTCCCAATAAGAAGGTAAGTGTTCATAGAAGCACAGAATGCCTAAGGTTGGAAGGGACCTCTAGAGGTCATCTAGTCCAACCCCCCTGCACACGCAGGGCCACCTAGAGTTAAACAAGGCAGCGTCACAGAGGGTGACAGGAAGAACCACCTGTGTTACTTTCATGTTTATATTGTCACCCTGACAAAAACAGCTGATGGAACAGGAAGGGAGCAGCATACCTGTGTAAAACTGTGCTGCTGAAAAAAAAAAGCATTAGTGTTACTCAGTATTTGTCAGTGGTTACTGCAGGTGTGGCCTGCTTGCATGATTGATAGGTACAGTCCCACAAGGGAAATAAAATTTTTAAGGCAAATTATGTTTCCTTTGTCCTTTCAGGTAAAGAAGAGCAGAATTTACAATTCAACAGTGTTAACTGAGTGGACTGTGGATTTGCACTGCTGGCCACTGTCCCAGGCTCAAGTTATCCAGTAAAAGTTCATGGTCTGATCTCTGATCAGAGTTAAGCCATCTATCTTCAATCATAGGAAAACTCAGTAGTCTGGTTAAAGTACTTTTCTCTCAGGAAACTAGGCTAATCATTACAAAGTGATATATGAGCAAATTTCTGTTTTTTTTTTCTTTTTTTCCACAAAGCATAGAGTAAAAGATTTTTTTTAATGAGCTGATTCTTAGAATTCACACTAACAAAACAGTCTGACAGAATGTTTCATTCAGCTCCTGCTATGTGCCTTTATCATTCCTTAGACTGTGGTTAATATGTGATCAATAATAAGTGTTTGCTTTTATTAATTTGTATTGCAGGTGGGCCTTTTAGGAAGAACTGGTTCAGGGAAAAGCACTTTACTCTCTGCCTTTTTAAGACTGCTGAATACAGAAGGGAATATCCAGATTGACGGAGTCTCATGGAACACAGTCAGCGTGCAGCAATGGAGAAAGGCATTTGGAGTAATCCCTCAGGTAACGAGAATATTTCATGGGCAACAGAAAAGCAACTGTGTACCATATTTTACTTCATTTAACATACATATCCATAGAGATAATGATAAGCTTAAAGTTAGTTGTTTAAAGCCGAAACAAAGCTGAAAAAGGAGTGGGATAGACAGATGTGATGGTTTGCCCTGAACTCTATCTTTTGAGACTTTATCTGCCACTTTTATTACAAACGAACTTCTCGAGAAATGGAAAGGTACAGCATATGCAAGTGGAAGTATCTGTAGGCCTCTATACAAGCATTCAGTGGTGTTCTAACCTACTGTTTCCTTAAGCCTTAAATTGTTTTGTGGTTAGCAGCTAAATTCTACATACTACTGATTCTTGGTAGGCCAGTAACTAAGTGCTGTTTTTCTCTTATCTTACTGCATCATTAGCTGATCAGCAACCTGAGAGGGGACTTTTTATTTGTCTCTCTCATTATCCTGTCATGGTGCATGTCTAAAAGGGAGCAGTTCATGTTTATGCTTGCAGCACTCCTGATAAACAAGGAATAACACCCCTTAGAGATGGAAATTGAGAAATGGAGAGGAGAGAGGAAAAAAAAAAAAAAAAAAAAGCAGATATTCATATGTGTGTAGACACCTGGAGGACCAGGACAACAAATGAGATCTGAGGAGGAGCGAACAATTGATTCTGGGGCTTCCTGAGTCCCCTGTTAATGCCACAACCAATGAAAGAATCTCCTACATTAGTTATAGCAGTAGATTGCCTGTTCCAAATATTAACATTATAAGCTGCATGTGATAACAGTAAAAATTCTACCAGTAGGAATGAAAACTTGAGTAATCAACTGCATAATTTTTAATGACATTTTGTGTCTTTGACATTGAAAGCTGTCATTCCTTTCCATTAACACTGACACAGGAATAACATGTTATATTGCCCAATATCCCTCTTTGAAAGCTAAACACCGTGTACTTCGCAGTTACTATCCACATGCAAGCTTTCACAACACTATTAATTCCTTTAGAAATCCTGTGGATGGAGCAGAAGAATCAAGTATAGTAGGCCGCAATATTACTGACAAGATACTGCTGCTGAGCAGACAGATACCAATTGCAGATCAGTCAGCCACACTGCTGGAGGACGTGCAGTCAGTCCCTTTTTGAGGGATGGCTTAGGATCCCAGAGGCTGATAAGTGTGGTTTAATTCTCAGACACCAACTGAAGATTGATCAATTGGCCAACTTTTTGGCCAACACTGTCAGCTGTCAAATACTTACTATGCTATCCTCCGAACCCCAGCATAAAGAAGATGCTAACTGCTTTCTCTGCATACTGGTTTGTTCCCAAACAGTCCACTGTCTTAGAAGGTGATGAGGCGCAGTTAGCATAGGTATAGCACTGCTCTTCACTAGGTGATCCACTTCAAAAGATTTAAAGACAGTCAGCTAATTTAACTGAAGAAAGTGCTGTCAGGTTTTCAATTTTTAAGATAATGGTTTTCTTCTTCATAACCATCATAGTAGAATTCAGGAGTTTCTTCATTTTCACCCTCCACTCTGTAAGTAGATAAAACTTGCCTGTGTATCAGCAGAATTTACAACAAACCAGAGTAATCTAGTGAAGCCACTAGATCTATTTCAGCATAATGGAGGTGAAACAGACTGAGCTGTTTCTGATAGCATTTTCTTGTGTTTTATAGATGATAAAAATGATGCCAAAATGATCTTACTGGAAGAGCAATGACTTTGATTTTGCAAAAGCAAAAGACTCAAAATTTGATTATTCTTATGATCTGATGGTAAAGTTTTGTGGTAGGGTTTGTTTCCAAGATAACACCTCTCAGTTGCCTGAATAACACTTATTTAAAGTATTCAGAGGCTACAACTTTTTCTCTGCAGCTCTGCAACTGTGCTCTGAAATTCCTTCAAAGACAGGAATTTTTAAGCATGTTGACCTTGCTAGAGCAGCCCCTTGTTTTACTGCCAAGTTACACCCCAAAGCAAAGGGAGCCAAGCCTGCACTAGTGACTTCACTGGGTTGATTCCCTGTCTGAGCATTGCTGACAGGCTAGTTGATTTGATCATACTCTGTGTACTGCTCCAAGGCTTGCTGGGCAAACTGCCCTTTGGTAGCTGATCTGCCACCTTTTCTCTCCTTTCTACAACTCCCATGTTTGTCTATAGCTGTAGAATTTCATTTGTTTATTATTTCTGGATCATTCTGTCAACATAACTCTGTCGGTTACAAGCATGAAAAAAATTAGGTCAAGGTAGCTGGGCAACAAATTGCAAATACAGCTGCATCTATATTGGCAAAGATTTTTGAAGAACAGGTATGTTGTAGCATTTGTTGAAGGATGCTTTTGCCAGAATAAGCTATGTCTCCATTAGGATTTTTTCCGGGTATAATTATGCAGCCAAGCCCTTTCTCTTAGAGAAGAGGCTTTCTTGTCTCTCCCATAGTCCCCCTTAAATCTCTCTTCAGTTTGTTTTAGGACTTGCTCCCTTATGTCTCCAATTCCACTGCTCTCAGCCTTCTCTTCTCTTCTCTGTGATGAGTTTGCACAGAAGCGTTTCTGCTTTCTACCTCTTCGGGCATGGGCTGAGGAGAGAACTTAATTTTCACCAGAAGAAATCTCCTTCTGTGCTGCTGGAGGATCAAGCTATTGGTCCCGAAAATGGGCAGCTCAAAGGTTGCATTTCCATACTGACAAGAGATGAAGGAAGAAGCCTAGGAACCAAGGTGCTGGTGTAAAATTGAATAGATGGCAGTTTATTCCAATCATTCCTCTGTCCTATGACCCCTATTACTTTTTGCTTTATTAGTTTCAGTAGCTGTTAGAAGCTTCAGATGAGTGTCAACATGAGTTCTACATAGGTAGAAATAGGAGGCATCCCCAAGTAGGTACCTTCTAGGGTCATGCAAAGATCCACCACATGGGTAAGACAAGATGACAGTGAGGGCACACATGCTTTACAAGAATTAGCCTCCATGTCATAGTGGAAAAAAATATGATTAATAATCCTACCAGCTGAATACTTGCTATAGAATCACTAAGGTTATATAGAAAACTTTGTCCTGCAGCCAACAGCAAAAGAGAGATTTATTACTTGAACGTGGTAACTTGCCTCTCTGCTGATGAGATGCCTTGGCTACCTGTTGCTGAAATTACATCTTTAGTTCATTTTGGAAGCCCATGATACGTGGATCAATGCCAAAAAAAAAATCCCATCCCTCTATTCTCTTGAAGTCACTGGAGTTAGGAGGCTGTTTGCATACTTCAGTTTGCATTTGCAGCTTCTGTCCTAAACCCTTGCCAAAGAACTGCACATTATGCCTCAAAAGTTCCCACATTCAGAATGAAGTTTTCACCAGCACTTTCCCCTCAGGGAAGAGAAATTACATATACCACCCAGCCTTTCCTGGCAGAACAAAGAGAGTCTTTTGTGCTCTGCTGCTCACCTACAGCTTCAGAATGGGGAAAAAAAAAAGGTTGCTTTTACTTTCCTGGGAGGCTGGCCTATAAAAACACATAGATATTCACAATCTTGAGAGAGCTCTAGGTAATCAAAAAAAAATGGAGGTAGTTCTTTTTGAGACTGACCTGCTTCCTCATGAAAACTTTTCAATCTTTCTCTCCTTTATCCTTAAATATTTTGAATTAAAAGGGAAAAAAAGTGTTTTTTCTAGGTGGGAACCTCAGTGTTATTTGCCTGTGTACAAACGCCAGCACATACTGTAATCTGCTTTATGCAGACAATACTGGGATCACGCTGAACCAGAATCATGGCTAAATTCTCTTTCATTCAGTATATCAAATCCAGCTGTCAGTGTATTACAGTAGCATTACAGGAACTGGTAAATTATACAAAACAAGTTTCCTGCAGCACCCACAAGGAAGTTCCTTCCTATACCTCATCAAACACCGGTTAAATACAAACCTGGCCATAGAACTGGGGAGTTTGTAATTCTAACATAAAGCTGTAGCACAGCAATTATCAGGGTTTCTGAAGAATAATCACATCCCATCACTTTTTTTTTTTCTGTTCAGTCCTTTTTGATATTGCTTCTGCAAGCAGTGTATTTCCTGGGTGTTCACACTGAAGCTCTTTTGCTTACTGGTCACATAGATCAGGTCCTGCAATATTTAATGGTGTTAAACTTTCAGAAAATTGGCTTTGAAAGGATGTTTGGCCAATTTCCTATTAAATAAATGGGGAGGAAAGAGACCTGTAAGGTGTTGCAGTGGCATTACTGCAACATCAGAGTAAAGGAAGGGCTGACTTTAGATGTTTTCTTGAAGATATCAAGCATGGTAGTGTTATTCCACTGTAGATAATTAATTAGCCTGACAGATCTCACAGCATTTTCTACATGTAAATGCTCCATATAAATTTAAAAGCAAGCTTACCACCAAGAATAAGATATATAGCTTGTGGAAATGCCACAATAAAGCGGAATTTCTCAACTTTTATCTTTATAGTTTTACTTTTTCAGTAGCCACTTCATTTTGTTCATTATGTCTATCTATCTGTCTGTCTATCTATAGCTAGCATGATTTTCTTCAGAGCTGTTTACTTTCAGAGGTCACAGGAATGTCTGTTATGCAGCATTCCAAGGCGCTTCTGTAAAATGCAGCCTGCTGGAAAGCTCAGCAACTCAGAGGGTGCCCAGAGAGGCTCCTGTGGAGGCTGAATTCCTGCAGGGGATCGAGATGAGTCAGTGTCACCATACCTGGGACCATTTGCTGTCCCCAGGCCCCGTGCAGAGCACCTCTGGAGATCAATAAAATCTCCACATGCTCATTTAGGGCAGTTTCTTGAATAATGGATTAATATTTCCCTGGAGCATAGCACTTGCAATTCCCAGACAGCTCTTTGAAAGATAGGCTTTTTCTTCTGGCATCTTCAGAAAAACTTGAACCTTACAGAACTGGTCCCATAAGAACAGGAAAAAGTCCTCATTGCTTCTATGCTCACATTCTTAATAGTAAATAACATTAATATCAATGTAGCACCACTGAAAATGTCCTTTGAAGACGCTCATTAAAACAAAACTTCTAACTTGTCAGCTAAAAATAAAGCATTCAGGTAGCTATTCAATTTTCCTTCTTGTTGATGCGTTGCTATAACATCTATGAAGGGAAGGCAACACAGAGGTCATACTGCTGTTAATCTAACCTCCCTTTGTGTGTAGCTAGTGTCACAGTTCTGCTGATGCTGCATTTTCTCTCCAGCCCTGGGGACTATCTGAACAAGGAAGGGTTTGCAGAAAGAGCAAAGCAAGCTGACCTGCCCCATGGGTCTGTCTGAGGAACTGTGGGGATTGTCTTTAAACTCAACAGCAACTGCTCCCAAACAGGGTCTTCTCACGCCTTAGCAGCCTCTGTAAATTAGTCCTTTACTCTTCTGTCTGCATGCGCTTAGGTCTGTTCAGGTGCCTCCTCTTATCACTTCAGCCACATCCAGAGCTGATCTCTATATGCAGGGGACATTCAACATGGTAACTGATACGTCCAGGCTCTAGTCACAGAAGGGGATTAATACCCTTTATAGGGGCTGATTTACAATATCTGGGGTGAGAAGAAGATAATCATGACATATAGTAGAGAGATCTTGCTCATAAAGAATGTAAGTACCTTATTGAGAAATATAAACATTTGCATGGTCTTTTCTTGTACATACAGAACAAATATTGATTTGCTCATATACATATGTAGTTGGATGCCAGGTCTGAGAAACTTCTTGTTATATGATCCCCTATGTTACCCATCCTAGGCAAATTTGAACAAGTGACCAAGAAGGAAATGGTTCCATATTTACAGCCAGTCTCCACAGCCATCCAGCTCCCCTTCCACCTTGTTCATCATTTCTGCTTCTTCCATAAGCACCGCAAAAATCCACAAGCTTTACTTTTTTTTTTCATTCTAAACTTATAACACTTACAGAAATTTCTGTTTTTTTTTTTCCTGTTCCTTTGTAAGTGGATTCTAAACTGCCTATGTGACTAACACGCTATTTACTCAGGTAAGTCCTCTGTGGTTTCTAAAGTGCCGGAGGTGTTCAGATGGGTAGAAAAGCACCATAAGTTAGGACAATGAAGTATTTACCTTATTTTAAAAAGCATACTTTGGAAATGCCCTGCTTTTAGTGCCCCACTTCTTGAAAGCACAATTATTAGTAATAACAGCAGTTTCTGAAGAATGTAGTTCCTTTTATTTCACTCCTTGCTGTACTGCATCAGGAATGTTATTCAACCCTATCTTCTTTAAAACTGGTTTGTTCAGTTAACTGTTCTTTACCACTGAGAAATGAAAATACCTATTCCATTAGTTAAATGTATGGGGCACCAAGTGTGAATAAAAGCAGGCCTGACACTTTCTGCAGCAGTATTATTTTTTACTGTACCCATGGCTTGTAAGAATCTAATCATGTTGCAAATGTTGTCACACTCATTTAAACTAACCAAAGTAATGCATGAGTGTGTGCTATATTTCACTAAAGCATTTGTTGTTATAATAAAAATGACTATTAAAGACAAGAATCTGCTTTTTTCCCTAGTATCTACTAAAAATTCTTCAGCCACTCCTGCCTTACTTGCTCTGTTGCTTGTAGTGCAGTGAAGGTATCTATCTCATTTAAGTGGCTCTAGAGACTGCACAGTAGCAACTGCTTATTTTTTTCCCTCCTCTGACCTTTCTGTTAGACCAAATGAGGTATTGTCAATAGTTTACTTCTTTTAATTAGGTAAATTAATTAAATGTCATGTATTTTAGTCTGACACCTTTAATCATAATCATGTAAATGTGTGCATAAATTGGTTTGGCATCTGATGAAAGAATGCCAGGTTCCCAGGTTAGGTCAGATGGAAGTTGTATAGATTGACCAAATTTTGGGAAAGTATTATTAAGTATATTCTCTCAATTCTTTCTGCTAGCACAGCTACTTCCTAGATGTTTTCTCTAACATAGTAGTCAGCTACAGAGACTTCAGTTTAGTATCTGCAAGATACTAAGTGGCTGTAAATCACTGATTTCAAGCTATGTTTTTCCTAAATAAGTATGTTCTTTAGGGAGACAAAAGAGAAGAAAATTATTGTCTCAGATATTTCCTCTCAACCTTGTATTTGTTCTGTATGTACAAGGAAAGACCATGCAAATGTTAATATTTCTCAATAAGGTACTTACATTCTTTAAGAGCAAGTTCTCCCTGCTATAATTAGCAGGTGTACTTAGCAGAATGGAAGACAACATATTAGTTTCTTCTCATACAAAATGTTGTGCAATCCCAGTGTCACTTTTAGAACCTCATTTCCACCAGCATCTGACACACCTACCCCCCTGTAAAAAGAGATTAAACAAATATTTAATTTTGTCTGAGTCACTGTTTTGCATGCTAAGAAATGCTTTTCTGATCGATGTTTCTTTAAATCTGTCTTGCCTAGATAGGTGGAAAAAGCACAATTCAATGGCAAATTTTAGTGGGAGAAAGGTGCACTTTCCACCTGGAAAAAATGTGCATCCTTTTCACCTTACTTGGCAAAAGATGTAGCAGGGAAAGAACCCAGACAGTGGTCTCTTAATGAATTGCAGCCGGTAGAGTCATGCTATGTCACAACTCAGTGACATGAAATAGAGAGAAACCAGATTTGAGGTGGGGTTGGAAAATGGTGAAATGTAAATTCACCATTATTTGAATTAAATGATGCTCATGTCTATTTTACTACAATGATTTAGAAAAAAAAAAAAAAAGTTAAAAGGAAATTTGATAGTGCCTCAAGTATGGGCAAATATTCGGAAGTTCTTTTTACCAAGAAACACAATTGTGGGAATGCAAATTTTGGCCTAATGGTCACTTTTCATTTGAATGTATTTCACGTAGTAAAGAATCAAAAACAATTTTTAAAAGCTCACTGCAAAATACGAAGCTGGGGGGAGTAGCTGACACCCCAGAGGGCTGCGCTGCCATCCAGAGGGACCTGGACAGACTGGACAAC
>JAWLRI010000094.1:1078966-1166786 GCA_034781795.1 Crypturellus tataupa
GCGGGCCCTGCGCGGCGCCCCCAGAGCCGGGCGGCGCCGCCGCCCCGGCGCGCTGCAGCGAGGGGCTGCCCCTCAGCTCACCCTCCGCCCTGGAACTGCGCACGTTAGTCTTGAAAATAAGCTGCATGATTTGAAATGCAGAGGTAGCAATTACACGTTGGCCCTGCTGGCATCCAGCCTCTGTATCTCCAGTTAGAGAAGGCCCATGCTCACAGGGAGCCCTGGGCACCCTCTGTTCTGCTGCTTCCTCCTTCTGCCCCCAACTCTGCTTCACCAATGTAAGGAGCAGGAGCCAAGTGCACATTCAAGCCACGCTACTGTCCTGTCCTGCTTTCCCTCTCTCTAACCTGTTCACATCGCATCCCCCCTTCCTCCAAGAGCTCTGAGCTCCTATGGGGAGCGAGTGTGGGCGAGCTGGGGTCCCAGGCAGCAGCTGCTCCTATCTCAGGGTGCAGCAGCGCAGCGGGGTGGACAGCGCTGCTGCAGAGAACGGCTAAAGGAGCAGAAAGCAGGGAGCGAGCAGAACCGCAGCACCGCCGAGGTCACCAGGTACATCAAAGCGTGTCCAAATAGCGACATCATTATTGTTGGTTGTTCCAAAGTAGAGTTAGTTTGGAGAGGTGGGACAGAGACAACAAAGGGACATCTTAAGATAGGAAAAAGGTACAACAGGTGCATGGAGGGATAATAGTGGGAGCCAGGAGTTGCTGATATCCCCTAGTAGCACTCAGTGCCCAGCACTCCCTTCTGAGCAGCTTTAGGCCACTGCCCTCCTATGAGCTTCTCGTTGCTGGCTACCACCACCTGGTCTTTCCAAAGACCCTAAGCAAGATGCTGCTGAATTTCACCTTTCTTTGAAAATAAAGGAGGAGGATGTCCATTTTTTTTTTTTTTTTTTTTTTTTTTCCAATCTAGAAATACTGCTTAAACTACTTTGAGCTCATATGGGAACAGTAGGTACCTTGGTACCAGCCTCCATAATGAGGAGGAGGAGACCATCTGCCTCCCAGGAAAGGTCAAGAGGAGCACAGCACGTTCGCGAGCAATCATTCTGGTACTCGTTATCAGCTGGGCAACAGCTCCTGCGGCGATTTGCTTGAAGCTAAGTTGGGAAGTTGCACACACTGTTCTGGTGGAAAATGGAGCACTGGAAGGGGAAAAAAGGGAGCACAAAGCTCAAGTATTTTGAAAGAAAAGCACAAACACCAATGACCTCCATAAACACAGGCTGAGCATTATTTAAAGTAGATTTTTTTTTAAACGTGCTAGACCTACATTTGATAAAGCTATCAGATGCAAAAAAGAACAAGCCCTTGGCAAGCATTATCTTATTAAAAACTTACACCTGTACTGCTTTAAGTTGAGCAGGAGGGTGATCCAAGCAAAGAGCATGTGCACTCTATTACTACCCATGATGATTTACAGCCGACAGGGAATAAGCCAGAAAAATAAGAGTGAAATTATCTTGCATAGGATCTGCAGCTTTCCTTAAGAACAAGGGAAAAGGGGGCAAAACTGCTGTCACAGCACCAAGAACCTCTTAGGACAGAAATGGCCAAGCAGAATTAGCCTAAACAAAATGGAATTGAACACAATGGAGCTTAATAATCATCATTAGCAAGCAACTAATGCGAACATTGCAGGAATTACTGAGTATCTAACTGGGCTTAAACAAGCCCGATATTCCAAAAACCAATTTTGCTTAACTGGTGACTTAATCAGCTTTAGCATTTTACTCATGAAATCTCTATTTGCAGAGTCTCTGACTTTCACCTCTCACATTTCCCCAGGGCACAGCCAGTTACCCTGCGTCAGAGCTGCCCAACAGCAGTGGGAGCACTGCGTTTGCACCCTCCTCCCTGGGGCCTCACCTCCATTTCTGTGCTGCCAATGGTGTTTAAATGCAACAGTTCTTGGAAAAGGTACCTTCTAAAACATTCACATTAGGATTAATTCTGAATTAGCTTTTATTTTTAGAGGTCCATTAGAAAACCATGGAGAAGTAGTGTGGTTCTCCACAGATAGCACATTTCTTAAAGCCTCTATCCACTAAGAGATAAGAAGGAATAGGGAAAAGAAATGCCCTTTACAACCCTCAAATGAGCATAGTTAATACTGCAACATGTAATGTACGAGTAGTGCTGTTTAGTGTCACAGGAAGGGCCAGGAGATTCAGCCAAGTTTTCAATTCATGAGCAGAGCCTTGCCCTGCTTCTGCACAGTCACTATCAAAACAATACAGCAATGGAGAGGCCAGTACATTCACGTCCAAACTCTTTTATGGTTACGCGGTTCTCGCCCTTTGTGGACAGGAGATGTTGTGGCCTAACGAGAGAGCTTGGCAGACACTACAGGAGATTGATTCAATTAGGAGACCTGCCAAATACTGAGATTAAAGATGTACGAAGTTCACAGATTGTGCTGAACTGAAAGAACGACAAAACAAATGCCAGAAGAGAGAAGCGAGAAGTCACCCAGGTAGAGGATGCAGATGGAGAGAGATTAGGACAGCAGGCTGAAACAAGGGGATAATGGGAAGATTGAAAGGCAAAGCCAAATTTAGCAACAGAGACTTTTCTTTCAAACAATGAACAGATGAGTTAGTTATTCAGTCTTCTGTAGATTTTTCACTCAAAGTACAGCAGAAAAGATTTTTGATTTCCACAGAACAATATACCGAGTCTTAAAATATATCTAAAACATGCCTTAGGACACTGTGCCTAAGATCTTCCCACACAGAACCACACTGCTGATTCTTGATCTAAATGAGGACTGACATTCCTACAGTACATCCTCAGTGCTGAACAAATTTAGCTGAGGACCTCATCAGGATTTTTCTTTTCTTATGTACCTTTTTTATAAATTTGATTTACAACAGATCACAAATCCTGATCTTGTGTCATCACTACAAGAATCTTTTTCAATTTTACACTGCTCACCAGGAAACAACGTGTGAGCTTCTCACACAAGCTGCCATCACATGGCTTCAGCATGGAAGGTGTTGACTGCTGAGACCCATTTCTCTGACCTACGCCATTTCACACTGCTAAGAAACTATTGTAGAAAGAAGAACACCCTTTTTCAGCAAGAAAATTAAGCATGAGATCAGGGGATAAAGAGAAAATCCACCCCTCTCCAAATTCAGTTATATTCAACCATTGTTACCAAATAAGAAATTGATGTTTTACACGGTAACTGTGGAAAGACATGGTACTTTCTGAATACACCATAAGGAGGATGATTAATAAAAAAAGCTTCCAATATGTTAAATCTAAACAGATAACACAAACAAACAAAAAGATAGGAAGACAGACAATGCGCAGGTACAAAAATTTTATTGACATGAGTTTGGGATGACTGCTTTTCACATAAGGAAAGTGTTAGGATACACTTACATAAACCTTTTCTTTCCATAACTGAGAAAAAATACAGCTTTGGAGAGTGTAGGCATGGCCATGTTAGCGTCCATACGGTCCACACCTCTCAAAGCCATCTCCTGATAACTCATCAGAGGACATCCAACTATTCATTTTGCTCTGTCAGATGAGGTATCTAGACAGTGAGTACACTCACACAATTAGAATTGACCAACATGTAACTGGTTACTGTTAGGAGACACTGGGGAAATATTCCCTTCATATATATTCTTCCTCAGGGGAAAATGATCTACCTTTGTAGAGAGTGTGTGGGGAAAAAAAAAGCCTGCAACCCAAATATAATTTCACAGCAATTACATTTTAAATCCACGATAAAAAATGATAATTACATAGTAACTTCTGTTATTGCTACTACATTATCTCTGAATAATAATAATGTAGTTAAGCTTGTGCTGTAATTCTTTTTCACTAAAATATCTTTCTGTAAAATGCTATTATTTCCTGGATACTTTAAAAACGTTAATGAAGACATCTAAAAGTTTTATGATGTACATGAAAGACTTAGTTATTAAATGACCATATTTTCTTCAGTTACATCAAAGAATATGAGTCTGAGAAAAAAATAACTCTTTTATTGCATTTTAATTCCTCAATCTCTTTTCTAAAAGGTAAGAGATATAATGCAAATTCATAACATTTTAGATGAAGAGAAGCTTGGGAGAAACAGAATCACAATTCAGCAGGCAGGTGATGGGGAAATCAAAGTACTTACTTAATATGGCTTGTAGCTGAAAGTAATTGATCTGCATTTCCAATCATTTTAGTTATTGCCACATTCCATTAATTTTTCATTAAGTGAAGATAAAAACATGTCTTTAAAATGCAAGTACATTAGCTTTAAGCCATTACTGTACATGTTGTGCAACTCATCTGAATGCTGTTTAACACATGAACTTAATAGAATATGTACAGTATATACACAAACAAAATTCTGTGATAATACTCTGGAATATCATTATTTAAACCAGAATTATTTTCATAATAAAAAAGTATGAAGGTGGCAAAACTGCCCATTTCTGCACTTTAAATCAATATAATTTCCAACTGATATATATATACACATAAAGCTGTGGTCCTGTACACACTTTACATTACAGGGAAACAGTTTATTTTTAAAAAGTATTTACATATTTGAGTACTTGATTCTTTGCAATAGTGATTATGTGAACACTGAGAAAATTGTATGGCTGGCAGATTTATTTATTAGATTTTTCTACTTGTTCTTTTTTGTGCAAATTCCAAATCTCTCTTTTTGTGTTATCTGCCTCTATTTGCCTTGTATTACTGCTGCTGCTTTTTTTAGTATTCTGAGAAGGCTGGGTGACTTTACTTCTAGGTACAGGAAGAAAAGACTTAACCCTTGAACCACCCAACTCTGTCTTTGATTTACTGTTGCTGCTTTCCACAGTTCGACTGCTGCTGAGAGGACTGGTTCCATCCTATGAATAAAAGAAAGAATTTGATCTGAATAAACAATTATTGCAGTTAGACCCGAAAAAAAAAAAAACAAATACCCTCCCTCCTCCACAGAATGCTTTTTATTTACAGCTTCCTATGGTCAGTATGACATCTTCATATATATGAAGTTTGGTTTGGTTTGATGCACCAAACTCAGATATGTTATCACCTTTTGTTTCTTTACAGTTATGGAAAAAGAGGTGAGCTCAACCATTTTATAATGGTCACTAGTATCTTTCACAAGAGATGCCTCTTTTCACATGCAGCAAAGTGAGTCTAGGAGAATGAGGACACCAGCTTTTAGTACTAGCTGAATCTAGATCACTCTCTGGGAAGTTCTATTAAAAAAAATGCTCATTTTCACCATCAGCTACTGCTTTTAATTTAAAGATTGGTGGCATGAAACCCAATTATTTATCATTGTCTATTTGTTGTTATCATTCTGAATACCACCTATTCCTTTGGGTCGTGTCATCGTGTCACAGGGTTTTTTTTTTAATCTCTTATTATTGTTGTCCTTTCTTCTTCACAAGCTTGAAAATTGTTCTTTTTTCTCCAGCCAGTCACAGTATTTTAAATTATTTCTCACATTATTGGAGAAAGATGCTTTTCTAATATCAAGCTCTCCCTGAGAGCAACCATACAGACTTACCACACATCATTGCCTCTAAATCTTGAATTCTATTCCTAAACTCAGACTCCCTTCTAAATTTTTGATAAATTTCTTGTGTTTTATTTTTTCTGTCAGTGCATAAACTTTCTTTGCCATACCTTGGTCACAGTAATGACTAAATCTGGAAACAAAACTGTCAGTCTGTTAGACCTCTTTTCCCCGCTAGCAGAACTTGGGTTGCAGTTCTGTTATTTTAGCCAATAGCCTATGTAGCCTATTTTAGCCTGTGTAAGAAGGAATTTAAAGGAGGAAAAAAAATCCTTAAGAAAAATTTACAGTAGGAATGGACAGGTCAGCAGAGTTACCAAATTATACAGGCATTGCTACTATGTGAAGCTCTAATTTGCAATGTTTGAAATTAATATGTTTTCAGGAACACTCAAAAGTGTTTCTCTAATAATTAAGTAATTAAGGTAAGCAAGCCTTACTCGAGGTTTAAAGGTCAAAATTGTAAGGTTAAAATTGTTTCCATTCAGTGGAGATTGCTTTCTGGACTTTATGTAAAATTACAGATCACAGAAAATAATCCAACATTTTAAATATCTGAGTAAGAAAATATCTTATCCAACATCAGCTCTTCAATGCTTATGTGCTCAATAAAACTATTGTCTAGGCGTCTTCTTAGTTAAGGAAAGTTAGACTACCTCCAGAAAATAATTTATCACAATCAGATAAAAGTGTCTGGATTGGTTTTCAGAGATCCTAATGCTCTCAGGGTCTCCAGAGAACTTGCATGACAGGCCGAGCTGGCTAAGGGTAGATGAGCTGTGTGCTCGCAAGCCCTCACCTTGTTCAAAACTCCAGATGAACAAGACAGAAAAGGGAAAATGAAAAAAGGAGAAAGCAATTTTTAAAATTGGTTCAGAAGGAGAGTGGACATAACTTCCTTTTAAAAAAGGAAATCCTTCCCTTTACAAATTCTGGTAATATCATCTCAAAATTTCTACTGGTGAGAAAGAGTTTTGTAGTCAGAGCAGCTCCATTCTACTTATATAAAAAAACCTTATGAAAACTGGCTTGAAATCATATCTATATGAGTAATCATGACAAAAGATGATGCAAAAATATACCATAAGCAATTTCACATTAAGAATTTTTTTAAATGCTTTGAACTTTTACAAACATTAAATAGTGCTAATCATTAAAAAAATTGAAAATCGTCATTTTAGAGCTTTCATCTCTGTAAAAATATGATGCAAATAACTTTTATTGTTGAAGGAGTGTTAATAGCTAGCATGGGGAGATGGTTTTCTGTAAACAAAAACTGTGACTCAAATGTATCCGCTGTTTACTACATCTTTAGTTTCTGCCGAGGCATAGGGAACAAAACTTGGCACAGTGTGCTCAGTAAGTTTCCTAAGAATCATACCCTTCGTAATAATGATTTATTCTTGCAATAAACAAGGCACTGCAGCATTCATTCTTTTGGATCCATTCAGGAGCTCCAATTTTAGAGAAACTTTAGGTATGTTCTCTGTCCCTACCTTGACAGCCGTTCACCTACCTTTTGTGATGTTGTTTTACTTGAGTTGGTATCACCTGCTGAATATACAGGATTGTTCTGGGAGCTATTGAACATCAATAGCTCATCCTTAGAATCTGCTATCTAAAATGAAAAAATAGTGATTTTTTTATCACTCACAGCAGAAATTATATTGAACTTGCCAAGTTTCAGAGTCTTGGCTTGACTAACATATAATTTCTACTCCATGCAGTGTACAAATACATGAAGAATGATCAATATATCTTTACTCTTGAGGAAGTAGGAGAGAAAGAGAAATCTTAACATTGATTATTGTCATTTCTAGGGCAATACATTCAGTGGAGTTCAAGGGCAGCTTCACCAAAAGGAGTGATCCTGTTCTACCATATGTTTCTGTCCTCCTATTTTCTATTCATGCCAGCCTGAATTAGGTCACCAAAAGTATAAAATGAAACAGGACCTTTAGAGAAGCCTCTGCTAGGCAGCTAGGGAATTAGCAGCCGGAATTCCAACATGGATGGTTCCACCCATGATGAGGAAACTGAACAAAAGACAGTGACATCTATTCTCTTCCTTATCTAACCCATTGTTTCCTTGAATTGTCAGCAACTCAGCATTACATTTTACAGGTTATTAAATCAAATTTAAGTTGGTTACCATTCCTTTAAACACATCCCATCCTCTCAAGGAGAGATACGGTAAATCCCTACTAACTGACTAGGGATTAGTTGGCCAGTTTTTGTACATGTGACTCATGGTCTGGAAGGACTGAAAGAAAAAACACTTAATGAAGGATTTAGTGAAAGGTGGGGTTTTTTTGCCTTTTTTTCAATATTCCCAAGCATCACATTTCTTCTTTAAGTAAAACTTGGCTGACGTCTAAGAATAAGCAGAATACATAAAGCAAAACTTAAAGAACTGTTGTCCAGGGAGATCCCCGAGCATGTGATGTGTAGCCTGAGCAGACAGAAGCCTAGGACTGATGAAGACTGCTTTCTTGGTCACCTCCTCCAGGGTGAACATAGCCTACTGTCACTGCCATCCACTTCAGCTGTGCTAAGAAGAGGGAAAGGCAAAGAATAAATAGGAATGGCTACAGTGGGCGTTGGATGCTTTGTGTTGTGGGAGAAAAAGTGAGAGATCCAAGCCTTCACCTTCTGCTCCAGTCGGCCCCCTATAGCCACCCAAATCCCACTCTATCTTAGATCTTTGTGACTCTTGGCAGCCTCCTTTCCCTACCCCATATATACAGGACTTGCTTCTGCCACCAAAGAGAAAAGAAAGAAGGGAAGAAAACAACATGCCAAGGCTGCCAATGCATTCTTTCTTGCTCAGGACAGCAAAACTCAATATTCTCTACACAGATGAGTAGCTCTAAGCTTTCTGTGATGACTAATGGGATTACATTAAACAAAGCAAATATGCAATGAATATTGGGAAGAACTAACTTTTTTTTTTAAGACTACAAAACAGTTTCCCAGTGGAAAAAGTGATAATATGAAAAGTAAAATGGGGAACACTAATGCTGAGAAAGTTATTGGCTGTAACATCTCTGATGCATCATTTTGAGCCTCCTCTGCAAGATCTATATACAACAAGACATTGAAGGCGCCATTTGAAGTAACATAATGAACCAGAACACTCATCCTCAAATCCAGAATTTATTACTTATTGACCCTGGCTTATTTCCAAATAACTTAATAATTTTCTTCATGCAGCATTTAAAAATTAAAAATTTAAAATATGTGCTAAACAACTGTATATTCTAATGATGTAAATTATTGAACACCCTGTGTTTACCTTGCTTATATCAGGCTCAGATTTGCTGGAACACATACTTTGAAGTTCTTGCACTAGATCTACTTCATCATCAGAACCTAGGGACAGCCTTTGCTCTAGATTTAATGTTTTTAAGTGATCATTGTCTGAAGATCTAGGAAAATAAAACCAAATGAAGAGAGCAAACAATTAAAATTAGGCTATGATAGAGAATTAAAAAATAAATATTATGGACTTCTGGAAAACAGCTAATTCTTTCAAAATGACTTTTTCCACCTCAAGCAAAGAAAGAAACATCTAATTTATTGTCAGCAATACTTGTTATATTGTAAGATATTTTCTATCCTACTTAGTCTCTCTACTCTAAAATTCAAACACAAGATCCCTTACTAACTACATATACAAAGCCAGCTTTCTTATTTTTTAAATGGAGAAATGAATTTAACTCGTCTCATTCCATGCTTCATGCCAAGCACTTCAGCTTAAAAAGACAAAAAAGTGCACACTGTAAGCAAAAAGGTTTTTATGTATGCTGGTGAATATAGTGGAATCCAAGTTTTGGATTGACGATGAAGTTGCAAATGTACTTCCCTCTGGCTAATTCACAAACTTCTCAGAGAAACTCAGTATCATTTAGACTAAAGTGCATATACTATAGAGTTTTGAATTGTTATTCAGTAAGCTAACAGAACCAGAAGAGGATTTTTAAATATAACTCCAGGAAAAAAATGCATAAGATTGGCTTTTCATGGAAAAAAAATAAAAGTTTTATATAATACTCTCAAGTCATAGGCTATTCTGATACATAAAGAACATGCATTGCTGCAAGGCTAGAAGTACTAAAATGTATTCTAAAATTATATTAAATGACTCAAATATCTTCTCCTAGAAAGGAGAATTAAAAAGCGTTACAGTGAGGGTGACAGAGCACTGGAACAGGTTGCCAAGAGAGGTTGTGGAGTCTCCTTCTCTGGAGATCTTCAAAACCTGCTTGGACGTGGTCCTGTGCCACATGCTCTAGGTGGCCCTGCATGTGCAGGGGAGATTTCTAAAGTTCCCTTCCAACATTAATCACTCTATGATTCTGTGATTACTTAGCTGAAGAGATATGGAGCCGAAAACACCAGCAAATACAAATCCTCCAATCTATTCAACATAATGTTCTGATTTACAGTACAATTTGCTAAGTGTTAAAAATGAAAGAGATTAAAACTTACTTTGAGGAGACAGGTTTTTTTTTACAGTTTGGTTGTAACATCGTCTTAGCTTTTACACCTGCACAAAAGAAACACTGACTTTTTAGTGTATTACTATGTTTGCCAAATTCTTCATTCTAAAATCTGTGATGAACATGGAAAACATATTCACATTTGCAGGATTGCTGCATCAATAGGCTCTGCTAAAGATCAAAGTATATCCCTTGAAACAGTTCAGATTAGCTTCAGGGCAAGTGGAAACAGCACATGAGCTTCTGAGCATGGCACTTAAATCACACCTGCTGCTTCTCTCAACAAGACAAGAAAAATCAGGTAATTTACTCATACTTGTTATGAGAAAAAACATTTGATTCTGCTAGTCAGAAGTGAAAAGGTCTTAAAGGCTCTTAAATTCACCATCTTCCTTTTTACTACTTTATCCCCAAATAACTTTGGGAGCAGATTATCTGGGACCTCCTGATATTATCTGAAGGCCAAGAGCATCTCTGACTACAAGATATAGTATCAATCATCCTATTTGACGTTATGTTCCTCTTTATGATCCTCCTTCTCGAGGACCTCAAAACAGTATTAGATTTGTTCAGAATTCAAATGGAGAACTAGCAAGCAAAACTGGGACATTAGCCCTGCAAGCCAGCAAAAGCACTTTTCACTCTCAGAGAGAGCTGAGGAAATTAATAGCTCTATTTAACATTAAAAAGTACCAGGCATCAGTCTTTTCTTTATATGAGGTAACTGAAGCTGGAATCCTATTGTCCTTAAAGCATTGCAAACAAGCAAACAAACAAACAAAATCTCTCTATAACTCTTCCTGTCTCCCTAACCATTTTATGAAAGCAAAATAAGCCATTTGATTCTCTCTCCTAGAAGCCTGCGGGATGGATGCAGTATGTGGGTATGGCATTCTTAAGTTTTATAACTAGAGAGAAATATATGCTAAAGAATGTCCATTCCTGCTGCAGATGTTCACATATTACTATATTCTACTGCATATATCTAGTACTAAACTGCTGGTGGCTTATGATGCTGAGATGAAAAGATATTTCAAAACTGTCAGTTACTACTACCACATTCATGTACATGCACAATCCTAATCATACTAACTTTTCTTAATAAGCAACATACTTAAAATCACATGGCAGCCTACTAAAAACTTTGCAGTATCTTTGGATACACAGAACTTTTTACATGTATCTTTTACAAAATAAAAACCAAACAAAAATCTTCAATTTAAATCTCAAAAGATCTTCCTTCCACTCCAGGAGTTCCAAATTGTTGTCTTCAACTTATCTAAAATGACAGAACGGGAATATAATGTGAGAGGATGCATAGATGCATTTATTTTAGCCAGTATAATTATGAAATGAAGACAAAGTACATGTAAAAAGAATACTTTTCTGTGTGTCCTGTAAATAAAGTGCAGAATTGAGGGACGGAGAAGGGAAACTCTACAGAATGAAGCTTCCTTTCCTCCGGGAGTGGGAAGGAGAATGACCAGGTCATACAAGGTAAAACCACTGTTCAGTTTCTCATCACCTCAGCCACAGCCCATTCCATTATGAAACAGGAAAAGCATTAGTACAAACAAAGAAAGAATTAATTAACTGCCTCAGTAACAAAGAAATAATTATAACAAATGTGAACAATTTAAGCAGCAAACATAAAAACAAATGCTGTTTTATTTAGGATTTTTAATTTACGACATGAAAATAATTTAGATTCATATCTACCCAGCTTAACTCTCCTCCCTCCTTTTCTTTTTTGGAATCAGATCACTCCTTTTTTCAGAACTCCAACAGAAAGCTGTACCTTCAGTATTTGTCTCCTGCTTATTCCATGACTGGGAGGATAAGTGGCCTGATTTTTTGCGAGGACTTGTGCTCACTTTTCTCCAAGAAGCATTCTCACCTCTTTTCTTGCCACAATTTTTGTAGTTTGAAACCATGGATAAAGGGAAATTTCCTCCCTTGAAATCTGTCATATAATTATCTAGTTCTGAAACAAGAATATAACAATGTTAAAAAGATCTCATTGTTTCAAATGATGCTTATTTGACTGCTCATACAAGTATTTAGATTAGCTACAGTAAATAGTTTTAACCATATGCCTTCCATCGTACCACTTGAATTACAATGTACAACTACTTGCCTTTAGCCTGGTCACTGTTACCTGTTCTGGGAAGAGGACAGCCATGTAGAACAGCTTTATTTAACAAGATGCTGAGAGCAGCTTTAACAACAGCTTGTTGACCTTGGCTAGGACCTTTTTTGGTTATTGTTTGTCCTGGTACAGATGGGCTTTTCACAGACGCTCTGGAGAGTATTGCTTCTTGAACTCTGGGAGCTATCACAGCATTCCACAACTTGGACATCCACCTAGACGCAAAATAAATAGCTAAATAAATCCTTTGGCTTTGGGACAAACTATTGAACCCACAATTTTTATATTTAGGGTAACAGATTTTGTGCTTTCAAGAAGCATAGATACTTTGGACTACTTACTGCCCTATTTGAGGGTGGAAGTGGAAGTTGAAGCAGTTCTCTCTCTTTTTTTTAATGTTCATTATTTGACCTTTTTTCAGATTAATTTGAAAAACTACTTATCAACTGATGCTTTTCTTCCTGTATATAAGGAGTATAAAACATCTTTTCTATTTAAAGGATAAAGGAAAGGATATCCCAGAAAGATGTGTCTTCATGCAGAAGAGAAAATTCATCTTTGCACAGAGAAGTTTTCATGATAGCACAGAGAAGTGTCCGTGGCAGCAGATGTTCACTCATAGCCCATTTGTTGCCATGGTGGGAAAAAGCAGCCATTCAGTTATGATCACAGCTTCCCAGTATTCTTCCATTTCTAAACTTGTCTCGATTAAAAGAGCTTTCTATTCCTACAGCTGCCTTGCTCTCCTTTTGTTTATTTGATCTATGGTGAACTGTGCTTCCAGGATGCTGAGGATTTTCCAGATTGTCTGGTTTAGAGACTGGGTCTGATTACAAAAATTTGATTCAATGAGACAAGGCTCTTGAGGGATTTTTGCTTTTCTCACAGATTATAAGTATTAGACTGTTTTAGCGCAGGAGTGAAAAAAAAAGAATCTTAGGAAATAAATAAATGCTATTTGTTACATCTTATGGTTCTCAAAGGGTAAAGGTTAGGAGTTTCAGGAGCCAAGCTGAGCTTTCAGCTATAAGAGATAGCATAACAGATAGTGAGATCATCTGTTTTAGACCAAATTCTGTTCTTTTTTTTTGTCCTCCTTGTGAAATAATAACACTGAGAGACAGGGCTTATATCAAAAAAGATCTATTAGAAATTATAGGCTGTACTGCTGTATTTTAGCTTTGCAGGAATCCATCAAAAAAATGCCCATTTGAATTAACTGAACTGTTTTGTTGGTCTGTTGATACACAGAAGCTGAAACATAACATGTGCGTTATTTATGAAGCTAACCTATCTGTGAAACTGTATGTGAATCTAAAAATGATGGGTGAAAAAGCATTCCAATTCTCCAGATTTCCCTCATGTGCGACTTTAAAAGGAAACTTTACCAACTCTTCCAGCTCAGAATTCTGAATCTTAGTTCAATCTGTTCCCTCGTACACAGAACAAAACCCTTAAGGGGTTGTACAGAATTGTAGTACAAGTGCTGTTGTACAAGTAATACCTTGGAGCTCCCGTGTCAGAGAACACTGGGGACAAATGGATGGATTTGAGGGGAAATACAGTTAATATATTCATAATAGGGATCCTTTTTTTTTTGCTTAGCCGTGTCAAATAGGAAACAAATCTTACTTCACTGCCACTTGGCCATGACCAGGCACTACTGGACAAGAGAAGAAGTGTTTTGGCCCCATAAGGGCTTCAGGTGCTCCCAGACGTGATAAGCAAGAGTTCAGCTGGTGCCAAACAGCCAGAATCCAGTCTATGATCTTACATACAGGATCGCATGGAGGAGGTACTTTGCCTCTGAACTACAGAGAAAGAAAAGGTGACAAAAGATCTGAGACATCTACCAAGAACGCTTGAAACACCAAAAAGCGTTGTTACCCCCGAAACCAGCCTATTAATATTATGAAAATCAGGAACAAACAAAACCTAAATCAAGCCTTTTTGTCAAGCATACAGAATTCTTGTTGTAGTAAATGGTATTTCCCTAGCTGCATATAAAAGATACCTCCTTATCAATAAATATTTCAAGTATTTTGTGCAGTGACCTATAACATCCTTTATCATATGCAAAATGATATCCACCAGATATGGGAAACAAAAGCAGGCAACTTCCTAACATTTATAAGAAGAAACATGTATTCCTAGAAGCCTAAAAAAGACTATCTGAAATAAAAGTTTGCTTTTATAATGAAAAGTAAAGGCCTCACTGCACAAATAGAAATAAAAGTGAAAAGCAGTGAAGAGAAAAAAATAAAAAGCTTTAAAAAGACTATTTTTGTCAAACAATTATTTAAACAAAGATGACAGAACTGCCACAGGTATTGGAGTAAAAGCATAAAAGTCCTTTTTCTGTTTCTTAACATGTGAGAGCTATTAATTCCCATCTCATAAAGATCAGTTATAAAGGTTTCATTGTACCTTTAAATGAAAATAGAGAGAATGTTAGCCCTTCGGGTATCAAATTTGGAAAAGGCAAACAACATTATTTTTGAAAATAACTATTTTTGAAGCAAAAGTAAACGGAAAACATCTATTAAAACTGACTATAAGACAACTCTGTGACCAAAGCTCTACCTGCAGCAATGAAATACAGGCTGTGGTTTTAGTTAATGCCATCCATGCATACAGTACTTCATTTAGAGATTCTTTAAAGCTTAACTCTTTTTCCATGTTAGGAGATGCAGGTTTGTTCCTGCCTAGAACTAAAAAATTGTTATACTTTCTGAAACTTTAAAACAACAGAAAAAAAAAACCACCATGGAACAAACTTTGTGTGTACAAAGTGAAGTTGAGAACAGGTAAAATAATCTAACTGAATTTCCAACTGAAATGCTTCTATTTGCTAGTGGGGAACAGAGACACATTTGGCAGCACTGCTTTTTTCTGTGCCATTTAAGACTAGAATTGCAAAGGCATTTCCCATATCCTATGCAATATGTGTATAATATAAATAGGATATATAAATGAACACAGAAACACGCTGAACAGGAATACCCAATCTGGGCACATTCTCAGAAGATTCTCGTATTGATTTTATATTTGGTAGCAATAACAGAAAGATGATGCTCTCCTCTAAGACTTATATTTTTTGGTATGCCTTGTTAACAGAAAAATGTTTGACCAATAAGATCTTCTATCTCATCCAAATCTAAATTAAGTCTTCAATCTAATCCTAGGATTATCCTCTGGAACAGTTTGAATTAAAGGAGGCATTAAAATATCCACTAGCGACAGTATTTGCCAGCACTGAAGTCTGAGTTTCTTGAACTGCTAACACAAATTCTGCAAGTGAACAGTTTAATTTTACTGTAGAAAATGATAAAAATTATAAATAAATTTCTAAAGTAGGGAAAGAGTGTTTTTAATATGAAAACACGGTAAGGATAAACAAGGTATTCGAATACACAAGCAGGGATCTTTGAAATAGCTGATTATCCAAATGATAAATGTAGTTTTACTTTGCCTGAGATTATCTTTCTATTTTTAGCATTAGAATCTACTATTTTCAGACCCATACCAACTGGCATTGGAGATTACATATGGCACGTGCATGTATTAAAAAAGAAAAACATGTAAAATGTATATTCAAATATTCAAATACTTGTCTTCATTACTTAACTAGGAAAGATAAAGGAAGATGCATTTTTCTCCAAATAGCCACTATGAGCTTTAGCGAGAAAAAAACACGAGATCACTAACCAAACTCCACTTGCTTCAGTATGAGGTAGAAGCCTATCTGATTCTCAAGCTCTAATCTATGAGACTGAGGACTGGTTTTGGGCTAATTTAAATAACCCCAAAATGACAACTGTTAACACAGTTCCACAAGTTCAGGTGGCCACAGTAGTTTGGCAAAATAAGTTTGATGCAGCCTTGTTCTTTGATCAAGTCAAGTTGTCACTGCTTCTCCAAATGTCTGCACATTGCCCTGTGTTCAACTGAAGAAAGTCCTCTCTGATGTTGTATGATCTAGGATCAAAGTGTTCCTAATCTTTTATCAACAAGCTTAGATTGCACTTTAGATATTCTGAAGTTGAGGCTGGAGAATGCAACTTTTCTCCTCAAGAGCATGAAAGACAATTCTGCTGCAAGCTTTTGTTGCACTGTCTTCTAGCCTGTATCTCCTTCCAGCGCTATGGCATAGTTGCAAGAAACTGGACTCTGAACTACTGTCCCTTCTTCTGGCCTATCCACAATTGCTACTCCCATCCTTTGCCAGGCTTCTGGAAGCCATTCATACTCTAAACCATACAAACACTCACTATGATTTCTGCTTACTAAATATTTATAACTCATAGAGAAAAGTAAGCAGTATGTCACAGAGAGAAAAAAACATTGGAAGACTAATAGTTACCCACCTGAAAAAAGTAACCCGAGAAATGCACTTGCTTTTCTTTTTTTGAGTGCTCTGTTACTGTTCTACTGATGAGATTTTTTGTGTTATTCTTCCAGAGCAGTAATAGTAATACCGAATATGAATACAAATTATCTCAGAATATTTTTCCTCGTAATAATAACTGAAATGTTCAGGTACCACAGATTTCATCTTTACAATCTCTTTGAGTCAGTACATTTTTAGAGAGAAGAAATACAGGGACACAAGAGGTGAAATCCTCAAGGGCGACTAAGACACATGTACAGCTCTACACTTAGAACTGACAATAGGTCTCTTGTTCCTGACAAGGCCTCTTTACTCCCAACAGTTCTTCCTTCTTCTAAAGCAATTTCCTTTTTTTATGTCTGTCCAAAATGCTGTTGCCAAGATTATCTTCCTTTGCAGCTGTTTTGATTAAATTCCCTATCCCAATGTCCAACATTGCCTGTCTGCAATAGTTGCTATCACACGCAATTGCTTTCTTTTAAATAACCTTAAAAATTGCACATTTCTGGTTTTACTCACTTTTTTTTTTTTTTGCAAAGTTAGTATTCTCACTTTCATTTTTCAGCAAAAAATGAAATACTGTTTTCCTGAACAACTTAATCATCTGCTCAGCTTTTGACATTATCACTGTACCTATTTTGCAGACTTCATCATGGACAAAATACTGAAGCCAATTCTAGTTGTTCTTACCTTGTTTATAACTTTTCTTCTTAAAAACCTTTGCAGTAAGCCACGCATTGGCTCCCCATCCCACCGAAGCTGGACCCAACGGAAATGTTGCTGAACAAGCAAGTCAGAGCCATGAAGATGACACTTTGCAATTGTCCCCAATAAAAAGCAGTTCTTATGAAAGTAAAAGGCATCAGAAACTCCATTTGCTAAAAATGAACCATAGAACATTTTACTTAAATACTCAGAGCTAAGTGATCTTACATAAAGGCAAGAACTATTGACATAATCAGAAAGAAAAATTATAAATAAATAAATAATCCTTAAATTATGCTATATTTGGCTGAAAGGAACTAGGTTTGCAATAATGCCTAGAAATTTAATTAATGACATTTTTCTCTTTTAATTTCTTGATTTGGTATGCATTATAATACAGTTTGTATGTAGTAAAACATTTCTTTATCTCAAATTCTTTAAATACCTCTTTGAATAGTGCAAGGATTTTCCGAACTACGATTCTCAAGAGGTGCCAGAAAATCTCCTAGTAATTCAGATAAAGAAGCTCTCTCCAGATTTTCTAAAATCACAATGGTTGTCTTGCTTACTGGAGGCTGTTTAACAGGGACCAGACAGGCTGAAATATATTGAAAAACAACAACAAAAGCACATTAATGTCTCTCTAGGAAAATGCATTTTTAGTCAAGTAGACAGATTTTTCCCCTGCTTGAGAACGAAATACTTTTTTTGCCTTTTTAACATTTTCACAGAAGCAGACTGACCACAAAATACATCTAAAACTAGAAACATAAAACCAAACAATTGAAATAATATTATTTTGTGCAAAAAGAAAAGAAGAAGTAAAAGCTATTATTAAAAATAAAAACAAAACTGAAATGCCTATTGGTCTTCACATATACATAGGATGAAAAGGAAATATATGCTGAAAATAAACAGAGCAGAAAAGCCAGCAGATTAAAGGTATCTCTGTTCACTTTTTTATCATTTTTGTAATGTTCTTAAACTATTAATACTCTTAAATGTTTAACATGAACTCTTTACCCTACTCAATGATAAATGGAATATTCCATTTTCATAACAAACTCCCATTCATTTTGTGAGATTGCCTACTGTTTGCTACTGCCCTCTCTTCTTAGCTTCCTTCTTTAAGAATGACCCAAATAATCACAGCTAACTTAAGACACAATTACAAATATTAACTAGTGAACCTAATATGTATTAAAATCATATATATTTTATTTTATCACATAGCAAAATTTTGAATTTCCCTTTTCAGACTTAATGATCTTATGGCCCACAATTATGCTGCCTTTGCATACACAAAGCTTCAAAAGAAGGCTTTTGCAATATTAATATTAAACAAAAGGATTACCTTGAGTATATTGCACCTTACTCTGTTTCAGAACTTTTGGAAGGTGATATTAAAGACTGTCATTAAGAATAAAGTTGAGTAATAGGGCAAAATCAGAAGAGCTAACATATATTAACAAACATATTCTAACATGGAAGAGCTAACACAACACATGAATCATGGTTACTTTGTGGGCAATTAAAAAACACACACACGCAAAGATCTCAAATAATTGAATGGGCTAAAATCAGAAGAGACCACAATCATCATCACAAAGCACAGCATTTAAGGCTTCTGGAAGAGGTCTGCATTCGAAAGGAATGCTTCCTGGATTAGATTTTTAACATGAGTCATTTGAAATAGTCAAATGGAAAAAAAAGAGCCAGAGGAGGAGAGAGAGATCTATCTAATTTTTAAAAATGTCTTATATGCTAAGGAACTGTAAGATAGTTGCCCCATGCAGTATCTAGACAATGGACTTCATGACTTACTGTTCGTCATCTTTTCTACTTTTGCCTAAATTAATCAACAAGACGTAAGGTCTAAGGCCTAAATTAATCAACAAGACTGTCACCTAAGTTTCTGAAGATTAAGCCTGATCTAATGCAATCTGTGGAATATTCTATTCTTACTTGCTTTGTATCACTTACCTCTGAAATTGCTTACAGTAAGGGCAACAGTGTTTGCAAATTTGATATCTGCCAGAAGAAAGCAAATGATTGATCCCTAGCAGAAAATAGAAGTTTCTTCACACTTTAAAGCTTGGCAATAGCACAGTGGACATTCGTGCTAGAAGGTGAGCTGGGTGGAGATCAGCCTTTAAATATTCCTAGGTTTTGACTGAACTGGAGACACTGGTGGTAGAACTCTTGGTGATCAAGCAAAAGGCTTCAGATCTCAATTCTACTGAATTGAGGGCAGAGCTAAGACAGCCTTTTCTGGAAGCTAAGAGGAGATAGAAAGCTTAGTAGGTTCTTTGAGAGGAACATGAGATTGCATGTAAGGTCTCAGAAGACAAAAAGAAAAAAAATATGAAGCCTTTTCTGAAGCTATGTGCTAAGGCTTTTTCCAATTGAAAATTCCCTAAAGTACTGGCTCACTGAATTCCTCTAATTCACTGAAGACCACCTGGGATTGGAGGTTTTTCTCATTTTTGCAGCAACTGCATCTACAGCAACAGTAGCTGAGGAATGTTATTTATTTATGTGCAGTTTCATAAGTATTACTGTTGTGTTTTATAAAGTAAATACAGCTGAGCAACAGAAAGGATGAGTATTTGTTTGCCAAGTCCTAAATAGTATTCTCTTGGTCTGATGGAGCCATTTAGAGAGGGAGAGAACACTCTCCTGGGGCAAAAAATGCAGCCAAACAATGGGGAAAAGGGTAGGCAGAAAAACAAGACTCAGCCAGAAACACAGTGCTGTAATGCAAGCAAAAACTTTTAAGAGTAGTATGTTGCTGATAGATTCAAGCATGGAAAAGAAGCACCATTCCTGGAGGCACAGAAGCTAGTAAGTAAAATGGATCATGAATGGTTTTCTGGCCTGCAGGCCAAAAATCAAAACCTGACTAAATTTTGATTAATGGTCTCTTCTTCTTTCCCAGTAATGTGGTGACACTTAAATGCCAAATAAAAATAATCATTGATATATGCTATCCTTCAAATTTTGATCAGGATTTTCTGGAAAAAAAAATCACGGAATAAAATAACACCATTAAGTAAGCTAACAGACAAAATTGAACACTGCACAATGTTTTGCTTGTTCAGATAAAATCCTTTTCCTTTAGGACATTCAAAGTCCCCTCGGTATTTCTCATCTGTCAATACCGAGGAAGAAAAATTGGGAGAGGTAGATCATCTCAAAGCTCTGCCTCTCGAAGCTTCAGAAATGCAGCACATGGGCCTGCGCCAATAGATCTACCAGTTTCAAAAGCCTGAAGTCCAGTCTCAATATCAAAAGTGAAGCGTAATGACAACTCTTGAGAAATAATTGTTAATATGTTATTGTTAACATGAATGATTGTATTGCATGAAAAGAAAGGTTTAAAACCTAGAGATCTGAAAGAGGTCAAAATAATAAAAGAGAAAGGTCCAGCATTTTTTCAGATACAGGCTGAATGCTACAAAGATTATATTCAAATTATATTGTTTGGCTTTGTTACACCCTGATCTCCATTCCAACCTTTCCTAAACCTCCCAAAACTAACCCTTATAAAATAGGGTTGGAAAAAATAAAATAAATCTGCAAAGGAGCAAAATGAGCTATACAGCTGAGAAATGCTTTCAAACTCCAAAAATGCATTAAGCCAAAATCAATCTAAAAAGTACTAAGAAGAAAAAAGTGTCTTTCTTCAAGGTTCTGTATGATCACTATATGCGTACAATAGGGTTGCTATTGTGGCTAAAAAAAAATAAAAGCTTAAATATATGAGATACAGGCAAGAATATAGCACAATCTGCATATGATAAGGCCCTACTGATAAAATTTTGTTTTGCCTCTCACTTGTAGCATTATTCTATTCCTTATTATTGCTCTTCTTCCTATTTTTGACTCATCCATTCCTATTCATTCTGCTGATTCGTAACTTATTCTGCCTGTTCTTCTATTCATTCAAATTTGGCTACTCTGTCTTCTCTCATTTTTTCATTGTTACTTAATATTAACCCTGACCTTTCAAAGGTACAGCCTCCTGACCACACTCAGAACATTCAGTTGTGGAGCACCCACATCATGGGACTTCACCCCACATTCATATCTGTGAAAACTATTCACTTTATGGTAACAGAAATCCAACTCTGCCCTTTGGCTGATGTGTCAGAATACACACATACTAACGCTTGTCCACCAAATCTGTCTGCTGTGCCAACAACTTGTCTCAGAGCCATACATAAGTATTTATTAAATAAATATTGAAAGCAAGTGGTCCACCTCTCCTATGTTTTTCACTAATCCTTAGATTCTCAAAGAGGTCATAATTATAACTTACCTTTTCAAACTTTTATTTTTTAATAATTAGAATAGTTACAATAAAGTAACAATAGACTTTCATTTCTGAATCAGTAGATCTGAACTTCTGCAATCAGTTCAGTTAAAGGCTCACAGAGGGAATAAGACAGAAGAAAATATATTATGAACTATTTGTTTTACATAAGTGGTATCAACTATACAGAGAATTCCCTAATGAATTATCACATTTAGCTGTATTTCAGCTTAGACTATTATCATTATTCCTCAAGTACCCAAAAAACAATAGGTTCTGTTAAAACATGCACACAATTTTTTAACATTTTTTTTTGTTTTTACCATTACAAATAGGCCTGCTAGTTACCAAAATTAGTCCTGCTGAAATAATCTTACCACTGCTGATGAACAACTCTGCAAGCTGCTCCTTGGAGAAACTAGCATCCACTTCAACTTTAACTATTTCACATGAGGATCCTGCAGCCACTTGTTTTTGCTGTGTTGAAAATTAGCAGATTTACTGAAAAGGTACATACTCCAATTTTCAAGCTACTGTACTTTACTTGTACATTACATTTACATTGTACATTACATTTACATGCACAACACATTTACACTATGTTAATACCTTCATGCAGACCGCTATCTGATGTGCTATATAGTCTTGCAAACTTCCTTCTGGACCATGGAAGATAACATTACGGTATTGTTCAACCTATGGACAGACAATGAATTATGCTTGAAAGTTCATAGACTTGGATTTTTTTTTTATCCAGATGTGACAAAGAGCACCTAATGGAGGTCAAACTTGATAAGCCTTACTACTGACAATCTTACGTATTATAATCAAAATAGGCAGTTTTTGTATACTACAGCTTTGAAATATTTTCCTTAAGTTCCTAATTTATAAAACTACACAAAAATATTCTTTCATTATACCGATCATTAAAACTTTAAAAAATCAGGTACCAGGGATGTGTTTAAGAGTCACAGACATATATTTTCTGAATTTGGAATTAGACTATATAAATCAGAATGACCTTAAAAACAATGAAGAGAATACTGTAAGTCATTGCTCAGGGCTTAGCATTATTTTCACCTTAGCTTTCAAATTCAGTATGCTACCAATAGTGTAGAATAAAAATGGACTGCACTATCATTTTAACTGTAAAATTACTTTAGCTATAAAAATTCCATGCATATGAATAAGCCTTCATAGAATACGATCAAATCACTGTGCAATAGCACAATGTTAAATATACCAGAAACCTACAGCATACAGCTATTATTCTAACGGCATAAAATACTATCAAGGGACAGAGCACAATTTATGCAGATTTTGAAGTAGTTCTCATTTGACTATCTATGTTAAAACAAATAAGTTCTGAAACCTTAATTAAATCCCATTACCCAATTTTATTTCCATTTTCAGATATTAAATAAGAGTTACAGTTTTATATATATAAAGCTGACCACAAAAATCAGGTCTCAACTGTTTGTATTAACGACTTAATTAATGACTTATTCTAGCTTACTACTATTCTGGTTTACATCAAAAACTGAAATAACTTTGGAAAGAAACAAGTTATCAGAGAGCTAATATATCTTGCTAAGCAATTCAGTTAATCAGATGGCAACTATTTAAAGAAGAAATGCCTTGTGTGACTAAATTTACTGGGGGAAGGATGAGAGAAATCTTTATGTTAAAATGGTAACTTTCATCCCTTTTATTTTTTTTTTAAACTTGACATTCTTTCAGAGAGCAGATGATCAATATTTTTAATCATCTCTATTAAAAAAATGTTTCCACATATGAATAGCATGTGGAGAGAAGCTAAGTACTTACAAGGCGGAGGTAATTCTGAAGTGTCTGAAGATGTATCATAGATGCATATGTCACACTATTTAGACAGCCTTCTTGAGGTCCTTTTTAAAGAGATAATCAAATAACTTAAAAAAAGAATCATGTTTATATGCATTTATTATAGGCACATGCTTTACATGCACTATCTACAATACCTCCTAAAACTAAAGGTTATGCAAATCCAAATGGAGAAGAAATTAAAGGCATTCATCTAGCAACCCAGATTTATGGCTGTAACCACAGATCTGTGATATAGATCTAACCATATGTCTGTATCCCAGATCTATGACATAAGTAAAATCGATATTATTATACAATTAAAAAGCATATTAGGTTTTTATATGTCAATATATTTTATAAATTTTGTAGGGCCCTTTAAACTTAAATAATTTTATTAACCATATAACACTCAGGAACGAAGAGAGTAGCAAGTAATTCTCAAATTATATATTTCATGAAATGTTTTATTGTTCAAAACTGAAAATTACAAATTGAAAATTACCCAACAAAAACACTGTGATATGCTCAGCTCTGTTCCTCTTCAAAAAGTCCCATGGTGGTTGGGAAAAAATCTGGCCTGTTGACCATGAAATGTTTCCTGTTTAAAATAAATAAGATATTAATTCCGTCTATATGTAAAGTGTTCCATACTCAAAGTCTATTTGGTTGCCTGCAAAGATTGCATGCATATGTCAATTTGACAAATAAATCAATCCTATGTTCTAAATCATAAGACTGATAATACTGATATTTTCCAGTAGATAAAGACTGAATTTCAGTAGGCTGGCTTGTAAAGAATATTTAAGTGTTAAGATATTCCTACTACACTTTAGGTAAAACAAGAAAATATGCCCAGTCAAACAAGAATAGTATTTTGTTTTTTTGTTTGAAGATGAGGCACACAAACTTGTATACAACTGCAAGCAGCTTCCAAATTCAGGCAGCTTTCTCATTATTTAGATTCTTTTTAAAGATGTTTCTGTTTTACCTTAGTAAGTGAAGCTACACAAACCCAGAGTGGTTGTGCTCAATCTGTGCTTAGGAAACTCAGTCAAGATTGACTGTACAGATTTAATTTTCTGTTTTACTGGTCTTGTTCCACAAGTAATATAGATCTCTTCTCTGCAGTGCTAAATTGAGTAAAAGACTAATTAACTAGGACCTCCAGCCAGTTGATGGAATTAAAATGCATCATCTATTAAACCACCTATATGGCTGAAACTAAATAATACTGTCATGCAGGCAATGTTCTAAGTATCACAGGCAGTATCTTTCTTACTGTAAGGTTTAAAAGATCCAGAAGCCTCAAATCTTTTTTTATTTACTTATTATCTTTGTAAAAGAGTACCTTTACAGTAAGTAGTCCTTAAAGAATAAGTAACTTTGAGTATAAAAATGATTTATTAAATGAATGTAGTCATGACCTAACAGATCAAGCAACCGTTACAAGTAGCTTAAAATATACTTAAAACTGCGGAATAAGTTTTCACAAATTCATGAAAACCCTGATGAGTTTTGCCTTTCTTTAATAAACCAGTGCAGATACCTAGTTTGACAGATAAAATACTGCTTGCACTCAGGCCAATGCTGGATTCTGCAGCACTATTAAATGATACGTCTTCTAGGCTCCTCCATCCATCAGAAGTGATTGCTTGGAAATGGTTTGTCACTGCCTGACACACTGCTTTTGAAAAATCATCCCATGATGTCTGCTTGCGTATATTTAAAGCACATATTGTGTTTTCTGTATCGAATTCCTCTGTACCACAATGGGGTGGTTCAGTGCCACTGACTGAAATCCTTACAGGTAAGTTAAGGGCATCTGTTAAAAAAATACAAAAGTAAAAATAAGAAAAACTGCAAGCTCAACAGAAACCCTATTAAAGGCCAAAAAGACTTAATATTGTGAAGGAAAGCTATTACAAAATTCCTGGTATAGAAGAGTCAAAAGCATAGCATAGTCAACACTATAAAACCAAGTACCAGCTATCACATTTAAAAAATGATTTACTTAATAAATAGTAAGAAGCGAGACAAAACTTAAAATAATTGTTTTCCTCCTTAAAAACTATTTTCTTATAAATTAAAAGAGATAGTGGTAAGATGTTTTCTTAGCATTCAGTTTATTGTAGTTATACATGTTTTTAAACATCAATAAGGAAAAGAAGCTTTCAGCTCCAGTATGCAAGTGGAGAAGGTAGTAAGCCTAAAGAAATATTTTTAAATAATAAGCTAAATCACAAAATTCACTTGAAAGTGTACATTCAATTTGCTGTAGAATAAACTGAGAGCATGTTAAAAGAAGAAATAGGAAACCTACATGCACATACTAGAAAAAATATTTAGTTAAATTATTTTGCAGCTTACTCTCTGAAAAATGGAATACAATTCCACAGAAGCATACTGAAATCTGTACGGATCATTTATATGACTGATTAAAAAATGAAAATGGTTGACTTTGAGGACAATACAATTCAGTTATGATTTATGAAATACAAGATAAGTATACTATCAGCTTATTCTAGAAGATTCTAACATTATCTTAGTTTTGCTTTTTGAACTCAGAAGTCAAATTTTCATCTGATGAATGAAGCTTTTCTGACATCATTCATATTTCTAAAAAGACAATAGTTCTGCCTATGCATAGGAATAGGAAATGTAGAACTTGCTAGTGCCCAGACAAATTTCTAACCCCAGAAATACACTGTCAAGACCTGGAAACTGGTGAATCACCTCTATTTGGTTTTGACATCCTACTTGGAAATACTGAAGTATTTCTTATGCCAAACTTACATAGAATAAGGAAGAAGACAAATTCTGGCAGAAGACTGGTCTTCTGGCAGAAGTTATTGATGCTGGAAAAAACGAAATAGCTTGACATTTTTTCTAAGATTCATTTTGAAGAATAAAACAAACAGTCCCCTCAACAAAAACTAAGCAACAAATAAAACTGCCTAATGGAGGTTCAGGCACACCTGGTTCAGGTATGATTTTCTTAGTTTGAAAAAACACATTATTTATCCATCTAGTGGTTTTTCTAAAAGAATGAAGACATAAGAGAATAATAGCTTTCAAAAGAATACTTACTATGGATGTTTGCTGATGTGTACAATATATAACACCTTTCCAATGATTTAAAAACACAAGTCTGTAAGTTGTTTAATGGCTTCAAAAATGTGCAAAATGTGGAATAATAATAACTTAAGTACCAAAACTTATTTTGTAGTGATAAAAAATGTACACTACCTTTTTAGTATTTCTCATGTGTCCCACAAACTCTTTATTAAAAACATTTTTATATAGTGACGATAGCAAGCATTACTTACTTAAGTTTTCTAGGAGATGTTTGCAATCATCAGTAGCAACATCATGCAGTGTTCGATTACACTTATCTTTTCTTTCAGCCTCTAGTCCACCATGGCTACAAAGGATTTCTAGACAGTTCTGCAAAGGTAAGAACTGTATTACTTGCTTGTCTGTCTGTTGCATTAGACAGACAGTTCTATCAATACACATTTAGATTCCTAACTGAAATTCTTACACACACATTAGTCAGCTCACAAAATTTCTAGTACACATATTCAAGTTATGTTTCTCACAGAGGTGAGAATGAGGAGTAAAAATATTGTACAGTAGATTTGAAATTCTCAAACCAAGATTTTGAAAATGTGGAACACAGGTAGCCAGGCTTCTACAGTTTTGAACCATTTAAGTGCTGATGAAATTAAATGAGCAATTCTTAACATTTGCCATTAGTTTACAAAACCAGCTAAACATTGTTTTGAAAATCTTTGCTTCAATGTTCAAACAATATTAAAGAGTCATTTTTAAAGCTTAAGTAAGATAAATTAATGAATCTATTCCAAATGCAATCTACACAACCAATTTTACTTAACAATTCATGAACCATTAGTAAGAGAAGTTTCCATTATGCTTGGCCTGTGAGTGGTACATTGCAAAAGAACAATGATCCCTCTAAAATCATTTTACACGCTGCTGCTTTGGCAAGTAAATGTGAATTTCTGCAACAGCAGTAACAAAGCATTGAAGTAACAGTGGATTTATGCTAAATTCAGAGAACAAACATTTAGGGGATGCCACAAAATTGATACAAAGCTTGGAATGGTAATAGAGTAAGAAAGAAAAAAAAATAGAAATTAAAAAAAAATTACACAACTCCTCCCAGAAGAACAAATCAACCCCTCACAAAACTATATTTCAAATGTTGATTCATTTGCGACCAGAAGACTGATTAATTTCTGATTGTTCATGTTCATCCAAATAAAAAGTATTCATATGTCCTACATGACAGCATCATCATTCTCAGACATTGAAGAATAAACATCCACATAGAAAAAAATCACTATTGCAAACAATAATAGTTAATACTGAATTATTAACCTTTGGGGTTAATCTTAGCAGAAAAACACGGAGAAGCAGGTATTAAAATCCTAATTCAGAACAGTAGCTTCTTGAAGTTTGGCTGCTATTATCTATTTTGAATCTGTTCTAACAAAGACTTGTGTCAGACTATTGGAGAACTTGACAAATTTCACAATCATAACAGTTATTTAAGCTATTTTCAAAGGATGTAATTTTATCAGATAGAAGATCCAGCAGTTGTCAGAACTTTTCAAAAATCATCTCACTAACACTGCCAGAAGAAAAAAAATTTTTTTTGTCAAGTTAGTAAATTAAAATTGTCAAAGGAATATAATACAAAAGATAGCAGAAGATAGGACACTGAACTGAGAGGAAAACACAGGTATATGACTGGAGAATGAAGTGCTAGCAGTCCTTGAGGATAGCTATTCCACTTTTTTTTTTTTTTTTAGCTTCTTAATATCCCAGACATCTCTCTCGATTCAATAAATACATTTAATCAACAACAACTTCAAACAACCACAACTTCAAAACAAGGAATCTGACTGCTGGCCACCATCTACGAGCAGTCTCTTCAGAAGAGACTTTATTAAACAGATGACTAGAAGTAGGCTTAGAAACTCAAAAATGAGAGTTATTAACGAAAGGCAGAAGTGAATAGTTCTAGCTTCTGTTCCTTCAGAGAACACCTAAGCAAACCCTTCTTAGGCAATAAATAAGACCCTCTTTCAAAGTTACGGAGGATTATATTATTGCAGCAGGAAGCTGCAATACCATTTAGGATTCTGCAAGCAATAACAAATACCTTAAACTCCCATCTAAAGTGAGATAAACGAAGGTTATCTGTAGTAAGTGCCTGTACCTGCCCCACAGACATTGGTAAAAGAATACTGGCTTGGTTGCTAATGCAAAATAATGAGTAAATAGTGGTTGGTCCCTGGTAAAACATAATGTAAGAAACCATTTCTTAAATTTTTGGCTATTATAAATTTATCGTAGTAAGTTTGTCTGGAAAAAGCAGACATAACAACAGATATGGAATAAGCTGTTTAATCAACAGTCACTTTCTAAAGTCTTAGGCTATATTTTCCTAAAATTGACTTTCATCTCTGTTTGATATCTTCCTATTATCTTCTCTCTATGCAACAGTCTCATAGTAAGGTGTGACTGGCAGCTGTCATAAAAAGAAAAAAAAAATCCTTTCAACAATCAATGCTAGAAATGTAAAGCTTCTGATGTCAAACCCTTCAAGTAATATTCCATGTCAGGAAATCTTCCTGTATGTAATCAGTAAGCCTTGTCAGGTCTTTCCTCACGATATTTACAGAGAATGATGAAAAACTTAAAAGATCCACTAAAAAGCCTGCCCAAACAGGAAATTAAATAATGTATCTTACTCACAGATATTTAACTGCTATATTCCTTCTCCTCCCTCTGTCAGAAAGAACTTGTTCATAGTTAAATTTTCTTTAATTATCAGTGGAGACTATATCCATCCACTATCTATGTTAAATACAGGACAACAAAGGAATTGGTATTCAGGGTGGAATTCAATTTTACTTTGAAAACTGGAATCTCAGGTACTCACTTTTTTTCTCTTTATAATCCCCACCCCAAGGAAATGGCTGTTTACAGAGGATGATTCATTTTGCGCACACTGGACACCTAGCTTCTGTGGAAAATGATCCATTGGAAGTACTTCTCTGTCTCCGTTAATTTAAGTGGGACCACAAACTAGGGGAACTTAGACTCAACACTTGATTTTTAGTTCTTTAAAGTTAAAAATAAATAAATAAATAAATAAGTAGTATTTATCTTTCCTAAATCCCATCAGGTTACTGGTGCTTCATATAGACTGACCTTAAAGCCTTTCGATGCTGCTATGTGGGCAGCGGTCCAGCCCTCTTTGTCAGCATGGTTGATGAGATCCGCAGAAATAACAGGTTTTGCTTTACTGTTGTAGCTGTCTTCTCTGTTCTCCACAACAAAGTAGTCTAAATTAGGTTCTGCATCATTGAAAGAGGTCCCATTGCTTGGCTCTCCGTAGTACATAAGGAGCTTGAGACTGTCAACATTACCAGAATCAACTGCTGCATGAATTGGTGTCCAGCCATCCTAATAAAACGAAAGCAGAGAGCACACTTCCACCAAACACACAGAAAAGTGTTCACAGAAATCATCTCACCAATGCAGCCGCATGGAATGCTTTGTTTGGAAATTAAAAAGATAGGTAACAATCACATAATAATTCCTTGGGAAAACAGAGCTGCTTTTATGTGTGTGGGGTAGAAAAAGGGAAATGAGAGGAGGAAAAGAGAAATGTTGCACACTAGTTTTACATTTTTCTCCAAGGACATGGCAGACTGAATTTTTTAAAGGAAACTAAGTGATCTAAGGGTTTACATACTGTTAAAAGACAGTTTCCTTATCATGTATCCAACCACTATGATGTTAATAATCAGTAATTTGTTTCATGTGGTACAACTCAATTTATCAGTCAGATCTTCCCATGTTTTTGACATCATAACTTTCTCTCAAGTAAAATATACTTGCTTTCTAAATAATGACATTAAGGAATAAAGAAAAAAAAACAGAATATTAATAGGGGAAGAGAATGTATTGTGAAGTTATTATTTTTGTGCTGTGTTTCTGGACTGCCTACACTGGACATTTATTGTCATGTTTACTTCAAATTCTTCAAAAATGGGTTTCAGGAAGCCCCCTAAAAAGAGCAATTATGTAATTTTTCATTTGGAGACAGTCCTCCCTTCTTTTCCCTTCTCCTACCTGCACTATTTATTTTTGCCACATTACAATATGGGCTGGCAAATTTTGGAGAAATTTCCACCTGGCTCTTGGGCTGACAATGATGGAGCCTTACAGAAAAAGTGGAAGCAAAATTCCTATCTGCACCTTAAAGTAAGTCAGAGAGGAGTTATTTTCTCATGCCTGGTGCTGACAAAAGACATGCAGTCAACCACAGGCTAATCTGAAATACGTAAAATAAGAGGACAGTAACAACTTAGGAGATTTTAGAGGAAATATACAGTTTGAAAGACTAAACAATAAAGTATGATGAAAGAACAAAACACTAATTTCAAACTCGTATATCAGCTTTAAACAAAACTTTAAATAAATACATTAAACATTTCCTAGGTTTTCAAAGTTATTTAGTACTAAACAAGGTACTTTATCTCTACAGACTATTTTAACTTACACTGTTTTTTACTGTTCGATCTGCTCCACCTTGCAACAACAGCTTAACACAATCATTATTTCCATTTTTACAGGCCAAGTACAAAGGTGTCTGTCCTCTTTCAGCAGCATGGTTAACATCAGCATGACACATAATTAATAATTCTGCACACCTAAAGAAAGTGATAAGTAAAATTACTCTCTATTTGACATTCAAATCTCTTTACTATTTACAACATTTTTATATTAATGTTTGTATATTGTATGAATTTTACAGATCTACCTGTGCTTTTATCTATTTCATACATATAGGTATAATTTTTAATTAGGTTAATTCAAACACAAATCTTATACTGCTATAGATACATTTAAAAACTGTGAATTTAAAACATTTAATTTCACCAGGCTGATAAAAACCTCTCATGACAGCTGCTGAAAACAAACAAACAAACAAACAAAAAACCCACCTGACCTCTTAGATACCAACAAGGAGGACAGTTGCACAGGGAAGGAAATTGGTAGGGGCCACCTAACAGCTATCGTGCTACCTATTTCAGATGCTTGAACAGAAGCTTTACTGCTGTCACTGGAGGATAATTTGGGCTGTGTTGGTTGCTGTTACTGAAGTAAGGAGGATAGATAAAACAGGTCAAAGTTTGAAGAGAGCTGGTGATTCATCAGGGACCAACACTTGGATCCAAGGCCTGGCATTTCCTCATAAGTCAGTAGCAGTAGGTCCAGTTTTTCTTCCTGATTCTTATTCCAGCTTTGCCCCTTTTTACCTTCCCTCTCAAGACTTAAGAAAACTCTTAATTCAGATCTATTCCCTCCTCAGTTTAGAACTACACTTCAAAGCAAGAATCCCATCTTGCTGCCTCTGCTTTTATTGGTCCATATGAAAATGAAAGGATATCAACAAAAAAAGTCTGATTGCAACTGTGCAGTGCTGCATAATTACTCACTTGGGGATCACACTGGAGGAAAGGGGAAGGCAAGTACTTCAAAAAAGGAAGAAAAAAATAAATAAGAAGTTACTTATCAAAAAAAAACACCCCAAAGGAAGTCAAAAACAAACAAACAAACAAACTCATTTTGGTGGGTTATTTTTAGTCAGAAAGTCAATGAAATTTGAGATAAAGTGACTAGTTTTAAAAATATGTAAAAAGAGAAAAATAATATGAATGCCGAAAGAAAACCTTCTGAAAATGACACTTCCCCAATATAGCTGATTGAGTTTCACGTTTGCTATGTTAAAAATATCTATTTTGTTATTTTGTACTGTACTCAAGCCATTGTATTGTAACATTTTTATAGGTTCTGAAAATCCAGCCAATCTAAAGAGAATCTGAAGAAGCCTCTCTAAGCCCAGCTCTCTAGATAAAAGCCTCAAAAAGACTTTATTGAATATCCTGCAAGGCCTTGTCAGGAAACTGAATGATTCTGGAACTACTATGCTGACTTTCCATGCCAAAGTCAGGCAAGGCCGCCTGGCTTAGACTACAGGTGAAAAGATTTTGGAAATTTCTTTTAACAGAACTTTCTGAAGTGGTGTGATTACTGAACAATGCCAAGCAACTATCAAGTTTTTTTTCCAACTCTGTAACTATGGCTGCAACAACGGTACTGTCACAGTTCAGGAATAAGGTTAACAGACATCTGTCACAGGGGACTTACCAGCAAACCTATCACACACAAATGCTGTGCAGTTCATTACTGCCATTAGTCCCAAATTCTTATTGCTGTAGAAATACAGCCTTCTGTAACATAGATGGTGCAACCAGATAAACCAAAAGGCACATTGCCCAAATACCATTACCCCAGATTTTGCCCATAAGAGAACTTTTCTGAGCCCAAAATTTGAAGTCATCAATGAGTCAAAGATCCTAGAGCATTACTTAAGCATTTACAGCCTATGATACTTTTTCTAGCCCTGTTTTTATTCCACACTTATCTTTAAAAATCAGTTCAGATTTAGCACATAAAATAGTGAAAGTAAGAAAATTATTTAGGGATATCATATTACATAAGTAACTCTAAGGGAAAAGAATATAAAGTCTGCAACATCACAGCAAAGCAGACTATATATAGCAAAGTGTTGTGAGGATACGTCAGAGAAAGAAATATCTCCTCATTTAAATAAACAGTTCCCCTCACTGCAAGTTATATTTTTGTTAGTGAGAAAATATGAAGACTATTTCTGTATACCTTGTTAAGTCATAGCTAAAATTTACAGATTTTCTGTAAAACACTGAAACATTTTTATATACATATATTTTTTATATACATATATATTTTTATATACATATAGATTATATATTATTTATATACATATATATATTATATACATATATATTTTTGTGCTCAAAGTACCTTCTGGAGATCTGCTACCACTGGTTCAAACAGTAAAAGGTGTAACCTAGTTGATAAGCTTGAAGTCTTCTAAGTAGCAAGATGGTCCTTTAAATACTCATGGAAGATCATGAGAGGATGGGAACAAACTTTGCCATTGCTGAGCAAAAGCCTATCACTATACAGTATCACCCAAGCGAGATATCTAGACCTTAATGTCTCAGAAATCCTTAGAAATAGTGAAATACAACAGCAAAAAAATGAAATCTGAGAGAGAAGCACAAATAAAGATGGATAAAACAAACCTAAAGCTTTTAATTAAGATTTCTAGTCAGACTGTTAAATACTTTTGATGTCTATGAAATAGCTTTGTTTTGGGTAACTGTGCTCTGAAAAATGTTATCTAGAAGTTCCTTGGAACTTTCAGTTCTATTTTCTATGATTCCATGGAATACAGTAAAGCTGCAAAAAGAAAACAATGTTAGCCTTCAGCTCTTCCACTTAAAGAAAAAAAAGTGTGATTCTATATCACACATTAGAATACTCAGATTAATGCTCATGTGTATCTCTACAATAAATCATAGTTCCCTATGCTTAAAAACTTAATGCAAAAAATATTTCTTTCTTCCTCCCTGTGTTAATCTTGTGTTGTCTGAGGACATGAGGAAAATCAAGAAATTTGAAGATAAGCCTGCCATGGAGACCAGTGTCACATTGTGGTTACAAACAGTACACATGTTCAACAAACTTAACAGCTGCAATTTTAAATGAAACAAACAGAAGCCACCTGAATTGCTTGTGAATATGAGAACAAGTAGTTGCTTACAATATACTAAAAATGTACTTACAGAAATTCACAGAATGCAACACTAAAGTAGGTTAAAAATGTAAAATAAAAAATAACCGCCAAGGGTAAAATCTGGTAAAATCTTAAGACTACTTACTTGACATGTCCCTGAGCAACTGCTGAACACAAGGGTGTAAAGCCATTTTTATCAGCAGCATCAACTTGTGCTTCTGCAGTCAGCAGCAATCTCACACAATCTATAAATTAAGAATAAACACAGACTGATAAAACAAAAATGAGTGCTTAAAACTACCCGAAATTTAAAAGCTGCTCAAGAGAGATCATTTTGGAGAAACAGCAGGCCATCTTTTTGACTGTAGACACCACATACCATTGGGTATGTTGCAAGCTCTAGGCTGGCAGGTGACCAAAGAATGAATCCTTGGGGACACCACCACTCTTTGGAAAAGGGGCCTGTGTCCCTGTAGGGAGGGATCCATATACGTCCCCATTGATGGCAAACCCCTTACTGACAAATTTATGTATTTCTAAAGCTGGGAATTTGATTTATCAAATTAGCTCATACCAGAATCTGGCTACTCCTGCTTTAGGACCCTCCCTCACAGGGCAGTGCAATGACTAATAGGACAGCTAGGCTTACGAACTGCAGGAAAAAAAAACTTTCATGTTCAAAACGTTTCCAAAATAACATGCTAAAAATAAAAGTCAGCCTGATTCCACCATTCTACAGCTAAATTAACTTAAGATAATTAATTGCATAGTAATTAGATTGCTTTTCATCCACAACAAATTGGAATATTATTTAATCCAAATGTTCTGTGTGCTCCATATTAGAACTGTTTCTAGACCAAAATAATACTGTCTTCCTAACACTACCTAATGTAGAGTTAAAACTATTACTCTAAAAATAAGCTCAGCTATAACCCCCATTCTAAACTTCTGACCAACCTTCTGAGCAAGTTTAGTGCTTCCCTTTCCAACACTAGCTAGAATCCTGGTGCCCAGCTTTGCCAGTGAAGCTTATCTCTAGAGATCAGAAACTTGTATTTCAAATTATTCAGAAATCTGACTAATCTAACATATTTGCTCCTGTTAAAAATCTTTCAAATAATACTGCGGACATGTGGAGCTCACTGAGTAATTTAACATTAAAATGTGAGATTTTAAAACTGCTATTGTAAATTAAAATTCTTAAATAAGCAACCTGATTTAAAATCGCACCTATTTTTTAACTTATTTGTAAGGATAAGCTACCCAGACTTCATCTCTTCCTCTCTTTTAACAACTTTATTGACGAATTCTACTTGCAAGACAACAGTAATTAAAATCAAATTATATTTTCAATCTTTTTGTGGCAGAATACTATACTATGAATGATATCAATTGTGTTTTTTTCCCTACTGTCAATCCCAGTTATAAAGTTCAGTTTAAAAATAAAGATTCCAATCTTACATCCTGAAATCCTTTAAAACTTTCTGAATGACAATGAATAAATTTGCTTCACACAATTTTAGGTATTTGGCTAGACTAGTGTTTGGTTTCTTCCCAAAACATTTGCTAGCCATACAAAAGCAACAGAGAATGAACAGAATGGCTCCCTTCTAGAAAGGTGCAGTTAACTTGCAATTAGTAGTTAGCAGGTCATCCAGGGAATAGCTTATCTGTGTGAAGATACTGCTTCTGATGAAAATCATTGTGTCAACTGTTCTGTTCTCAGGGATAGGTGCAAGCATGAAGCCCTAACAGTTATTTTCATAACGCACAGCATGAGAGCTATTGACCCTGTGAGACCAGTCCTGGCACACTCAGCAGATCACTCATCGTCAAGCCACCTGCATCCTCTGGGTGGATTTTCAGCTGGCCTTGAGAAAGGCATGATTTGGTAAGTGCCATTAACTCCCATTCAGTGATGTCTGCCTGTGCCTGCCCTTCTGCCCAGCGTCTGTTGCAGTGCAAGAAAGGCACTGAAGTTGTCACAGAATAAAAGGCTTTGGTTAAAGCAAAAGGAAACCATGGATGTTTATACTAAACACATGGAGACTTGAATATTTGCTACCAAAGCTCACCGCGGTGGGTGGCTCTTTCAGAGTGCTGGCAAACAGTGCATACACCTGGTGGCTCTGCAGAGCCAACTCCAGGTAGCTCCATGTTTCTGTACCATGTTTCTGAGTGCAGAAACATGGAGCTAAACAAAGTAAAAAGCAAAAAACTTCATGGAGCTACATGGAGCTTTTTACTTTTTACTTCCTACACCATTCCAGGTTTTTCTACCAACCATGACCAACAGTCTCCAAATAATCAGGATAAAGAGAACTGATTACACCATAAATACATATAATTAGTACATAGCTGAGGCCAAAGTCACATCTCAGTTTCAGGGACTTTTATTTTCAGGTGCCTCCTGCATGGCAGAGACTGGTCAGGATTAGCAGCAACACAGATACACACATACACTAGCTCAATGAACTAATGTACATACTATCAAGCGGGAAACCCTTTTAATGCATAATAGTTTGAGGTAGCTCCTGCTTTGTTAACGGATCAAATCAACAAGGCCTGACAATAAAATCTATTCAGCTACCCCAATCTAGTGGTGAAAACATAAAATCAACAGTTTCCCAGTGGCAAGTCAAACACAAAGGAAGTATTTAGCGTACATTTTTATGGGGAAGTTCTCCCTCTCAGACCTACAGAACAAGGCACAGGGTGTGTGCAAGAAACAAAGACGCTGCTATGAGTTTTGCATGGTAGAAAAAAACTTTCAGCTGCAGCTCTCAAACTGTAAGCATTTATGAACAGGAAGGTTATAGTCTTGCAACCAAAGCTCACTAGGAAAGAATATCTCGAGTGTTCCCTTTTCTTGTGCAACAGTCATTTTTCTCTATAGACTGGGCTTTGAGCACGCAACAGCTGCTGCGACACTGGTTACAGAGTTTTCCTATTAACCATTCCCTATTAATCTACAAATCTAAAATTGTGCATTTCATGGAGTGTGGGTAGAGAACATCCACTTTGCACCCACCTCAGGCTCTCTGCAATGCCGTGCTCGTGTGTGAAGGGAGCTACTCATTGTGCTTCCTCTCAGGGAGTGTAGACCTGCTCTTTTCTCTCATCCAGCTCTTTCCCAAGTGTAATCAGAAAATCTGGTTAGTTGATTTATGGGCTTTATAGGAAACAAGGGGATTCCCCAAAATTTCCAAATATATTTAGCCATTTACTCCACATAGAAATTGATCTTAATAAATGAAATCATGTTGCTATCACTCCTTGGGATAAACTTATATATTATCCACAGAAAGAAAGAAGGGGGGGGGGGAGGGAGGGGAGTGGAAGTAAAAACACAGTAACCTACCATTGAAAATACTCGATGCTATGAAAAATTATAGCACTGATAAAGAATTAGAAAAATTACAATACAGTTAAATGATTCTTTTACTTTTCAAAATCACTTAATTTTGGAATTAATTGCAAATACTAAACAAAGGATTACATATTAAACACACAAACACAAAAAATTCAGTCTTCAAAAAAAATACTATAAATCCAATTGTTAGGCTACTCTCAGTTTTCATATAATATATCTAAAGGACATCAGAATGTGCAATTCTTTTATTCAGAGTTTTTATAATTTATTTAGTTGCTGGCAAGGTCATGTAATTTTGATTGTGAAACTAAGTAATTTTCATATACTGTCAGCTATAAATAGAAGTGCAAACTAAGATAATGCGATTATATTCTTTATCTGTAAAAGTATGAGATACTAAACAATTACAGGATGCAAATGTGTGTGTTTGTTAGTATGACTGTGTTTTCCTATGCCTCTCAAGTGCCTCTGTTATCTGGAATTCTGACAATAAAACAAGCAACCAAATTGCCTTTGCTGTCAAGTAAGAGCTGCTTAGTAACTGTAATTGAAAATCAGAGCATTTGCTTGGAAACATACAGGAATACAAGATGAGAACAAAAGAACTGGGTGAAGTTCAGTCTCCCACAAACATCACTGATGATAAACCGTCTTAAATCACTTAAGTCTAGAAGAATCTACAGAACGTCCCTTCTTTAAAGGGGGTGGGTAAGGGAGGAGAAGGAAAAAGCTTCTCGGACAGTGTAACAAACCTAGGCCCAAAATGCTTGAGACAAAAAAGCTGCAAAACTACTAACTGTCAGGAGAAGAAAATAAAATAGATAAAGGACTTTTTCAGTATTTTAAAGTTCTGGGCAGTCACACATAATCTGTCAGATGAAAAGGTCCATTTGAGAAAAAAATAATGGAACAATATTTACTAACTTAAAAATAGAATCATGGATTTCTAACTATGTCCCTAAGAGTTACATTACTAAACAAAACCACAAAATACTCTTAAAAGCAGTGACTTTCAAGCCATCATGTTTTATTTTTTCTTATGAAATATAATTTTGAGTTTACTAAAATTAATGGAATTATTGACATCAGTATTGACATCAGCGGCAGACTTCAACATCTAAAACAGCAGCCTATTGTTTTAGGTAAGTATCTCTAGGAAGTTTCTACATCAGTAGTAACAAAAAAACTATGGTTAAATGTTTTGCTTGCTGCTAAGGAGCCTTGTAACAATATGAAAATCACTGCTCAGAGTTGATATCAATGAAGTAAATTACTAAAATATCAATTTGCCTGATTTTTTAAATGAATCCATGAAATATGAAGTCTGACAATTGAAACCATCAGAGATGCTACACCCTCAAATCTGGGGATTAAGCCACTGAGGGAGAAAAGAGGAAAAAAAAATTCACTATCTCAGACGAATTTGGAGAATAAACTAAGGCTGTGTCATGTGGTTCAAAAATAAAGACAGTTCATGTCATTTCCCAAGTTACACACGACTGAAATCATTTTCATCATTTCCACTGCTGCTACAAAAGCTCAGGCTACTGCTCCTGACTTGTTCTTCCCACCTACCTTCTATAGAGCAGAAGTTCTTCTTTCAAATTTTTGCCTTTGCTAGAAAAGATCTTAAGACTGACAGAGAAAATGATGATATTTAGTGGTTTGCTATAGGAAGGCACTGAAGAATTAGAACAGGAGTTTCTATAGGGTTTTACTACAAGAGAAAATGCTTTGGTCTTATAAAATTTGATCTTCAAAAGCATTGCTATACATGTGCTTTTGTTGTAAAAATACATATCTCAGTTTCAAATTCATATTATTAAATTGCAACAAATCTAATTTGATATTATTTAAAACATGAAATAAGCTTTCCCTACTTCACAGGAATATTTTAACAACAAAACTGAGAATCACTTACCTGTATGTCCATTCATAGCAGCAGAATACAAGGCAGAATAGCCATCTTCACAAGAGTAATTAATATCCAGTCCTTCTTCATTAAGCAGCATTGATAATAAAGTGACATTTCCCTGGGCAGCAGCTTGGTGAAGAAGGGTGGGCCTGCCACCCAGGGGGACAGGACCACCACTTGTTAACAAAGGGGTTAGGGAGGAAGACCAGCCTGTGAGTTAAAGCAACAGAAGTTAGAAGGAAGGCACACAAATAAATTAAGATCTGCATTTTCTGTGGTCTTTTAAAAGTAAAACAGGACCTTCAAAATGACAAGGTTGGTTAGTTTAGCACAGGTTTTGTGATGCTGCTTTGTCTATAGTTCTGAAGGTAATCTAAGGAATAAAAACTGCATATATGGGTGACAAGTGCTAATGCAAACAAATGGAATTTCATTATAACAGGTCAATACAACATTCCTTATGACCTGCAGTAGCAGCTGGAAGTCTCAGAAAATTTATACTACTAAAAATCAAAAACTCTACTCAATATATTATACAAGTCAAAGTTTTAATCTAATTATTGATTTGCTGGGAGTTTTTTTTTTAATATTTAAGGAAAGGTTTCTAAAAGTATATTTATTTTCATATGAAATTTTATCCTTCTTCACAATCTTAACCCAAGCTTCAGTGTTTATATCTCATTCTGTTTTATATACACAAATAGGATAGAGAGCCCTTAAGTAACTTTTTAAGTAAGTGTTTTTTTCAGAAAAAATGTAAATGTAATTTACAGAAATAAATGTACTTATTATTGAACAGTGTCTTAAGCAATGTTTATTTTATTCAGCAATATTTAAATTATATTTTATAAAATAACCCACTGTGAATGAATAACTGGTTATATAAAAACTACTAGTGAAAGCTTTCCAGTCACCCAGTTAAAAGGCAATATTCAACTCAAAGCTTTGAAAGCTTAGGAATTATATTGGTTAAATGTTCCATTATTGGAACCTTTTTATTATTTATTACTTATGAGCTTTAGTAGGGAGTTTGTTAAGAATATGAAGTTTGCTGCATATTGCATAGAAGATTTTGTGCATTCTTCTTTGATCAAGGACTGCAAGAGAAAATAGGAAAAAAAAGACATTTTCTTTTCTTTCTTATTTTCACTATTACCTTTGGAAAATGCACATTATTATACTCTTTTCTTTACTAAGCCATTATTTGAATGGGAACATATAAGATGTCACAAGAGCCTGAAATCTGACAGTATATAGCAAGTTTACCCAGCTTTCACAGTGGTTCCACAACCCCCAGCACTGAAGAAGAGCTGCAGAGCAATTACTTCCAGTTTCATCAAGATAGTCAAATGTTATCCAAAATCCAATACTTAGAATTAGAAAAACACATGGCAGAGCCTCTGGGATGATCTGCTCAGAATTATGGAAACACAGAATTAAACATAGGGGTTCCCCATAGAATTCTACAGAAATAATGTGCTTGTGAACCTCACATTATCTGGACAAATTTTAATCAACTAAATAAGAAAATAAATATATTACTTCATAGTCTGTTTACGTAGGTAGAGACTTACGCAATAGTCATCACTAGAGCTATGGAATTAGCTTCTAACTTTAATTTTAAATTGAAGAAAAAAATTGAATTCACTCCACCTACCTTTATATAACTCCAATTTGGTTAGCTTCTGAAAATTTTTCATACTTCATTCTTTTATGAAATAATACACTAATATTTGTTTTTCAATACATTTGTCAAAGAATTTTGAAAATGCTTCTGCCTTAGAAGCTTGTAAGAACCTGAGCAATAAAAAAATTAAATTGTATCCTCTGAATAGCAAAAAATATTCTGTATACTTTTCAAGTATTTGAGAACAGGTAACTCATAAAATCTCAAAGGGTCTGACTCAAGAGTAACTTTGTTTCTCATTTCCATTATAAAAGTGCATTTCTTTTTCCAACGCAGTTATTCTTAGAAATTACTGTGCTGCAGCTCTTATTGGTTTTTTTTTAAATAGTACTTGAGGTGCATTTTTTTACTGCCTTGTCACTAGTTAAGTGACAGTGCATATTGTTTATGTTATACTCTAAAAGCTAACCTTTGTTTAAATACATGGCTGTATTTTAAGAAATCATCTAATACATAACTGAATTATTTGGGGGCATTTGCGAAACCTGACAGTTAGCTATTGCATGAGGAAAGACTGAGTGAGCTGCAGCAGTATAGCCTGGAGAAGACTGAGAGGAGATCTGGTCAACTGTACAAATACCTCAGGGAAGAATGTAGGCAGGATGGGGCCAAACTCTTACCAGTGGTGGCCAGTGACTGGACAAGGGGTAACAGGTGCAAGTGAAACACAGGAAGATCCACCTCCATGAGAGGAAGAACGAACTTCTTTCCTGTGGAGGTGACAGGGCCCTGGAACAGGCTGCCCAGAGAGACTGTGCAGTCTCCTTCTCTGGAGATCTTCCAAACCCACCTGGATGCCACCCTGTGCCACATGCTCTAGGTGTCCCTGCTGGAGCAGGGGGAACTGGATGATTTCTAGAGGTCCCTGCCAACTCTTCTGTCATTCTGTGAAACAGCATTTATTGGTTCACTGCTCATTTAAAATAATGCAATCTTTTAAAAGTATCATTAGTAGAGACATCAAAAATGAAAAAAAAGAAAGAAAGGGGGATATTTATTGTGTTACATGGTTTCGTGGTTTCTTAATTCTCATTACACTCTTAGAGAGGAAAAGGCATCATTGCAATCCGCTGATGAGATTCATTATACTAGATTATGACTGAATGAAATCCTATGGAATAAGAAACAGAACCAGATAATAATATAAATGTACATTTAGCTACTGTTATCAAATATAAAGCAACATAACAAAGCTGTATTCATCCATAAAAATATGTAGTCACATTAGAAAATACCAATAAAGTATATGATATCAAATGCAAAAAGTTAGGAAATGTGAAGCCTCTGTGAAAGCTTGTAGGGCATGCAGTGATGAAGGGCAGAGGGACAGAAAAAAACAGCTTCTGGCATCAGCTTCAGAATGTGAGATGGTTAATTTCAGAGCCCAGATCAGCCCCTTGCACTCCAACTTTTCTCTTTTAAGCCAATTGTATAGAAAGGATAAATGAATCATTACAGAAGTGAACCAAAAAAAAAAAAAAAAAAACCTTCACTCAACATTGACATAAAAAGCGCAAAACCAAGAAGAAAGTTAAAGCAGAACTCCCAGGGGTATGAAAATCCAACTGCCTAGAATCATTTCCATTTTGAACTCTTACAGGCGTTGAAACATAGGAATCCAAACAGAGCAGAAGCACTTTGGCACCAGTTCAAAGACTGTTGAAGTTAATGAAAACACTGTCACAGATTTTGAATCGGACCATAAATGTCCATTGTAATTTCTTTACATGCAGTCTGTTCAACATTAATGACAAAAGCTGGTGCCTTCTTTTACCAGGAATAAAAAGAGCAATACACAGTACTATGCTTTATATCTAAAAGAAGGAATCATCTCATTTTAACAGAATGCATAACTGAAACAACCGGCATTCTGATTTTAAATTTTCTTACAATACTTGCTCCATCCAGAGCCAAAATACTCCCTATAGAGTATGATGCTATCAAAATGTTCTTAAAGCAATCTGGCCTAACTAGTAAATTTATTTGAAATTAATAAAAGGGACACATTAGTGATTAGGTCACTATCAACTCTTCTGACTCCACAGTCAGAGGACAAAAGTATGAATTTATTGACAGTCCAAAAATCAGAAAAAAATCATGATTCTTTCAGTGTCTTTTTAATGTGTTAACTTGCTGTGCACTATTTTTGAAAAGTATTAACAAATTCTGATTGAGCTCACTACTTACCATACAATTAAATATAAATGAAACAAAGCATGGTGAAATCTTAATGAAAAGAGACATTGAAATATTCATTGGAAACATTCTATGGAAAAAAATCAGATTAAAACCAACTAGAATACTAATGAAACTAACTGAATTTGTGGCTGTAAGGTATGCAACTGCAGGTACACGACGGAAATTTCAGTACTATTTGTAATATGTTATTTTTTACCTCAGGAAAGGTCACATTCAAAAAAGAAAAGGCAAAACTCTGAATGTGACAGGAATTTAGGCTTTAAGGGCCATAATATGTTAATGAAAATTGTTATTTGGTTTAGGTGATCTTTTTTAAGATAAAAATCTATATGTAGAAAATCTATTATTTTTATTTTCTAAGCATAAAATGTGTATAGGAATACACTTCCCTTCTTACATGACATCTGCTATTCAAAATTCATCTAGTGCAGTTCATAAGAACATTTGAGTAAAATAGATTAAGTTCCCATGAACAATTAAATACAAAAATAATTTAAAAAATAGTAAATATAAATAAAAATTTGAGTTAAGGACAAAGAAATTCTCAAATGCTATCAGAATAATGCAGGTAAAGCATTAAAGCATTAAAGTTTATTCTTTCTGCCCAAGCATATAGGACAGTAATGGAGGAATATTAAAATAACATTTCTGTACTAACAAAATAAACCAGCAGACCACCCACTAGAGTTTAAGCTCTCTTTCTTTGCATACTTCAATTTCTGAGATATGTTTTCCATTTGCAGAACTTCAAAAAAGCTGCTTTGCCTAAAAAATACAGCAGTGCCAAGTGTTCACAGTAAGGATTAATAAGGAGTTCAGATGATCCAAAATGTTTCTACTACTTTCAACATCAAGTGAATGAGAGAAAGTCTGAATCAAGAATGTCAATTTCAGCAGGTAAAACAGCACTAGTTAAAAACAATATCAAAAAAAACAGCTTTTGACAAAAATGCTAGTTTTGTAGATTGCCTCTGAGAACTGTAATGAATTTCACAGGGAACAAAAATCTACTGTTTGGTGGAAGAGTCCTATTTAAAAGGCTAACTGTGCTCCTAAAGAAAAGTTATGCTTAGAAGCACTAACTTAAACTATGAGAGTATATGCATGAAGGTAAACTGGAAGGACCTAAAACTTAAATATTTACAATCTCTTTATTTTTTAAAAAAGAATAATGGAAAAACTGCTTTATCAAAGATCATCTAGTTAACATAACTGACACTACTGCCTAATTCAAGCTGATGGCATCTGTGCTGGCGCCTCTTGCCTGTAATGACTATAAACACTATTTATCTCTAATATATTCACTTTGCATCTGAACTTCCTAATAATTTGTTTTATGTTAGAAAAATCCTAAAACCTTTTGGATATTTTAATTCCATTCTAGCATCCAGCAGTATCTGAAGATAAAGCAGGGCCTTTGTTAATTTAGAAAATACCCTGAAGTTGACATGATATAAAGTTTACAGGTAAAGTACAACTGGTAAAAATGAGTCTCTGAAATGTAAAATGAACAGCAGATACATGCACTGACTCCCCACTTCCTGGGCTGCCAACACATTTTTTAGGTTTCAACTCTCTCTAGTAACAAAAGTTTGCTGACATCCATTGAAGAATACTTATCCGTGAGATGCCATGGAAAAGTATTAATAAAGACTACAAACTATCATCATTAAACTACAGAAAAAAAAAACTCTAGGTATAAAGTGATATATTTGAAACTTCACTGTTATCTAAGCAGTGACGTATCTCCATCTTCAATTATTTAGTGCCACAAGAGCAGAACACAGCAGCCTCATCTATGTACCATTTTCTAAAAGATTTAGAAAGCACCAAAAATCATTAAAACATTGTATTTCTTAGAAGAATAACAGCAGAAGGAATTTGAAAAAGAAAAAAAAGTTTCAGGCTGATAAAGCATTTTAAAGTCAAAAAATAACATTCCAAAAAAAGGGTTTTTTTCAATACAGCATAAATTTCATGCAATTTGCTGTGAACATGAGTGATTTTGGCCTCAATAACAAACTAATAAACAACCCCCTTCCTTAAAAGACCCAATAGTTCAATTTGGAGACCCACTTCAGGAAGAACAAAATTTTTACGACATTACTAAAGTATGCAGAAGAATTCCCATACCCCTGAAATGCGGAAAATACATAAAGGGAAACTTCAGCTTTTATAAAAGTAAAATATTTTAAGGGAAAGCAATAAACAGATAAAGAAATAATAAAAAGAAGCAATGTAGAGATACATAGGAAAAGCAAAGTATTTTTAGAGGGAGAAAGTTTGTAGCATATCAATCCCTTTACCTGATGCTGTTACCAGGAGGCTGTCTGAATCACATGGTCTACAGGATGAAGCACTAACAGGGTTTATGGAGGAGCTACAGGCAATGGTGGTGGGAATGACAAAGGAATTTTCTGAACATGCAGGTTGGTTCAGTCCAGGGAAGTGGGAAGGCCAGGCACCCACCTGAGACGTGGCTATGGCTGGTATGGCACAGCCTGCGGGTGCCACAGATAAATCTATAGCAGGTTTTGGTGGCAGCTGAGGTGAGGACTTAGAAATAATTTCCTCATTTATTACCCTGATTCCTTGTGGTGAACTTGAAAGAGGCGAGGTCGCTGTTTTGTTGTCATTTTTTACACTTGCATTTGGGGATCGGCTACTATCCACTAAAACTTTAAGCTGTGGGTGTGGCGGCGAAGGAGTCTGCGAAAGCCCTGGTTTTTTAGGAGGAATAGGTGGAGGATTGCCTCTATCGATTCTTGACACGCTAGGAGTCTTTAAACCCGTTCTACCAACTGGGGGGTATGTGCCAACCTCCATCGAATGTGACATCCCAGGTCGCAAAGGAGCACTGCTCTGAGGACTTGTAAATCTGGAAAGGACTTGGGTAACCGTATTCCGAGCTACCTGCTTGGCAACTAGGTTGTCACGACTAGTAGGGGATACATCCCTTGAAGGAGGGCTTTGGGTTGTGTTTCCATTTTGGTCTTGATCATTAGCATTTGTTTGAAATCTAAATCTAGCTGCTTGGATTCGTGGATTTAGGCCTGGATGCACAGTCGTGGTGGCAGATGGTGAATGCAAGCTGTGCGGAGATGAAGTTAATGGGTAATTCTGAGTTGCAACAGTTGGTGTTGAAGGGGTGCAAGGGGAAGTGTTATTTGTAAAGGGGGTAGTGCTACTGGATAAATCAGGTGATAAGCCTGTACTTGGTCCATTTTCCTCAATTTTGTTTTGACTCTGAGTTTGAACTGGTGTTGTGGGAGGGAGAAGTTCACTGCACGAAGACTGCCTATCAATGGCAGGTTTCACCAGTGCTGCGTTACCGCACACATTCGTTTTTGTATTGCCAGACAACAGTGGAGTCACTGTAGAAGGCTTTGCAGACACAGTTAAAGGCAATTTCTTAATGTTTTCTGTGCTACTGTCCATTGCTATAGGATCTGTTTGGCAGGCAACAGTTCTTGAACTTGGCTCTTCTGTTTCAACAGAAACAGACACTGAATTCCGATCTTTGTTTTTATGAGGAAGAGAAGGATTAGCTTTACTCTCATTTTCCTTCTTTAACTGCTCAATCAATTTTATCATTTTATCTCTCTCTTCTCTGAGCTCACTGGTGTGCGCTTCCTCTCTGTTAAGCTTGGCACGCAACTGCTCTCTCTCTGTGTCAAACTCGGACAGCTGTTTCTCCATTTGAGCTTCCATTTGTGTACTCCGTTGTTTCTCAGCTGCAAGAGACTCTTCCAATTCACTAGCCTTTTTCTTTTCTTCTTCAAATTTTGACATGACTTCTTCCAGTTTCTGGGCTTCCTCTACAATTCGGCCAGACAACTGCTTGCATTCTTTCACTAGCATCAATACTACATGTTTATTCTTGCCACGTTCTTCTTCAAGACGAGCAGAGAGCTTTTTGTGTTCCAGCTCAAGACTCTGTAACTGAGATTTTTCCACTTCCAACTGTAAGAAAGTGTAGATATAAATTTTCATTAATAAAATGGAAACCTTCAAAATAACATAGTATTAACATGACCTTGCTATTTTACCCTTTGAGAGCATGCCTAAAAGAAACCTTTCTGACTTAGGGAAGTGATTCATTTTATCTAATGTTAAGTGCCTAGGCCTATAAAAGCAAGAGAAAGAAACAGGCAACTCTGAAGAGCAATTCAGAGACTTGAAGTAGATTTTCTGCTTTTCTCCACTGACAGCATAGCGACTCCCCAAAATGACCAAACGGTCTTGATTTCTGAGAGAAGAGCTGCTTATCCAGAAACTAGGCAAACGCTGCCTGACTGAATAGACACCTAACCAAGCCTGTACACAAGACATCATGGAGAGTCCTCTTTTCAGCAAAGGCATTTGATATGCAAGAAATTACCTCGAGCAAGAAATTATCTTGACATTCTGGGCATTTCTCAGGCTGAAGGAGATGAAGGCAGAAATATACCATCCATCCTGCATCTAATAGGTGTCTGACATATTGTGCTAATGTTTGTTTAAAGTTTTTTTTCCCCAAAACTCTTACACAAGTCAAACATCAACAAAGGAAAAAAAATCAGCATCTTTCTTCCTCCTCTTCCCTTTCTGTACTGACAGTGTACCTTCCTGTATAACTCATTTGAATGACAAATGTAAAAAGTTCTGCATTACACATTTATTGCATGTTTATTTATTTACATTTATTAAATATCTTCATGATTTCACACCTTCATTTTATGTTCCTATTGTGATACCTGCAAGTCTACTCCTGCCATTTTGCATTCCTGCTCCTGTACAATTTTTTATCTTTGTCCTTATCAGCTCAGCTTAATATTTATATACAGATTTAATATTTATGTAAAGGAAGAGGAATTCAGAACTGTACTTTCTACAGTGCAGATTTAGAAAATCTAAATTGATATTTTTACTATTCTGAAAACATACTTTCAAGCATCTAAAAAAGGTGCATGAAGCACCTAAAAAACACGAGCATTTAATTTTAACTGCAACAGGAAAGTTTCTTTCTTCTGTGATGCTAGAAAATTTCACAACAGAAACAAGAATCATCTGAAGAGTGCCACGGCAAAGAGCACACAGTAAGGGCCTTTGTAGGTAAGGACTTACTTGGAATAAATGCATTCACTGCAGTGAACACAGCACATTCAGTGAAGCACTTATAGCATTTTATAGTAGGAGGAAGAATTACAGATGGTAAAATGATACTAATTGCAGAGTTTAAAATAATGTAGTGTAGCATATATATTTGCTGTAAACTGTAAAGTGAAGAACAAGATGGTTTAGGGGATTGGTAATAAGATATGGAATATTTCTTTTCTACATTAGTGTTTAAAATATCTTGGTTACAGAAACAAAAAAAGAACCATTACAATCTAATAGCTTCTGTTACAGCATGCTATTCACTGTCCTCTCCAATATAAGAAAAACTTCTTAGCTTTGGAAATATTTTTCCATGTCACTGCAGACAAATCTACAATTCATTTTACACTAAATTGCATATAATCTAAAGCTAATATAAATGCCATTTTTAAATAATACTTTAGTTACTCTCCAATTATACCACACGATAGAAATGCAATTCTTTCCATCAAGAGGCAAGTACAAGAGGGAGATAAACTGCAGTTAGAAGAGAAACAAATCCCACCTGTTACAGCTCATTACACCCAAGATAAATTTTTTCCCATGGGGTAAGTAGAATTCAAACACAAGAAAATGCTGAAAAAGGAAGGGAAGGAAAAGAGTCTTTCATGGAGAGAACAAGCAAAAAGTCCTGCAGGATTGCAGGATTTTGCAGGAATGCTAGTTTCAACCTCCAAATATTTCCAATTATATTACTGTATGTTTCTCTTCTGTTTTCGTAAAGCTAATGCAGAAATGAAGCATAAATGGGTGATGGCAACATTGTCATGAAATATGTCATGATGATAGTAAAATTTACATCTGAAATTACACCCTTATCATGAAAGTCAGAAAGTTAGAAGGAAGAAATCACTACAGCAAGCCTCATCTGCCTTGTAAATGTCATCTCTGCTTCTCGCAGTACTCAGCGACCTTCTAATACCAGGTGTTAAACTGTTTTAGCAGTACAGGGGCTTCATCGTGGTTTTACAGCAACATCACAGGGTAACCCAACATATCCTGAGCAATGCAGTTCACACAGCCAAGTTCACTTCTGTTAGAAACAGTGATAATAATATTCTTAAAAATATAAAAAATAAAATGCATTATCAGTCAATACTAAATGACCAAAACATCAACCATACCTGTCAAGTTATGTTAATGACAGTACATTTACAAATGACAACATATTTGCAAATTTAATTAATATGCTATTACAATTACAGTATATTTAACACTGATTCACAACTCTTCATAAACAGAAAAATCGTGAATTTTTATCTAATATCTCCTTATTTCTTTCTCATTTCACAGAATCAACTTTCATTGACAAACACAGCCAGCAATTAACTGTGAGGCAAACAAAGAATACAAGAATCATGGGAATCATACGTAATTTTGAATGTTTGAAAATCAGTAATATGACATTGAAAATGCTTTAACCAAATGTATCTGTACTTTATTACTCCTGTTAGATATCATAAATTACAATAAACCATTTTGCTCCATCTTAAATTACAATAGACCATTTTGCTCCATTTGCTCCATTTTGCTTTCGGATGAGGGTCTGCTTTTGTAACACTAGTGATAGTGTACTATTTTTAAAAAAATACAGGTAGATTTTAACAAGAGAATGTACCTGGTATAACTGTCTCACCATTTTGCTATAGAGTGTTGTTTATAAGCACATAAATCGGGAATTCCTAATACTAGCAGCCTGTATTTAATTTCAAATTGACCAGAGCAGCATCAATGTCCCATTTTATGTTGTCTCCTATGCTATTCCCACTCTGCCTTTTCTTTTTGGCTGCATAATCTTGACTAGGAGAAAAACAAATCTGAGTATTTACACTGCATTTTATCCTTTAGTTGACAAGTCTGGAGCTAGCTTTAACTATTTATGAGTTTATAAATTAGCTATGACCTGATTTTTGTGAAGTGTACTGTATGCATACACGGAATCATACTAGCAATATAAACATCTGGAAATTTATCCAAGGATTTAAGATAAAGAGTATAGAGGGATACCAAGAAAATTTATGGGATCCAGCAAGAGATAACTGAGGTCCTTTAAAGGTCAGTGAGAGAAGGTCTGAGGGACCTTGGCTTGATTATTTTGTTGAAAAAGAGACTAAGGGATGATCTAACAGCAGCCTATTCTACTTGAAGGGCCCTGACAAAGATGACAGAGTCAAATTCTTCATGATAATGGCTGGTGGGGTCCCATAACATAGGGTACGAGTGATAAATTGAAGCTTAAGAGATTCAGGCCGGACATTTGAAAAACATTCTTCACAAGAAGGGTAATGTAGAAAGACTGTTGTATCACTGTTCCTGGAGAATTTCACTACTCGGTTAGACAAACTGAGAAATGACCTTATGTCCTGCTAGTGATGATAAGGTTCAAGCAGAAGTTTAGACTAAATTAAATCTATAGGAAAACAACATTTTCTTGAGCACACATCCCAATTTTCTCCACAAACACTTGACAGATCAAAAACTGTCATTTTGATAATCTGTCTTTGAATTCTCAGGAAACCTCAAAATGAATAGGTCAGCAGCTCCAAGAGGCTTTCAAAGAAATGGAAAAGGATGAAGACTTAACACAAAGCAGATGGAATCTGGATTAGGTGTTTGGTATAAGGCAACTTATGGTTGACAGTCATTTGTGTGGATCTTTTATTTTTTCCTGCATTCCTTTACATTGCTATGATTTACTCCTTATGATTAAATAATAGCTTTATTCAAAGAATGCTACAAGGATCACTGTTTTAACAAATAGTAAGCCCCCAGGAAAATGCATTCAATATTAGCCTGAGTCCAATAATATCTAGAGGAAATAAACACAGCTGTTTTGCAGACTTCATCACTTGGTCTAAAATTTAGACAGTGAGGCAGTTCCAAAAAAGGTGGAGGAGGTATCATACATTTAGTGAGGGAAGCACAACTCTTAGAAGGTGCATGTGCAGCTGGTTCTATATTTACATCATATTTGTCTGGGCTTTAATATTTTTGTTATTAAGAATCAACCACATAGAAATCCCACAAAACAACTTCATTACCTCTTTCATGGAAAGATTTGGGAGATGGAGATGAGGAAGAAAAAGATGCAACTAAGGGAATGGTTTGTATAGAGTATTAATAGGCATAACTCAAAATAAGAATCAAAATGCAAAGTGAAGATGAAATTATGATTAAAAATAAACCTAGTTTTCTTTTGGGAAACAAAAAGGCAAGTGCATATTCTTCTGTAGATGCAGGCTTGTAGATAAACACTTTGGTAATAAACCAGAGCCAACAAGCATCTAAAATAATGATGAAGAACAACATCTTCAATATTAGTGCTGGGAAGAACGACATCCACAGTAAGCACGTATGTCAACAAGCACTTGAACGAGATATAATAGCAGAAGTGCATTTATTCCACTTTTTTTCAAAGTCAGCATTAGATAAATTATTTTAACTAGAACTCTGGACAATTCCTCCCCCCATAACACCTCAATTCTCTTATCTAAATAACATGTATAAACATTAGTATTTTAGAGTTTTCAAAAAGTTATTCTTGGTTAAGTAGAACAGTTCTTTCTATAGGCTATTAAGTAACAGCTTAATCATTGTTAAGAACTAGGTATCATGAATACCATATATATCATACAGTACATTATTATTCATTTGTTTGCATGTGGTATGCGAGTTTTTCTAAAGTCTAATGGATCGCAAATGTTTGTATGAAAATTAACAGAAGAAAAACAAAAAAAGATTTTCTCATTTACAACCAATAATTTTGTGAGCGTATTTAGTTCCCTTAGAGAAATTACTAGCAAAATGATATTTATTCCAATGTAATTGCCTTTGTGTTTTTCTAAACATAAAACTGTATCCAAAATTCTATTTCATAGCTGCTGAAAACATTCTATCCAAGTTACACCCACCGAGCATAACTCAAAAACTAGCAGGCAATTATTTTCTAATTATGCAATCAAAATTGGTCTAAATAAGTCTGTTATATTACTCTTCCTCCCCTCTCTTCTTTGATGCCCTTTCTCAGCTCTCCTGTGCTAATTGTATGGCTTGCAATCTAAAATATGAAGGAAAAATGCACAACAAAATTTTGTAAACAAGTCTGGAGTATTTTATCAAATAATTGTTAAAATATGCAGTGTGTTTAAAACAAGTCACTCATTTTTAGGGCAGCAAGCAGAATTTAAAATGTACTTTTCTGTACAGAAAGTAGAATTCCCAAAGGAAAAAAAAAAGTTAATTCAGAGTGGTATGCCAACACTCCACTATCAAAATGAAAATATTTTATATTTGGTATAGCAGACTACTTTTTGTGCAGCGTACTTGTTCCAAAATATGTTTTTCTATGCAGCAAGTCCAAAGTATGCAGAAACAGTATGTATTATTTTAAGAGTTATGAAGAGTATATATAAGGAGTATTTTTACTTATTAATCAGAGTTATTAATCAGAGTTTCCTCATATGACAGCAAATTTCTTGTTTTGTTTTTCATTATTTAAGTTGACTGTTTAACTGTAGATCCTCTATGAATACAGGTTTTAATGGTGGATTAAAAGAAAATACTGTGATAACACATCCCTGTAGCTCCTATTGAGCTGTCCACCTTTATAATCCAGTGACATAAAAGAAAAAGGAAGAGGGGGAAAAAACGGTTGCAGGATACCTTCTTTTGTCTGTTTTCAGCAGCTGCCAGCTGAGCTGACATTCTTTCTTGCATTTTCCTGCAGTGAGCCATAACAGCTTCTAAAATGGACAGAGGGTTCATGCAGATCGGCTTCTTTTCCTTATCACCAGCACCTGCCTCGAAGTCTCTCTGAAGAGCCAGAAATGGGTCACTGAGATTAAACCTTCCATATCGTTCCTGGATAAATACCTCTCTGCGCCGGGCCTGAAAAAACCCAAACAGACAAAGGAATACAAATTAATGCACAGGAGTTCTTCTACACATACAACAGATCTAAACCTTAGTGAAACTATGAAACTTATTTATAATTTTAAAATGTTTTCTTTGGATATTTACAATAAGGTATCTTTCTAGTCGATAAAATTCACTATGAAGACTTATGTATTAAATTCAGAAGGGAAGGCTTTTGTTTCAGTCTGTAACAGCTTCAGAACTACCACAAAAACAGTATTTTATAAACTGCCTTATACATAGGCAGCAAAAGAACAAACAAAAAAAAAAACTAAAGCTTTATATTTCAGTACATTAAAATAATGCTAGTAAAAGGCATGAAAATGTGCTTCATGTATCTAATGTAGTACCAAAAATGAGTATCTTTAAATAAGTGAATGTGATAGTATGTTTACACATACAGAGATTTTCATAAGTAACAATAGCAAACAAGCAGAGTGGGAACATTCTTCTAAAATTGTTCTTCTGTAATTAGGAGTTTCCTTAGATGTATCTTCAGAACAAAATTTGTGATCATCTGTTTCCCTACACTATTATTTAGTAATTACATTTCCAAAATGCACTTTATTTACAAAATAGAAACATTACACAATAATGCTTGGACATAATTTTGCTTGAATTGTTTTTGGCTGTTCAGCCAAAAATGGAATCACTGGTCAAGGTCAACTTCAGAAGATAAATTTTTAATATATTTAATGTACAGTTCACAAGAAGACACAGATTAATATTGTCTTTTAGCACCTTTCATAGGAAAGTATTGGTTCATATGGTTCCCAAAACATCTCCGACTTAAATCTGTGTGTTCACACATGTGCGCTCACTCTTGTACATATGACAGTAAGCAGAAGGAAGCAGAAGAAAGCAATCTAAACCACTTGAATACAAATTCTGGAGTAAGATGAAGGCTTATTATCTTAAAACCAGATTAATCACCAGAACAGCTCTTCAAAGCAGCACATCTCAAAAATCAGAACCAATAACACACAGTGCAGAAAAATACCATAAGAAAGAATGTCTCCAAAACTAGCATTATTTATCTGTGATTTAAATCAATCTCAGGAGTTGAATTTTGAAAAATAAGTAAAATTTGAGGAAGAATAAGCAAGTTTTAGTGGACAAGAGAGGAGGATGTATTCCAATATCTTGAACCTAAATTGCAACATAGAAAAAGAAAGTCATAAAAGATGACATACTATGAAAAAAAAATAAAGACTAGTAAACACTAGGTTTTAAAAGCCCTTTAGAGACTAAATAATGTACCTCAATGAATGCCTGAATTTGCCAATATTGAAATATTGAGGGAAATTAAACAATAAAATAGAATTTGACTGCAGTGGAACTACCTACTTATTTTCATGCTTAAAATAGTTTTAGCTTACTTTTAAATTTGGTAGCCTAAGTAGAACTTGAATAGTGTTTTAAAATCCAGTCTTTGGGGCTCTCCTGGGCTCAAAATGCATAACTTAGAAAAAGCTGAGAGTTCACTCAAGGCTAAAACACAGCTAGTCCTACCAATTCAGGCAGTTATCGGTTGATGAAGAAAAATCCCTACAAGTCAAAAGACCTTTTAAAAAATATAAATTGTTTAGTGTATAATCCCTAATTACTGAAATATTTAAAAGCATTATTCTTACCTTACATTTTAAAATAGGGTATAATAGGTTTTAAAATATCTGGCTATGTTAGTTCCAAGGGCAGTATTATAAAGCTAGGTGACAAGAGGCTATATTCATAGCTCCTGGCTTTGCACACTGAAGCTACAGGACAGTCTACAACTTAGGAACTCAACCTTCACTTAAAGCAAACAATAATAAAGAAAAACCTGACCAAAGTGGAATAAAGTGCTAGGCAGGCATGCAAGATGAGAAGCACAAGCAGATGAAGAATTTAAATGGAGATAGAGCTCAATCCATATATAAATTATCTTCATTGTAAAAGCCACTTGGCTTATACCAGGAGATTGAGCCATTAAGTAAAGGGAATAACACTGTTGAAGTAATTCAGCTATAAATATGAAAATGCCACTACAGCATCATCCTTAATCCAGAGACTAATAGCAAGCTAAAATAAAAACCAAGTAGATTAATTCCAATCGCAGAAGCAAGGACAACTACCTATGCCTCCAAGTAATCACAGGTATGCAAACATTTAAATAACGTATGCTGCCTGGTTTATTGAATGACTCGTGACCAACTGTCCTATTGACAGTTATGTATACAGCGAAGCAGCTCATTCTCAGGCCTAAAATGGCTGAAACTAGAGGAACTCAAAGGTAGAAGTAGGCATCAATGACACTCTTCCATGATAGGATTTTCTTCCATCTTTTTAGCCGTTTTAGTGCTTCTACCTTGAAATTGGAGTAGTTTAATAATGCCCCTGAAGGTACCAGTCAGATGAAGAGAAATCATTATATCAAAGGTAGGTTTTCCAAATCAAGGGGTGGCTATAAATATCCTCTTGTACTGGGAATATCCCTTCAGGGACACTGACTTCTGCCAGAAAGGGAGGGGAAAAAAAAAAAAAAAAAGTAAATACTGGTGAACATTTGAAAATTGGTCACAGGAAGACAAGTTTGTGCTCTCAGCTGGGTGAGCACAGCAACTTTTCTGTTGCCTCTGCATCTGGCAGGCACCAAAAGCACCCTAGTGAGAGAAGGAGCATTCATGTGACACAGAGACACAGAGTGACACAGAGACAGGAAAGAAATCAAGACGAAATTTAGGGTACTGTGTAGGAAGTTCATTACTACATGGTGGCAGACATTGTTCTCCGAAATGCTCTAACACAGAGCGATTAACAGAGTAAGCAAGGCAAAGTCTCAGCATGCAGCTGCAAAAATAGAAGGAGTGGGTTTTCAGATCCATTAACTAAAGAACAGATGTAACTAGATAGAAGGGATTGGCTCCATTTGAACGAAAATCAAATCAGGCTGCTGACATTAAAAATTAAAGCTGATACAAGAAAGTTTGTAATTCGAAGACTGTGGAAAAGCCAATAATTCTAGAAGAGTGCATGGTTTGGGACGAACACGTCCTCTAGGGCTGAAATCCTAACTCTAAACCGTCAAGAACAGGGGAAGATAAATCAGCAACTCGCAAGTCTCAAACTGAAAACACAAAGAAGTTTCAGAGCACTTCTAATTCAAAAGGGGGCAGAAAGCAAAATATATAACCAGTGTTTTCCTCATGTAAACTAAAAAAATCTAAAATAGTAAGATGAAGGGATGAGGACACCTAATTTCAATTTGAGATATTGGAAGAAGATGCAGCACAAGCTAGGTAGCTGGGAAACAATCTACACTGTAATACTTAGATTCAAAGTGGCAGAATGACTAACTAGGTTGTGATGGTGAAGGAGTTATGTGCCAAAGAAAAGCTATTGCTCAGATTAAATACAGTTCCTTTCTAGGCTAACTAGGAGAAATACTGTATAAGAACTGTATTATCTGCCAGCTGCCTGATCAGACAGCAACTACAGCTGTGATCTGCTGAGGAAAATCAGAGAGATTGTGGGATGCAGGAAATGCTACAATGAGGGGACTGTTACTTCTGTGCAGCCTCACTAAATACCACATTAATATATGAAAGTAAGACTAACTTTTTAGACTCTAAGTGGTGCTTCAGGGAACCCACAGTACCAGGTTATTCAGCACAAAGAAGACAAAGGCTATCTCTGAGGTGCTGCAGAAGGGACACTGAGTGCAAAAGGACACTGAGTGCCTGAGTGATAAAATGGCAGAGGTTATTCAGTGCAGAGAATCCTATAAAGGTGCATGTGAAACAAATGGCTATTAACTTCACCTACACAGAGATACTTTTTCAATTCGCCGTCATCTGTAAATAAATTTTTTGTTACAATAGATATTGTCACAGAACTTCCAGTTCAATACTTAATAAAAATACCAGAACAAGCAAACACATTTTTAGGGATCTTTAAAAGAAAAATGAAGAATGAAAAAGCAATCATCTTATTGCTCTTGTATAATTATCATTTTGCTTGCCTCTTGACTATTGCATTGTAATGCTCCAGTATAAGGAAGGTTATACTGGATCTAGGCGCAAGAAGGACAACAAGGTCAAGCAAAAGCTTGGATCAGCTTCCACATTAGAAATTATTATCTAGGAAGAGGTGAATTGCACTGGACAACGTGCGCTCGGTGTCCAAGACGACGTGCAGATCAGAGTTGAATTAACACCAATAATGATCCAATATTCATGTTGCTGATCAATCTTGAATATGCCCTTGGGGCGAACAGACCTACAAACAGTACATCCATCATCTCTTCTTCTTAACAGCACGTGTGTATCAACAGTAATCGTGCATTGGCATAGCCTTTCATTGTATATGTGACATAGTTCTCTGTTAAATACAAACTCAGGACTTAATGGTTTATTTCTAGAATGTGTCATGCCACACAAAAATAGAAATGGAAAGTAGTTTAAATAAAGAAGCTTTGAATAAAAGGACATAATATAAATACAGTGCAAAGTAAAACTCTAACACTGAAGGAAGAATGTCAAAACATTAATTGAAGGTGCCAAGACACTAAAATGCACCAGAGGATGGAACATGACAAGCAGAGCATTATTCATTTTTGCATTGCAGAAGTACAAACCAATAAATGAGTGCACAGAAATATATGTAAAAGTCTTTTAATGTGTTTTCTGCTTTTCAAAAAATACTCAGGTTTCTGGTCCTAAGAGGTTAGAAAATTAAACATTGTCTGGCAAAAAAAAATGATTCTTATCTCTACCATGAAAATTTTACTCGGTGCATCCACTTTTATTCCCTGTTACCTTATTCCTAATTAGCTTTTTAATTTAAAAACCATTAAAAGCTGTTTTAATAACTTTTTAAAAGCAATATATACTTTTGCATAACACTTCATAGTATAGGTAATTTTTTAAGCCAGAATAAAATAATAAACACATTTCTGCTTGAAAATCCTGCTGTTTTAATTTCCTCTGAATGTTTACAGATTTAGGATGAATTCTACTGACAATGCGAGTAGCAAAAAATATCAGAAAGCTGTCTTTAGTGATCATCCATAGTTAAATTTAAGCAGATAAATAGCAATGTTTAAGGTTTAATATATCATTTCCACAACAAAGTGTGGTACATAAACATAGAATAAACACAGCATCAGAGCCCTGTCCATATATCACTATAATAATCTCCAAATGATAACTGATGTCAGATTTGCAAATTACCAAAAACCTACTTTATAATGAGGACCAAATATTTTAAATGAAAAGGAAGTCTGGATATTTCATGAACGATTGCAAAATCATGGGTTGTTCATTTAAACTTACAGTTTTCCACTATAAGTGGATACTAACAGAAGAAATGTTACACGATTCGCATGGGTGAAAACTGATTACACTTTTTGACATGCACATAACATCATTGCTGGAAATCTGCAGAATTCATCAAAGAACTAAATTTCTGGGCTACTGGAGAAACTTCCACAAACTTGCTTGAGGAAAGGGAGAGACGGAGCTAGAGAATTCATTTAAATCTATTAGGGATTAAACAAAACATGGCCTTTCACAAGCATGACCTTCAGAGTCACTCATCACTTTCTAAGTGATTTTTAGGCTTTGAAAAGCTTGTATTCTATGTTAGAAGTGCCCTGACTTTGACAAAGAATGCTGCTTCCATAGTCGCCTTTGCCAAAAGGACAGCTATAAAACCATACAAGAGGGAGCACTGGGTTTTAACACTGTCAGCTTGACAATACCTAAAACACAAATCTGAATGAACAGACATTATGCTGCAGAAGGAAGTGCCACATTCACTTCTTTCTCTTGCTGCCATGCTTTTGAATGGAATCCCATATTTCTAAGGAACTAGGAAGTTTTCTTGTGTAGCACCGTGTGTAGGTGCGAGTACATGTATGGCATCTGACTCTGAGGAACCTCAGATGTAAAGACCCCTAATCTATGAATCCCAACACAGCCTCCCAGTGCAGTCAGTGCTTAGGTGTTTAGCCTCGTCAATTTGGCGTAATCTTTGGGCACGCGAGAGTAGAAATGTCGTTGTGCAAGTGAAATACATCATAAAAATGTAGGTGCCTATTGACACAAGGGGCCTGGTTTCGCAAGGCAGTCTTCCACAGAAACAGCAGATTAAAGTGCTGACATCCTGCCTCTCCAGCCTCCATCGTCATGCAGTGCTTCCTTATTCAGCCTGGAAATCTCCCTGGGGGACAGCACTGCTAACAGTGCTAACAGAGGTGAAGACAAACAAAAATCCCCAAGCTTCTTTTCCTAGGTGATCTTTCTTGCACGATTAGCTCCAATATTTTTTACACAGGGCAGCCCACAAAAAGATGTGCTGGCACAAATAAGAAGGCAGCCAGCCACAATGCAGTAACAAACTAAGAGAGGGAGGGAAAAGGGAGATAAACTATTTTAAATGAATATTACTATGAAAGGCTTCCATTCATGAAGCTAATATTCGGTATGTATAATCAGAAATCTTTTTATAATTTTTTATTTTAGCCTTTAAATGCTGTCTTTGTTTTTTATACTTCCTAAATGAAATACACATTTCGTATGAGGATAACGTGGGAACTGGCAAATTTAGTTTCTTACATGGACCCTCTGCATTGAATTTCAAGTTTTAAGAACTAGTATCAAGATAGCTGTATCTGATGGCACACATCAAATGTACAGTTGAATATCATAGGGGTGACAGAGTCTTTAAAATAGTTTCCACATAATTTGGTGGTTGTGCTAGAACAGTATTAGCAATGTTTTGTATATTAGTTTATTTATTTATATATTAACTTGAACTTCACAGCAACTTATATAGAAATTCACAAATTTATTTTTTTTACTTGCAAATACAATCATCTGAACATATTTTCAAACACAGATTTAAGAGACAAAATACTCAGCTACCATACAAAGTAATCATGATAGCTCATTGTAGAAGGTACTATAAAAACTTATAAACCACCAACTCTATTTTCCTGTATGTAGCCACTCATATATTAACTAGCCTTTTGGTGAAAGGCCTGAGACGGAAAGTATTTAGAATAATAAAATCATAGAATCCTTAAGGTTGGAAAGGACCTTTAGAGATCATCTAGTCTAACCCAACATGCAGGGTCACCCAGAGCATGTGGCACAGGACTGCATCCAAGTAGGTCTTGAAGATATCCAGAGAAGGAGACTCCACAACCTCCCTTGGCAACCTCTTCCACTGCTCCATCATCCTCAGTGTGAAGAAATTTTTCCTTAAGTTCCTGTGAAACTTTTGGTGCTTCAGTTTGTGGTCGTTGCCTCTAGTTCTATTGGTGCCCACCACTGAAAAGCAGCCAGCCTCATCCTCCTCACTGCCTCCCTTGAGCTATTTACAAACATTGATCAGGTCCCCTTCTCAGCCTTCCCCAGACTGAACAGGCCCAGCTCCCTCAGCCTCTCCTCATAGGGCAGATGTTCCAGGCCCCTGATCATCTTTGTAGCCTTTCACTGGACTCTCTCCAGTAGATCCTCATCCCTCTTGTATTGGGGGACCCAGAACTGGATACAATATTCCAGATGCAGCCTCACCAGGGCTGAGGGGCAGGATCACCTCCCTCAACCTACTGGAGACGCTCCTCTTAATGCACCCCAGATGCCATTGGCCTTCTTGGCCACGAGGGCACACTGCTGCCTCATGGTCAACTTGTTGTTCACCATGACACCCAGGTCCCTCTCTGCAGGGCTGCTCTCCAGTAGATCGGTCCCCAGCCTGTACTGGTCTCTGGGGTTATTTCTCCCCAGGTGCAGGACCTTACACTTGGCCTTGTTGAATTTCATTAGGTTTCTCACAGTCCAGTTGTTCAATCTGTCTAGGTCCCTCTGGATGGCAGCACAGCCCTCTGGCTTATCAGTTACTCCTCCCAGTTTTATATCATCAGTGAACTTGCGGAGGGAGCACTCTGTGCCTTCATCCAGGTCATTGATGAATAAATTAAACAGGGCTGGACCAAGAATTGACCCCTGGGGGACATTGCTAACTACAGACCTCAGATTTAGAAGTATACAAAGATGTCTATAACCTTGTAATCACCGCTTAAAAAGAACAAGAACCAAAACTTTCCTTATGGGCAGGTTGATCTAAAATGTCATGTTTGACCAACAGCAGATGACAAGTTGGTATTGCTAAATATACATACAATATACAGTGTCCTATTGTATCATGTATCCTAATACAGTAGGCAAGAAGATTGGATGGAATGATCTCTCTACATGCCTTTGAACTATTTTCTTTTCTTCTTTACTACTTCTTCTTTTCTTCTTTACTATTTTCTTTTACTACAGCATTACTTTTCCTGATAGATGCTAACAATCAGCTCAAGTAGCAAAAACAGAAAGAAGTTCTTAAAGGAAGGAAAAGAATTAAACATTCATTGGTTGAACTTGTTTTGGATCATAAAAATGCTATTTATGATTTAGAATAGAGAAATTAAATTTTGTCACATTCTCAAAAAACAAATCACTTACCATTGAATAGCCCTACAGATTATGCACATGTGCGATACCAGCAGATTTGCTCTCAACTTTTCTCTTAGGTCTGTAGTCAACACAAATCTGGAAGGTAAGGCTATAAAATAAACTGCTTATTCTATTATTTTTCAGGGCACTTTTTTCTTACCACATATAGCAAGACAACTCACTCACCCCTAAACTTACTCTTTTCATACTATTCAAACCACATCCTGCACCCATTTGCCAGCTCCCTGCTGGACATTACTGCCTCTTAAGCCAACCCTTCGCAGTCACTGATCCCATTTATCTACCAGCTGTACATGGGGAGAGGGATAAAGAGTGGAGCTATCAGGGTAATAGGCCATGGAAAAATAGGGAAAGCTGCAAATCCAGCACAGGAATTGTTTGACAGATGTTCTCTGTGTCCTGATTTTGGGGGAAGAAACTCTCTTTCCTGTAAATGGACTAACTGTCCAAAAAATAATAAAATAAGAAATAGAATATTCTTTTTCTCCATTTTTAAAAGAATATAAGGAGGTGGGGAGGACCTTCAAATACTGCATGCCTTGTGATAGACTTAAAGCCACAAGCATAAGAAAAAAAAACCCTTGACCAATTAATATATAAGCAATAGATATGCCTAATGAGAAAAAAAAAATTAGTCACACAATCATATTTTTAGAATTCTTTCCATTAATAATCTGAGGTGATATTAATTGCATACATTTGCTGAAATGAATTATAAGACTTTGGAAAAAATACACAAATCATTAACAGAACAGATGCGCAATAGTATTTTCAAGGTTAACACTGTACATCTTCCCCAACATATCGCAGTTTCCTCTTCATTTACCTGCCAAGTTTAAAGTTCAGCAAGTCCAAGTCTTCCATGGTGCAACTGATGATAAACATCAAAAATAGGACTGCATGTCCTCCACCACTGTGAAACAATGGAACTGAATTAAAGCCACCACAGGACTCTAAACAAAATTTCCTTCCTTTCAAGAGAGTTTGTTCCTCTGATTAATTTCCTTTTCCACATATACTACAATTGCTCCCACAGATGTTCATAGGTTTGTATTAATATCTTCTCTTGACATATGTATTAGGGAGGAATAAAAAGTTTTCTAAAACCAACCAGCATAGAATAGGAGGCAGTAAAGGCTTATTTTATAAAGAATATATTCAAGAAGAGACAGATTCTACATTATAAACAAAACAGAAAAGAAAACAGACTTTCTCAAAGAAGAAGGTGGCTGAAAGGTAACATTTTATAAAACTTACTCAATACTATACAATGTGTTCAAATTACTTTTGAACTATTAAAACAGAAGAGAATTACCAATATAGGCATAGTAAAAGTAATACTTGCAAGAAATACTGCAGAAAACCCAAGGTAAAATATATGTCCCACTACAATTCATTGAGAATAACTCTATAAATAGAACTAGCAACCGTTTTGCACAATAGGACTTTCAGCCCAACAAATGGCTTGATTACACCCCAAGAGTCCTTTAGAAATTGCTTCATATGCGCTCCACAAACCACTGATCAGATTTGCAAGACCATTCATGCCTTCTGACAAAGCTACTTGCGAAGAAAACAGAATATAGTTGCTTAGGAAATTTTGATGCATGGCACACACACAGAAAGCATTCAAAGCTACCCGAAGGAGTGTCTTATGACAATCAAACCTAGCCTAGCTTAATGACACTATTTTTAGTGCTCCTGATCAAGCAAGGTACACAAAAACTCCTCAGTTTCTTATCTTATTATCTATCTTATGAGGAAAGACTAAGTGAGCTGGGCCTGTTTAGCCTGGAGAAGAGATGATTGAGAGGAGATCTGATCAACATGTACAAATACCTGAGGGGAGAACGTAGGCAGGATGGGGCCAAACCAGTGGTGGCCAGTGACTGGACAAGGGATAATGGATACAGGCAGAAACACAGGTAGTTCCATCCCAGGTAAGGAAGAACTTCTTTCCTGTGAGGGTGATAGAGCCCTGCAACAGGCTGCCCAGAGAGGTTGTAGAATCCCACCTGGATGCCACCCTGTGCCTCATGCTCTAGGTGTCCCTGCTGGAGCAGAGGGTTGGACTAGATGATCTCTAGAGGTCCCTTCCAACCTCAAACCTTCTGTTATTCTGTGATTCCCAAATCAGCCTCCAAAAAGGACTGCCAATACATGGGATCATTTTAAGACATAAAGGGCAGTTGATTTACCCAACAGCAAACCAACCTTTTTCAGTTTTATGTCAACTATCCAAATGTTAAAACGGCTTACAAAAAGTGTACGGTTAACTCTTCTCTGCACTTGGAAGTTCTCTTAACAAAAGTGAAATGACATGCCTAACAGTAAAGGCAGCTCTCATTCAAGCATAACATTTTTGACACATCTCTCTGCACAGGAAGACAAAAAAGCAAAAACAAACAAGCAAAAAGAACCCACTCAATTAACACTTACATAATCCATATTTATAATCTAACAGAAAATGCTGAAGAATTATACAATCAGGGTAATGATCAAGTCTGAAATTCCTTTTGCTTTGTCTACATAAATCTTCTATCACCAGTTTACAACTGCACCAGTCTTGCTAAGCCCTACCACCTCCTTCCCTTTCTCCCATTACCTCACAGAAACTTCTGCAAGAGAGAAAGAGAGAGGGGACAGAGAAGCATGCCTCGAGTTCTTTTTTATTATTTTTATTTTTCCCCCCTATGTAGTAATGAATTCTACTCCCTCATGCTCCGTAATGAAAATCTAATTTACAATCCTAACATCAATTATTAACAATTCAGAATAACAGAAAAAGCAAAATAGTCAATATAAAATATTTTTTACTGTTTACAAATGTAAAAGGTGAAATTCAGGCTCTTCACTGAGCTTCTCCATAAAGAAAGAGGAAAAGCTGTGAAATGTGCTTTTAATTGAGAAGAGTCATCCAGATGTTCTATATAAAGATGACAATAGGCCTGTTTTATGACAGCTTTGTTGTCTGAGACTTAAACATTCAAAAGTTATTGGCCAGTGTTTTGTAAGGATGCATCAATCTTTTACACTCCTATTAGCTAGCCACGCAGAATCTTATTATTTCTGTAAATAATATAGATTTACATACTGATAACCAGTCTCAAAGGATAAAGGAGAGCTAAATTTACAGGTTACTTTAAATAATCATTTGCTCTCTAGACCTTTTTAATGTTCAAATTTATTAGTTCGAAGCCATACAAATCCATTCATAATTTCCTTAATGGAAATCTTTCAGTCACTCTTCTGAACTAGAGAAAATGTCCCTTCACCTCTAGTAAAAAAGAATCCTTTAACCTCCATGCACAACAGTTCAAAATTTTGTCAGCTCAGTAATAAACAAAACATACTAAGGGTGTAATGGACTAACTACACTGATTTTTTTGTTAAATCATTTACAGCATTTAGCCTTCCACATTTTCAAACTCTCGAAATCTCAGTTAAAGTATCATCCCACATTCCTTTCTGCCAAGTACATAATTACATTAACTTGAAATACTTTAATTGAAAGGCATACCAATGATGAGTTCACAATACTAAGCAGTATAGATTTGAGATACATTAAGATAATGTGATGCTTTTAAATGATTTCCAATATTCACTTTGGAAGGTAAATAGTAAGAGTAATACCTATTGCTTCCCAGATGAATTTTGCTCTTACTACTGCCCCTAGTGAAAAAAAAAATGGATAGACATTTCACTGAATACAACTGATTACTAGCCTGGAATATTTTACAACAAACAGAGCACTCATTCATACTATATACTTTAGACTTTATGGTCTTTATTAGAATTTTAAAGGCAGTTTTCCAGCTATTACCCCATTTACAGATACAGTTACTTATACGTTACTTATTAGTTATTTTTTTAAACTTCATGTAATAGTTTAAACTTCCACAACATCTAGCTAAAATTTTCCTCTGACATTTCAGAGAGAAATTCACTCTGTGAATTCACTGTGATTATTCACTATAATCACTGTTATTCTGTTTTTTTGTTTTGTTTTTTTTTTTTCCGAAATTCCATTTATTTGTAGGAATGGAACACAGGTATCTGTTAAAGTATTTCTAACAGATTGCTAGACCTGCAAACACATGTCCCACTCTGGAATCCCTGCAGATGAAAATATCTATCCAACATCAGAACAGCATCAGAGAGGGGCATGAGGGAGAAACACATGGGAACAAACACCAAACACACACCCAAGACATAGCAAAAGTAATTGTTATGCCAGTATTTTTGCAAGTGTTGGATTTGAAAATGAGTCTGCCCATCTTCCATTACCTTATTTATAAAAATATCCATATTTTTCTAAATGAATATTTCCATTTAATGTGTTGATCCACAAAAAATATATATAAAATTTTCTTCAGTAATAACAGGAAGAAGCACCAAGAGTAAAATCAAGCACACAAAAGAAACAAATGAAAGATAGAAAAAGGTTATTGCTGTTGCACTGTAGTATTACCATCCGCAGAAATAACTGTGCCATTGGTACAGCGGAAATATTCTATGTTCCTTTAATTAAAAATGGAAAATTACAATTAATATAATAATAGAGAGAGATGGACCTAGTTACATCCCATTGTCAGCAAGGTGAATAAACAGATGAAACTTAAAAAAAAAAAAAATCACTGTAAGAATGAAGTGACAGCAATATCACTTATAAAGGTACACAAACCTGATGCTGCAAATTTATTATTATTATTTGCAAATATTGTGCATTGCAACTCACTAATTTAAATTGAATTCACAGATAGTTCAAATGAGGTAGGAAGAATAAAGCAGGAAAGAAAACAATTATCCAGATAAGTAATCTGCAGGGTATCTGCAAACAAATTAGTAGTTACATGCCTGACAGGATTAAAGATATTCAGATCTTATATGAAAATCAAGAAGAGACTATTGCCAGTTTAACAGTCAGTGTTGAGAGGAGGAAATGAAAAGGATGTTTACAATGTAAGGCCAATTCAGAGTTTGAACTCTCCAGTTTTAGAAAGGCGCAGAATAAGGGGACCTACCCCAGTACCAGAGGGCTTAGAAAACAACATTCACACAGGACTGTTTCAATATGCTTTACTAAATGCTTTGCTTTGCTCAGTGTATACTGAGCAAAGATGCCTTTGGCAAAAAAACAGATAACTACTAGAAGCAGTCTGACACTGCTAAAAAATATGTTTTATCACTCACTCCTGGAAAAAGAGCTCTTTATAGATGCCCAAACAGTAGGCTCTCACTGACTAACAGAGACACAGCACTGCTGCTGCTGCAGCTCCAGCATCCACTGACACAGGTAAAATTTGTTTCCATTTATAAGGAAATACAAGAAATACTGCTATGCCTTAAAAGGAAAAATCAAATACAGATCATTTTAACTGTTCATCGTGCATAAAAGATAAATATTTATTGTTGATTGCACATGCTCACAGAAATATATCTACTAAGAAAACCATAAGGAAATTCTTTTATAGGCATCAGAAAAGATCCTTTAAACAAAACATGTATGTTAAACCACCCCAGCATTACCTTACACTGTATTTCCAAATTATTAACAACATGGGCTCTGACAGTATCAAGAATGAGATATAAGATTCTCCTTTAATTTCACAGCATTTCCTTCACTGTTGTGCTGGCTTTTGCAGTCTCAGGCAGTTTTGATCATTACCTTTTAAGTCAGACAAAAGGTATTTTCTCCTGCTATAACCACAATTATGCAATTCTTGAAAGCGAGGCCCACGCAAATATTTAATATTAGCATATTGAAATGTTAGGCAATAAAACAGTTTATCCAAATATGTAAGTAATTTAATAAAAATAAATTTAGCTGACATAATACATCAACTACAAATAAGATCTAAAAGGATGTTCGAAATCCCATTTTCTGTTCTAAGCACTTTTCAATTAGCTGAATAAAAAGTACTCTGGATTATGTTTAGACTTAAAATCAAGAGCAAAGAAACAAAGCATTCTAAACAGACTACTGCAAATCATTTAATCTACTAACCTGAGGTTTATTCATAGTTCATAGTGTCCTTTTAATCAATTTTCAAGGTAATACTGACAGCCATGTTGAGAAAGTGACAATAAACCCATTAAACTATGTTCAAAAATGGAATAATTTTGATTGTCAATGGACAAGTAGAGATAAACTGGATTCAAAAGCAGAATAAATTTTTCACAAGCATATTTCATGAGCAGCAGAAATGCAGTTGCATTTAAAGTCAATGAATCAAAAGTAATGGTCAGATCAGTAAGGATACAAATTACAGACTACTGGCTCTGTAAAAATTTAGCAAGAATTAAAAAAAAAAAAAAGGGCAACACGTAAAAATGACAACACAAACAAGGTAATCTGATTCTCATGTCATGGTTGACTTCTGCCACCAAGACCAATAACTGTCATGGTGCTGTCTGAAACAATAACCTTCTGTTACATACAGTTTAACATATTCCATTCCTCCTCCTAACTAATCACCATTTTTCAAAGACACCTGCTACAAAACAATTTGTCTTAGTGACTGCCAGAAACTTCTGCTGTCGACCTTTTGTGTCCTTCATTCTTTGATACCTGAGAAAAATGGTATTTGTATGGTAAAAGTTTAGACATAGATTTTGAATTCACCGTAACTTAGCCCAATTACTGCATGTAAGGACCTTGACAATTTATCTTCCTCTGACAGACTGTACTTCTTACAAATGTAATTTTCTACATTTTTGTTTATATCTGTCAACCTATCCACGAACAGCCAAACTGGATATGGCTTCATTTCCTTTTCCCTAATAGCTCACAGATTTTCTCCCCATCCCTCCAGCTCTGCAGTTCATTCTGAAAGTCCTAAGCCTACTGCACCACTCTTGTTGTCTTTATGCAGTAGTTTGAGATAAAAACTTTATCCAAACATAACTGACAATTCTGCTGATAGTAATATTCCTATTTCAAGGTGTAATTCAGAGGCAAAATATCACCCCATTACAACTTATATATTGCAATAATAGCATAAAAAGGACACAAAACTGTAGTTCGTATATCGAACTGTTCTTATTAAGTAATCTCTCAATGTACAGGAGGCAAAAGTCTTCACTGTCCAAGTGAAGGGGGCTTTGGTAGACACAACTCTTTGAAAAGCAGACAGATCAGGGTAGGAGAGAGGAGCTGTATATATATTTCATTACTGAAATACAAAGACATGCATGAAAGCCTCCAATTTTGCATAACTATAAATATCAAATTTTCTAGTATAATTGTAAGTTACTTTCAAAAAATAAACTTGCTAATATATTTTTGTAATAAACTAAATATAACACACTAAGGGTTTTTTTTTAAACCATTTCATCTTGAAGAACTGACAAAGTTACAGAGAAATATGTACACATAACAGTTACGATAAAATATTTTTTTCATCAAAAAATATTAAATTAAAACCACTTTGTTCAGTCATTATATCAGCTGATGTTGAAAGATAAGTTTACTAAAAATAAGCTTCCACAATGCAAAACCAAGACCTGAAATCAAACTAGCTTGAGCAAAAAAATGTGTTCTGCCCTTTGGAGAGAAAGAACACAGAAGTAACAATTTACAGTGACCCATCTGGCAATTTCACAAGCAAGTTCCATCTGTCTAAAACTCAAGAATGATTACAATGGTAGAAAATATTGGGGGATTTTTTGCTTTTAGAAAATAAGTATGAGAGCTATACAATTAATTTTTAAAGTCGTGACAAATCATCTCATTTTTCAATTACAATTTATCAAATCATATGGGCATACTGTATGGGCATAGTGACTACAGTAGCATGCACTACGGCACAGTAGGAACAAATCTGTAGAGCTATGTAGATGATGCTGAGGATGTGCCTACCCTCTGTCCATTTGGTCTAGCTCAAATCTCCTCATACAGACTTTGTATTCATCACAGGAATCATTTTAGAGTTATTAGAGTGCACTACTTGTTTTAAATTTATCCAAATGCAGTTTAGTTCACACAATGCAAGAGAGATCTGTGAGGCAAATCACGTTTAAGTGGAGTAACCAGAGAGATTTTCTTGAAAAATACATTCTTGATCTGAATTAAATGCTAAGGCAGATGTATTTCATGTAGTTCACTTAATACATTTATCTATACAAATAAACACACAGTTTTCCAATGTTTAATGTGAGTCTATACTATTATAGCTTTGAAAATCAAAAGCTTTTGTCTTCATTTCAAGCTTTCACAAAAAAAAAATCTGAAAGAATCCTATCATTTCAAAACAAATAATCTTTTTAAAAAATATAATACTTTTTTTTAAAAAATAGACTAACTTTATAATACAGAACTTCTATGAAACTGAAAAATGATATCCTGAATGTTGGAAAATGACTAAACAGCAGAGCTGGGACCTGAGAATTGGTTGTTAATATACTGTAATCTACTTTAAAGTGATGTTTCGTAATCCAGACAGTGTTAAATGATATCAGTAATCATTGTACTTTTTTTAAAAAGCCATTGGTCCTTATTTTTAAATCTTGGGTTTTTCTACTTTACTTGCTAATAGAATGCAATCTTAATTATGAGTGTGAGCTGTTATGCTTTATGTAACATATCATGCATTGATGTATGTCTATGAAGAATACAGACTCACAAAACTTTAAAAATTATTTCTTTAATCTTTTAGCTACTCTTGTAATTTTATAATTATCTTCCAGATGTATTTTTCATTAATATCTACATTTTCATTACACAATTTGACAACTGCTCTTCAAGAACTCACATACTTTGCTAGTGATGTCAGAAGTTATCTAATATGGATCTTCTATTCAGACATAATATAGAAAAGTATGATTCATTTTCAGCTCTATTGATTAGCCTGCAGGCCTGTCTAAGCTGATTAGATTCAGGAAGATAGACTGCACTGAACAATTCTTGCAGAAAAAATAAATTCCATGGCAGATTTATTTCCTCTTGCTTATCTTTTTATAAACTTAGACAGTTTAACCTCAATTCCCTGAGCATCTAAATTAATGCTTTGCCCTGACGTTGTACTTCATATATGGTGTCTAATAACACACACATAATCCTCACATAAATCTCAACCATTCCTTCAACTATGGGACTAAAACAGTATGACTTCTCTTACACAGCTGTCTGCTTTTATGAAACTATTTATTTTTGAAATTATGAAGGCAATTTTCCAGAAACTGGCTAAAGGGCAAAACAGATATTGTTACAAAGACCTATAGAGAAGATAAAGTCTTCCTTCCTTAGGAAACCACTGTAAAAACAAAATACAGTAGGGCTTACAACTCCGAAGAAGCACAACTAATATTACCTTGCCATCCTCATTCTGTCCTCCTCACCCTGCCATCACATACATAAAATTCATTGATTTAGAGCTCCCTTAATCTCAGAGAAAAGATATTGCTTCATACAATATCACTGATACTCACCTTTGATGAAACAAAAATATATCTACTGTTATTAACGATAATTCTTTTAGATATTTTATTTTGAAATAGACAATGCTAATTTTCTCAACAATTTTGTCTAAATCTATGTAGTGAAATATATTGAAAAACCTAGTACAAAAAGAATTTGCTCTTTGTTCACACTAATTAACAAATTCCATAGCACCAAGTATAATATAAATTTTTATTTTTCTATTTCCCACCTACTTACATAGGCAAATGAAATTATACATGAGATGTATATACAAATGAAATTACATATAAAAAAGTAAATCCCAGATAAGTATGTTTTATATATCTTAAAGGAAAAATAACCCATTAGTGAATCAATTTTATGAGAAAATCACCACTAAGCACAGTATTTAGTCTTTATAATTCCATGCTTGACAGCTAACACTAGCACTTCAATTCATCATATGAGGGTCAATGCACTTTAAAAAAATCCTCTGGTAGGCAAGCAGATTCAGTGCCCACTTTATAGCTAGAGGAAAAAAAAAAAAAAAAAAAAAAGACAACTGTATTTGAGGTCACAGTTGTGTGAGGCCAGGAGGCCAGTCCAGTGTCTTGATTATGTGGCCACATTACCTCTACATTAGAAATATATTAACCCTTTACTCTAGGCAGGCAGTTTAGTAGGATAATTGAGACAGATGCAGGAAGCAGTGGCAGTCAAGTCTCCCTTTTTTTTCCACTGTATGTTTTCCAAATTGCAATTAAACAGCATGCTAGTGCTTATTAATGAAGCAACTCTAATGATTCAAACAGTAATCTGAACTTCAATTAAGCTGCAGTACAATCCACATTGTGGGCCTACTAAAGTAAAGAAATTACAGATTAAAAAAGAACTATCTTAAATCATTCACTATAGTTAGAAAGATTTACACAAAGCTCATGTTCTTTGAGATGAATTTTGACAATGCCTCAACAACTGTTTAGCTGTTCACTTGGAGAGTAAACCTGGAAATTTGACCTGAAGTGTGACAAATACCTGCTCCTCCAAGGATTCTAGTCCTCACAAGCCTGGACTTGTCCAGCAATTTAAATTGCTCTAGTTGATAATTACGGTATCTCTTTTCAAATCCAGATTTCTCTGACTTCCAACTTCCATGCAGCCAATCTTTCTTTAAAAAGTAAACGGGTTCAAATAGAGATAATTCATCAAAATGCTATGATTCTGTATTGTACAGGTCAGAGTATGCTGTAAGAAATACATGCTAAAGACAAAAAAAAAAAAAACAAAAAAAACTTATAATTTCTCCCTGTATATCAAGCAAAACTATTTTATTGCAGTAATGATAAGAGATATCAATCCAGTAAGATAATGTTTCAGTCACTGAATCAGGAAGCAGCAATATCCCTTAATTAAAAAAAAAAAGCTATTTGTCATTATCTATCATCAACTGTACATACTATACAAGAACAAGAGTAATTATGTATCATGAAAATAAAGAAGTATACAAACGTGATTGGTATATTTCTTCTGAATATAGTTTGAATCTGAAGTTTTATTTTTGTTCCAAAACAAACTTCAGTATATCAATAATTTATACAAAATACAATGGAAACATTATATCCCATTATGCACAAAATTCCTCTAAATTTAGTTAATTATTGCTAAGATGAGCCACCTTGGTTTAGGTTCTCTCCAATTTATCACGTGGCACAAAGTCAAGTGCCTTAACAAAAATCCACCACATTAGCACTATTACCTTTATTAACTAAATTTTTATCTTTCCTCCCCAACATGAGACAAGTTAAATTAACAAGATTTATTTCCACAAATACAACCAATAGGCATTTCTCACTTTTTTATTATCTACTTATTTTAAAAGAACAGTAACAAACTCTTAAGATATTTTCCTTTTTTTTTTTTTTCCCCATTTGGTGGAACTAAATTTTAAAGCAAATAAGCCACATCTTAAAAAATGTGGTATATGAGAAGCTGATTTCTATTTTCTAAGACATGTGAAAGTACCAAGAAAAAATAAACTGGAAAATATGAAGATTCCTTTTATGATAGAATGAATACTCTGTAAATAGATGGCTAGAAATGAAGCATCTGAAAATAACACAACTCTCAAATGCAAGTTCTTTCCTTTTCAGTATCACAGCAGTACTAACTGACACAACATGAAAGAAATGAGATCCCAGATTTTTACTGACTCTTAAAGCTGTGTATAATTTTGTTGGCATTTATGCAGAAGCTACAAATACACAACATGTATAGTCAAAATATATCATTTTAGATTTCTACAAGCCATTAGGTTGTGAATTCTCTCCACAAAAATAAGAGATCAGCAATGTTTTCTACTTAATATGCCAGAACCCACACAAATTGCACTCTTACAATATAGCAAGATGGTTAATCTTATCTTGAAAAGCAAAATTTCCAAGATGAGAAAAAAAAAAAGAAGTATTTTAAAACAAAATTTTAAAAACAGTTAAATGATTTCTCCACAATGTATACATAGCATACACACATCATAGAAAACTGTAACAAACAAGTTCCAACTTCATAATCGATTCAGAAATATTGTTCTAGCACCCCAGTTCTTAGTCCTTAATTCACTGAAATAAATCACTGTTTGACCTCAGCAGCGAATACTGCAGGCAAGGTGTTCATTGCTATGGTACAGCCTACATATCAGGAGAGAGACATTTGTCACCAGGAGAACTATGTTCCTGTAAGAGTCAACCTGAAAAATATCTCATCAATGGATGTAGAAGGTGCGTGTGTTTTTTTCTTAACTTGTTTTCTAGAGAAAGAATTTTTTTCTGAGAAATTTAGTAAAGTATGGAAATTCATGGTAGATGTGGGTTATCTGTACCAGTGGGTCAGGTTTTAACTAACTATACTATGCGTTTTCAGTCCTGTGATCAAGAGCTGCCCTCTATAATGCCAGGATCTTCCAGGAGAGACACTTCTAACAGGTAAATAAGTAGAACAAGTTGCACAAATTTTAAAAACCTGCAGTGAAACCCTGTAAAAATCATTATGGATAAGGGCAAACACACTTAGGAATGATGAATTTAAACTTATGCCATTTCAGAGAAGAAAGTACAATGACAACCAAAGAGATTTTCCTAAAACAGAAAGTATGTAATGTTTGCCTGCAGTAGCAGGCATAAGAACCCTTTCCCGCATATGCAAGCCATTTCCTTATGACTATTAAAAATTGTTTCATGCATGTAGAAAAAAACCCCACAATATTTATCAAAACTAGCTTCAGAACAATTAATGTTTCTTTTGGACAAATGTTTAAGTTAGCACTATCTTGCATTCGGACCAAAATAAATTTCCTTTAGTAAGGAAAACAAAGTATTATTCAGTGTCTCCAGTAAAACCTACATTGCAACAGCCAATTTTAAAAACACTCAGATCTCTCAAGAGGATATACACAAGTCACATGGACTTCAGAATTATATTAAGTTATAGGACATTAAGGACTGACATCTGGAAGAAATTTAGTTTGAATATGCTGATAATCAAGTACAGTCTTGTTCAGAGACCATAGAATTTAGATATCAGTTATTATAACTGCAGAATGAATAATATATATATGAATTAACAGAAAATAGTTATTAAACACATTCACATTATGAAAAATCATTTAAATAGAATTCTGATGATACCGTACTAAAGTAATTTGAGATTTTTCCCTAAGTATAACCTATTAAATATATAAATCACACGGAAAATGGTGCTACCTTAAATAAATTTATGGCTCTTCACTACTGAACAAGCCTACTTCTAAAAAACTGTTTAAGTATTCTTTAAACTACAAGGCACAAGGTATGTTTGTCAATAAGTTGAAACAAAAGTACTCAGAGTCTGTATCAAATTCAGCAAAATTCCCATGGAATTTTCTTGCTACTCACTTTTTAAAAGAGAGCTACATTTAGTTAGGTCTACATGAAATAAGCTACAATAGCCAGTAGCTTATTTCATGAACTGCTTGAAAGCTCCAACTTCTAGTATTGCTGACTTACAGTAACTCATGTTGCAAGATTTCAGGCTCCCAATTCAGCAGATATTCAGTAATTTCCAAGTTTCTCGATATGGTTAAAAAGGTAAACTCCACATGGAATTTAATTTGGGTGATACTCTAAAAAGTGCAGAAACTCTGAACTTAGAAGCAGGAGGAAGAAAAAAAATCAGTGTTTCTACATCTTATGTGAAACAGAGCTATGTTTTACTCTGATCTCTAAACTAGTCATCAAAAAAAAACACCACTTAACTCCTGCAAACTTCAGCAGATGCCTGGCAATCACTAACGCAGACTTTTTCACTCCTGTGATTGCATTGTGCTGGACATTTAATGTTCCCAATGAACAAATGTGCATTGCATTCATTACTGTATTTTATTAAACAGCAATACATCCATTATTTGTTAAGGAGGTATGAGATGCTTTACTATTTACTGGTTCATGAATTTATATTAAAGAAAATTACCTGAATATTCTATTTGCACTCCTCCAACATCAGGATAGTCAAAAAAAGATATTCTGAACTGGGTGTGCACTTTGTTTCCCCTTCTTATTACTTCTATATAATCTTACCATGATAGTCATGGAAAAAAAAATCCTATTATGAGCAAATGAGATGTACATGTGAAATTTTAAAGCTGCTAAATAAAAACACAGTACTTTTCAAGACATGTATATACCTGAAGACCAAACTCTAAATAACTTGAAAATATTGTAATCTCTCAAACATATTTCTTCTAGTGTCTTATTGCCTTTACAAAATAGAAATAGCAATTTTGTTACAGAGGTTTATGCACCAAAATTCTTTTGTTATCAATGCAGATGCATCAGAGAGAGCTACCTGAAAGCACCATTTGCATAAAGTGAGCTGAAACCATAACAAAACAAATCAAAATTGAACAATTGATAGTGATATTACAAATGGAAAATGTTCCAACATTCTCTCATAATCAATATAAATATATTACTAACACTTAGTATAGAATGTATTTTATTATACAGAGATTTTGTTTTAAGAGATCCTAAAGGCCGTTATTTGCCACTATCCAACTATAAAACTCTAAATATTTTCAATCCACATAGGACTCTTTTCCCTCTAAACCTGAGGTCTGTTTTGCAACTCCATTAGATTTTATTTTTTTCATGGTCAATTTTAAAATTAAAAAAAAGCTGTTTATGATTCTTACAGCCATAAAAAATAATCTTTTGATTAAAATAGTTCTGTTTGTATATTTTCCAAATTGTAAACTGTCTTTCATAGTGCAACCTTCTAAAGCAGAAACTTTCACATATATGGCAAAAAAAATCTAATCAAGCACTTATGAATGCTTTTAGAACTCACTTTTATTTTATATTATATGTAAAAGTTGTATTTAAACTTATCCCTAATCAGCCATTTATTTTGTTCCTCTTCCTATCTTGCAGGAGATGAATATATTCAATACATTTAATGCACACAATATAGAGTTTATCAGAACAAATGAAGAATGGACTGAATAGATTCTACAATATAGTGGAATGTAAATAGTCATTTTGCCTTTTTCCCTCAAAAAGAAAAAAAATCTGTTTTTTGTTGGTAAAAAAGTAAATTTTATTTTATATCCAAATTACGTAGAGTTACAAAACAGTAACAATTCAACGGGAATTTATTTATGATTTTGAGATTTAAGAAACATAAAACTCTGATAAAAAAGGCAATTTATTTTTCTACTAATGTTCTATGTACAGTAAAAATGAAGCAACAAATAGAAAATCTAAAAAATAATCCTGTAACTTACCCGCAAGGCTTCAATTACAAGGTCTCGTGCTTCCAGTTCTCCTTCCATTATACTCAAAAGCATGCGCAATTCTGTTTTGCTTAGGTTATCCACATCAAATTCTCTTTTCTGTAAGAAACAAAACACTGATTAACTTATTAATTAAATGACTGCATTAGTTATTTTAAATGAAAAGAGTAGACGTGCCAAGTCCTAATCACAACAGGTTCCTCAAACATTCATAATTTGAGTTGGTTTAGTTTGTAGTACATAAAGTCAAAATCAATAGCAAGTAGTCCATCTCCTTTCTTTAGACTGAGGAAAATCTACAAGGTTGGAGGTCTTCCCTTCGGAGGCATAGGAGGAAAGGAGAACTACTGAATTGAAAAATCACAAAGCTGAATACAAATCTGTTGTTCACCAAGTCTTGCACCACTGACATGAGGAAACATCTAGTAAAATAAAAAGGGGAATATTTTAAGGGATACAGAATAATTATAAAAGACCGATGAAGTAGAAGAGGCCCAAGAAGTGATTAGGTTGATATTTTCTTTCTAAACACTATCACCCAATGCTGTCATGTCCTAATTCTGGGACACTGGGCCTACCGAACCCTTGGTCTGATCTAGGCGTTCTGGTTCTATTGTGGTGGCAGAGGGCATTTCTTATGTGTGTCACACAAAGCCAAATAGGTAGATGCAGCCTCTGGAGGCGCCTCTCTCCCACTCCATTACTCAGGCCAGATTCAGTTATCAGCTCAAAACGTGACATACTATTCACTGCAAGGGAAATACTGTGGCCTTTGCTAGGATGTAGAGGTGTCTCCTCGCAAAGACTGGAGAGGCAGATAACTAGCTTTTTTACAATATGAAGTAATTAGTCACTTAGTTATACTGCACATCTGGACATTCTGGATACTTTCCCTGAGAGAAGAGGTCAAATTTAAGAGTTTGGGATTATCTTCTTTTAAGTAAAAAACAAAAAAGCATTTCCACTTTTTCAAGGCAAGAGGAGAGCAAAACAGTTGTTCTGTCCCCAGGATGGAAGAAGAAGTCACAGATCAAAGTTACTTAAAAGCTCAAGTTGTCTTAACCAAAAAATAAAAAAGGAACCAGAGTAAATCCAACATACACAGATGTGCATAAATGGCTGGGGAGATCTGTATGTCAAAACTTTATTTATTTGTATTCAATGCACATCATATGGAACTTCTATTTTTATTTAAATAGCAGGGAGCAGCAAGAGGACAAATGATTGGACCGCTCGCTGTAACAAGTGTAACTGTTTCGGGCACAGAGCCATCTGACTCCAACCCAAAAAAGTTCAGGTAGACCAGTAATTATCCTGTATTTTCACTTCATGGGTCTGCAGTATTTCTGACCCAGAGATACCTCTCACTCTTCACGGCAACAAATCAAGAAAAATAACTGCTTTTTTTCTGAAGGCTTTTTTCTAACATATGCTGTAACAGCTTCTCACAATGATCCTCACAATTCTATACATTGCTCATCAATCTGTGGCTGTGTAAAGTGCAAAGTCTCTAAAAATATACCATTCCTCATGTATTCTAGCCCCATTTTTCTCTCCATAGGTTGTAGTAGAATTCTCTTTCAGTATCTTTAAGTATTAAATTTAATTCAGGCAGATAGTAGGACCTGCTGATCCATCTTCCTTCTTCTATGAACCACTTTATGATGTCTAAGCACATCATCTAATTTATTCAAATAAGATCTTTTTAACTTCTATTTTTCATGATGGAAAATTGATGCAAAGTTATTAAGTACTTTTTTTCCAAACCACACAGGAAGCAAGTAGGGCAAAACTCAATATTTAGTGGCAGTCTTTGGAGTCTCCATTTAGTGGTTTAACCACTAGGCTGTCTTCTCTTTCTAAAATATGCTTTCCTCTTCTGACCAAAGGCAGCCCCCAAGGCTCTTTAGGCAAAAGAAGACAGCTCTTTACCAGAACGCTGATACTATATCGCAAGTAAAACTTTATCACCACAAGATCTTCCACAAGACTTAAGCTAAAGACATAAATGAAAACACTCTTATGTTCTTAAAAAACCCGAGGCATTATTTAACATATGTGATACAGTGATGAGATATTTAATTAAGCACCTGATCAAGCAATTAATGTAAATTTTGCCCAAGTACATACTACCAAACTAGAGCATATGAAAAGGTAGCAAAAACAGACATTTAAAGTGCTATCTCATAATTTAAAGTTACATACAAATAAACACATATAAAAGACAATAGAAAGACATGTGCAGCTTTTATATTCTCATGCGAAGAACCTGAAGTGAGAACTAGGAAAATAACCTTGCATATGAACAGTTATAGCATATCAGATTAAAAGTCCCGCTTAGCCTGGTACCTGTCTCCAGCAGCAACCAATAATGGATGCCCTGAAATGGATGGTCAAATAAGGGATGCTCTTAAGCACCTCCTGAGCCAGAAATAGCAATTTTGCATGTAGCAGCCCTTGACTGATACACCTGCTGTGAATTTGCTCCATTGCTTTTTGAGTATCTATGTAATTTTTGAATCCACTTCTTCCTGAATCAAAATTGCACAGGAACTACCTCCTTGTTGGGAATATGCTACCAGCTACTTTTGCTTGATTCAACAGATTTATTTAACATAGAATAAATAAAATAAAGTCCAGGCTACTAACTCTATCAGATAGGCCTTCATATATATATGGAAAAAAAAACCTCAAAACTGATGTCCAAAATTAATCAAAACAGACACACCAAGACAAAGAGAGAAATGAGTCTAATTAACTGCCTGTCTTTACAGAAATACTATTTTAGTGTTAGAAAAATGGCATCAATCAGACATGCATCATTATTTCATCACAAAATAAGAAAACAGGCTATCATTTTTCAAATGTTGGTTAAGAATAATGCCATACCTATGGAGGCTTTCTTATTATAAATTTATCTGACAAATTTTGAAACTGGAATGAACTTTTTTTCCCAGTAAGACACCGAGTAAGAGCGTACACGGCAGTTGCTGAAGATGCCACCATACCTCCAAATCAACACATGCAAAGCTACAAGGCAGTTTACCCTAATCTCAACAAAGCAGATAAAGATTTAATGTATTCCCAAGATATGGTTGTATAATATTGTTTAAGATTTGGGTAAATAAAGTATCCTTTACCAACTATCCTTCCTCTTAATCACTTCCCTGTCTGCCATCATTTGGCAGCTAGGATTATCAGTCATGGCAAGCTTGCTTGTAGTTGCTCATATGGAGCAATGTTTGCTTATGTTATAGAAAAAGATGTTTAGAAATATTTAGATTGAGAAAAGTAATCTTCCTAACATCTTCCAATAAAGTCATATGATCTACATCTCTAGAAAATAATGTCTCATCATTTATATGTGACTTGAGACTTGGCTACTATATATCCTGTCCAGTGTCTAGGTGGAACAATTTAACCAGCAATTTAACAAGTACCTAGCAAGCCTTACATTATATTGGTTTTACAATACAAATGTAGGAATATGTGAAATTTGGCATACACAACTCAAATACAAGATAATTTTCTCTCCCCTACTTTTTAGGATTTTATGTATCACATAACCAGGATTGGTTGTTATATTAGGATACATTAGGATACATTGCCTATATATCATAACCAGGATTAACAATCCTAAACCAATGCCTGGTTTATGTGATTGAGAAGAATAAGTACCTGAAAAAAGACTATGGTTTCTCTTCCCCAAGTCTCTAGAATTCCACATTTTATTTGCAGACGCATTTTGCAAGGAGTTTGTGTTACCTGAAATCAAGCCCACAGACAATATAGCAAAGAGTCAGCTTTAGCTGACAGCTAGAACATATTTAACACATCCTATAAGTAACCTTTGATATGATAAAAATGATAACTTGCATCATTAAAGATTAAATATCTGTCTCTTAACAAGAACCAAAAAGAAAACAGAAGTATGTCATCCAAATAAGAGGGTTGAGTTAGGACATCAGTCATCAAGTGGGAGAAGCATTTCTCCCACTCCATCATCTTCAGAAAAGGTGAAAAAAACATGGAACATATCCTCAAAGGGAAAGGTCATCAACAGGCAAAGGAACTGATAGGAGGTCTCTTTCTCACTTAAATAAGACAGTGATAGCAAAAGTCTTCAGGGTTAAATTTATTCTCCTCTTCCCTCCATCCCTTCTCCCTCCTGCCCATAAAAGTTCACTGCCAAGAAATGGCAGTGCCAATAGTCTGACTTTGCTGACCAGCCCAGCAGATACTTCTGGGCACTTGAGAAGCCAGGAGGGCAGTTTCCTGTGCTACCACAGCTGCCAACACAGATTCAGTTGCCTCTAGTAGAGTCTCAACAGGTAAGTCAACAGTCTCAATAGGAAAGTCACAGCTTTCTAATTTCCTTTAAGCAGAGTAGAAGCAAAATGCAAGTTAGCTGTAAACACAAATGACTAAGGGAAAAAAAAAAGCTCCTTCCTCCTCAAAAAGCAGTATATAGCCTTTTTAGAGAGGGAGCTGGGCAATAAACAAGGACTTGAAAAAGAAAACTGCAAGCTGAGGTTGAGGTAGAAAAATGGAGTAGAGGAGAATTATGAAAAATGGTGTACAGGTAAACACATAGGGAAAAGCTGTTAAAAAGAGTCCTTTTAGATGAGAATGGAAAGATGCATATCTACATTTACTACATATTTTATACTGAGCTCCATTAAACACACACAAGAATCCTCTTGAGGTTTTAAAATAAAATGATTTGCTATTATTTATTAGGCCACAGAGAGTAAATTTTTAATATCATGATGGCCTCATAGCCATCAGTGCATTATCATGAGACCATTGAAACCACTGCACAAGGGAAACTCCAATCCACACATTTTACAATACTGAGTACATTCCCCAAGTAGAATTCAAGATCAAGCACAAGAATGTTTTGACTAGTTCTCTTTAATTACCTATACTAAAGTATACAGTTTGGAAAGTCCTGGGGATCAGAAAGATCTTTTCAGGACAGGTATATATGACACAGGATTTAGAAGAATCTCCATGCCATCTGGATTGACAGTAGGTGGCCAGTGGGATACCTTCCAGAATCTCAAATGCTGTTAACACTTCTATTTAGACAGCTATAGGGAGCACTCAGGCAAGGATTAAGACACCCGAAGTTGGCTGTGAGTACAGGAGGGAGGTGCTTAATCTGCCCTTACTGTCAATATAGAGGGCTATTCACAACAGCCAAGGACTATCCAAGCTGATCAGCCACTAGAACTAACTCCACCAACTATATTCATCACACTGACTGCAATGCGATATTAAACACATACATATAAACACTTAAATACAGAGGTCTTGTACCTCCAAGAGTCACATATCCAAGACTCAAAAATAGAGTTCACAATTCTGTCCTAAAGTAGATATCTAAAACAGACCATTTTGTTTCATAAAACAGCTCATAACCACTTCTTTCTTCACTGACTCTAAAAGGAAGTCTGAAGAACCAGCTCAATGTAAACATAGGCACATAGGTTAAATGAATCCCAAACCTTTTCTAAGGCAGAAAGTTCTGCAAGCGCTCAGGGTACTGAAAGAAGCAATTATAATGCCCATACAGTGTTCATGGCAACTCTAGAGACAACACATTATTTTTTGCTTTCAACATTTTAGCTACATTTATTTTTCTTTAAGTCAGTATGCATGGAGATGGGTGAAAAAGGAGCAAGCACAGGGAAAAAAAATACAGAACAAAACAAAAAAGGCAATAAAACCTATAAAGTTTTAGAATCTCCGAGTTGATAACTAACAACAGGTCTTGCTTGAGGTTTCTTGCAGCAGAGAATATCATCTGAAGATAACTTTCCCAAGTTCTGAAGCACTTACATAAAAGTAAGTACTTACATAAAAGAAGTACTTACTTCTGAAGAACTTACATAAAAATGTAAAAATGTAATACAAGTATATCTAAGGACCATGAGGGAACTTAACATGAATTTAATTATTCACATCCACTGCTTTACTGACTTTTTACTAGATTGTTCATCACATGAAGTTACTTGCTTGCTCTGCTCTCATCATATCCAGATAGTCCCATAACTGCTAAAACATATCTGCAAACCATCAACACTCAATTATCTTTGATTTCAGTATGAGTGAAGTACCCAAGTTCTTTTTATGGATTCAGACCCACAACTTTGCAGACCATGTTTATACTATTGCTTAAATTTAACAGGCTTTTTCTAGTCTGAAAGTCAATTTCAAATAAGTTACTTCTAAGGCAAATAGTATATGATTAGATCCAAATACAGATATATACTCTTGAAGTTATCTTTAGAGCTATTTTTAACTCCTTCAAAATTTTATGTTAGAACCAAACTTAAGATTCAAGAACCCACAATTTACAAACCAAAGAGAGAATCTCTTACCAAAGCCTACTTGACACCTTCCTGTTTACATATTCAAATATTACAAGGGTTCTGTAATCAATGGCTCTTTTTTTCAAAGGGGTAGGTGGGGATGTATACCTCAGACTGCAGTCTTCCTAAACTCTGAGTGCCTTCTTCCCCTTCCAATTTCTTCATCTCCATCTCTATTTCTAACTCAGTATATCACCTCTGAGACCATAAGATTGCCTTTCTCCCCGTGCTTACCTCAATCAAGTCCAGCTGACTAGGGAAGAGGGGGAACATACTGCATTTTACAGATGTGCTCCACTTGCCACTTCCCCATGCTAACTCTTAGCATTGCCCTTGGGCTTCAACTTTAATGACAGACAGCGCAACAAGTCCACACTTGGAAAAGAAATAAATATTTACAAAGCAGATTACATTTAGTGGCTTTCTTTTCTCAATCTCCTGTACCTACATAACAAGGGAGGAGAGACTATGATTGCAGGTCAGGGAGGAGAACACGCAGGAGAGGCAATGCTGCAGGTCAGCATGAGGGGAGACAGAGCAGACGGGAAGTTGTACAGCAAGGCATAAAGGATATTACTGCAAGGTGAATGGAGTCTAGTCTCTCAGAGGAGATATGGAGCGGTAGGTAGCAGGACTCCAACACACATCTCCACCTTCCACTTGCATGTTGGAACGCCTCAACAGTGTTGCAACAGTGTTGCTGTCCCACTAGATGAAAAGCCCTTATCTGAACAGTAACAATACACCAAGAACTTGTTTCATATTAGGATCATGGTAGCTAAACAACATCCTTTTGCCAGTGACCATTTCCCAAGATGTAGTCCCCAGTAAGTCTTTGTTCTCAAGGGCTCTGGTCTCATTTTCTGCTACTTGTACCATTTTTCAGATAAGAAGCTTATCTAAGCCACCCGCATAACTGATCTAACCAAAGCATTAGTAACATTCTGCTATATTGTCCAGAGTGGCAATTCTACTACAAGCATTTTTAGAGACCACTAGATCCAGAATATGCCAAACTAAGCATGCAAACCTACCAAATCCCACCACAATGTGCCACAGAATGCTTCTCCATTTATTTTGTTAACAATTTTTAAAACAATGAACATAGACTGTATCTTGCTGCGGGACAAGAAATAACATACAAATAGGTTATAAACTGTAGACTTAATATTTCATAAATTATATTCTGTCTCTTCAATTACTTTTCACTAAAACAGTGCAACGATATACAGAATACTTCAAGAAACAAAACTTTCCTGCTTTTTGGAATGATTGGTTCAAATGTTTGCACATCAACTCCCAATGAAATTCAGACTAATGAAGCCAGCAGCAAAATTCTGACTGATTTCAGAGAAGTCAAGATTTCAGCCTACAAATATTCCCTCTACATAAAGCTTTTTAGGTGGCAGAAGGTGCCTGCTTTCAATCACTGGTTAAGTGAAATTCTAAGCAAAAAGATTTTACTGCATATTTTTCCTGAATAATTTTAACAAATTCTGCTTGACAGAACAGACTTTTCATAGTCTTTGTTTCATTGAAATTCCAACATCTGACAGGCCAGATCTCTACTCACTGCAAGCTGGTGCTCAATGTTTAGACAACAAGAAGTCAAGCCGGATTATTTCTTACTATTGTATACTCATTGTTAGTAGATATTATACACGTGAAAGTCATTCAAAGATAACCCGAAAGACACTTTCCCCTCAATTCAAGTTTATACTGCACCAATACAATTCTAGTGGCTCCAGCGCAACCAGTGTAGGTATGAAAGAGGACCAGCCTCAGTCCCATTCCATCTTTCTTGTCGTTCCTATCATGGAAAAAGTACCAGTATTTCTGTGGGAAAGAGGTAGTGAGCTTACCAACTGCTGTGTTTCGTCAAAGGAAACTCAAAATGACAAGACTTGGTTTTGCTCCTAACTGTAATGCCTTACAGAACACTTTAGATTTTTTTTTTTAGGTAAAATCCCTAGGTTTTCCTTTTAGTCGAATTCCCTGCTGAATATATAACCGTATATATATGTATACACTTATGAGTGTGTGGTCATTTTTTATCCTTTTTCCACAATGTTTCTAAGAGCAACAAAAAAGCCTTTTTCTTCCAGTGATGCTACTGATATTGTACCACAATACAATCATATCAGCATTTAGTACAAGAAAATCCTACTGTATCTTCTACTGTTACATACCTCCTACTTACACAATAGTATTTGACACAATAATATATTATTCTGACAAATTATCATTTCCACAGTTTTTCACTTCACTGTTTCTGCATACAGGGTTATGAAAATTAAAAAATGAAATATCTAAAACTGTACTGAAAATACATTATTTCATTAGAGTTTGAAGTTTAGTGTGACTTACAAAATAGTCACCTGGATGCTTACTGTAATCCTGACAGTAAACAAAATGATTCAATTCCTAATTTTGTATCTTGAGTTTAAGATAAAAATTAAGCTCTTCAGAATAACTATACAAAAGGAATTTGTATGTATTGTATAAATATTTTTGAAGTTAGCAAGGAATACTGAGGTTACCTTCTAGTATCTCTTTATTTTAAAAAATATATATTTTTAAAACAGTGTGCATTGTAGAGCTACTGCTTTTACCTTAGGAAATGAGATCATCAAATTGCATGAGTGGCTTACACAACATCATCCAAAAGTGCAATATTAGGTAATTATTTGCTTATGATCTGATGTTTTGAGCTAAGAAGTTAACTTAAGATAATAACAATATGAATATACTAAAGAAATATCATAAATTTTTGCATAAAATTAATTTTCAAATATTTAATGGTTTGCTTTTATTATTTTTACCTTAACATTTATCTATATCACAGTTAAGTCATAGTTAAGTCATTTTTAAATGCAGTGGTGTTTAAATATTCATTAAGGAATACTTTTTTTTTTTTTTAAGTAAAAACAAATTTTTAGGACTCTGGAATTTAAAAGACAGTTATAGCCCACTTCCAGAGAAGAACTAGTGCCTGTTCAAAAGAAAACAAAACATCTATTAACAATACCCTCAATTTCATAGAAACTAGCACCATTGTCCCTCTCGGCTCATTAGCTTCAGAAATGACCCAACATAAGACTGGATTTTATTATTTTAATATCCTAACCAATGTGTTTGTTAAAGGGAAAAGCATCTGCACCTCTGGAGAACACAGCCTGGCAGTGGACTTTCCCCTCCACTTCTTACCAATAACTGTCAACTGGACCATTAGCATAAGTTGATTAACACCAGACAACCCACAAGCAACCACCACAGACAGGAACAGAGCCGGTCCTGGATACTCTCCCCTGGGGAAGGAGATGGGAGCGAGATGGCTCTGCAACTGCTCTACATGGTTTAGGTTCATGGGACAGGTGAGAGGCCAGGCCGAACACAACGAGGTGGCCGCTGGAGGCGAAGAACTTCTGCTCTCCGCAGACCCGTTACACGAGGAGCAGCGGGAAGCAGCCCTATCGCTCGCACCTATAAGCGGAGGGGGAAAGGCTCGAAGACGCTGACTGGCACCACACTATGTCCGTCTTCCCCCGAGGCACCCCAGCACCTGCTGCAAAGGCGCGCGGGGGTTTTCTCCTGGCTGCTGAGGCGCTTTTAGGCGGGGAGCTGCCCCTCGCGGCCCCGCCGTGCCCATCCCCACGCGCGGGAGGCGACGGGGCGCTGCCCCGGCCCTGCGAACCGCTAAGGAGGGCGAGGAGCGGCGGGGGGAAGCCAGCGAAGGCTCTGCCGCTCCGCGCCGTTTCCCCCCGCTGCGCCGCGGGCTGACAGCTCCCACCGCCCCTTTCCTGCCACCGCAGAGAAGGGGCGCAGCCCCCGCGCTGCTCCTCGTCGTGGATGGAGCCGCGGGGCGGCGAAGGGGACGGGGCGCCCTGCCCGGCCAGCGCCCTTCCCCGCCGCGCGCCGAGCCCGGGCAGCGGCGGGAACAATGGGGGGAGCGCGCAGGGGGCCCGCGGATGGCGGCACCGCGACCCTCGCTCCATCTCTTCTCCCCCGGGGCGGGGGGAGGGAGCGGGGGAGGCAGGTCTCGCAGCGCCGCTTCGTCCCATCCCCACGCGGAGCCTCCTCGCCCGGGCTAGGGATAAGCCCCGCTCCCGCAGATGCCCCGTTACCGCTGCCGTAGCCGCCGAGTCCTCCGGGGCGCCGGAGCCCGGCTCGCCGCTCGCGCCTTCCGTCGCCATCTTCCCGCTGTAACGGCTCCGGCGCGGAGCGGAGCCGAGTGGCAGCCGCCGCCGCCGCCGCCGCCAGGCGTTTAACCCCCTCCCCGCCGGCACCGAGCCCACGGCGA